>JANHMN010000004.1:68953289-68989991 GCA_030674055.1 Rhabdomys pumilio
TTTTTTTTTTTTTTTGGTTTTTCGAGACAGGGTTCCTCTGTGTAGTCCTGGCTGTCCTGGAACTCACTCTGTAGACCACGCTGGCCTCGAACTCAGAGATCCACCTGCCTCTGCCTCCCAAGTGCTGGGATTAAAGGCGTGCACCACCACCGCCCGGCTGCCTTCCTTGATTTCCATCTCTTTACACTTTTCTTTCTTTCCTTCTTAGTTAACTGTACTTCCAAAGCATAGGGACGTTTATATAGACAGAGGGAAGTAAAACGTATATAGTTGTCCTCTACTTGGTAATTTGCCACTGGATTCCTTAGATAATGTTTCATGAGTACATATTTACTGTATGCTGTAATGGGCTTGAATTACACGTTCAGCATGTTCCCTTGACTTTGGAAAGTTATTGGGTGTCCAGTTCTAAACTGAGATTTGTTTAGAAAATATTAGGAAAGAAGCAGGAACATTTAGTAGAGAATCACAATGCCTGGGCTCATGGAGGCAAGAAAATTCAGGGCACATATTAGGACTCTTACGTTTGCTGTTTAGTTGGAACACTGCCTGGGGCTAGGATTTTTTCAAGGTCTTTTTGAGATGATTAGTTTGTTTGAAAAGTTGACTTCAAATACAGAATATAGCAAAATAAAAAAATTCGAATGTTTATTTATGTTTCTCCAACATAAAGCATGCCAATTTTACTTATTATTATTTTGTGTTGAGGTTAAAAACAATCTACAATTCCCCTAGAAGCTGTGCGATGATTTCTGAACTGAAGTACGTTATCAATTAACTGGATGATTTGGAATCATGTGTTTTTAAAGACCAAGTTATGAATAAATTTTCCAAAATACTTGCCCCAAGTATATATATTTAGTGAGAATGTGCATGTATTTAAACATTTCTGACCGGATGCACATATGAGACTTATAAGTCTGAAAATGGTCCTGTGGAGCAGGAGAGAATCTGGGGATCTGGAAGGATCCCGTTCCCCTTGGACCGCTATGGGGATATGGTGACCATGCCACTTTCTTGTAGAATAGATCATTCTCTTACATTAGCATCCCGGACTTACTGATGTGTGAATCCTGCGCTTTCGTCCGTCTGCAAAACTTGACCTCTCACTATTCATCTTTCCTTAGTCTACGATGGCTTAAGGGTGGATCGTTGCCAAAAAGATTGATGGCATCTTCACTCCAGCAAATATTATTAATTGGTTTACAGAATGCAGCTCCCACACATCTTAGCTGAGGTAAGTCTCCTCAGCCATGACAGAGGCTAGATTAGCATAACAAAAACAGGCCATATTAAACCACCCAGGAGAGAAATGGCCAGTTTAGTTTCACAGGCAGATTTCTCTGAAGAAAGTTTTAATAGGCAAGTTAACTGTGCAACAGTCAGGCCAAACAGTGGTCAGTCTGGTTCACTGAAAAGCAATTCATGGGTAACAGAGACCGTTATTTCAAAAAAGCAGCAATCAAAATGGGGCTTTTGTAGCCTCCCGGTTATTTAGTGCTCTCCGTGTATGTGGTCTGCCCTTGTGACCCTAAATCTCCTTAAGAAACAATTCCTCACATGTTCCCAGTGTGAAGCATTCAGGTACTCCTGCGATTCATCACCAAGGCATCTGGGGCTTGGGGATTACAAATTCCCACTTAAAATGAGAAGAGGAATGAACCAGGCTTGTCCTAGGACTGACAAACATGGCCAGAGAGAGGCTTCTAAATGAGGCAAGTGTGAAGTTGAAAGCTATAGAAAAAAGACCCAACGGGAAAATAGAGCAGAAGTCAAAGTTAAGGAGCATAAAACGTTTCTAATTTCAGAATGGATGGAGGGAAGTGGAAACAATAGGGTTTCTAAGGCAGAGGTGAGATACCAGGTGGTTTTATTAGATGCCTTTAGGCATAACTACCATCTCTTGCTGCATGTTGAAAATTTCCTCCATTCCCAAATACCAAGGCCTATAATTTAGAGATCTTAAGAATTTTTTTTGCCTTAAGATTCTAGAATATTATTATTTTTTAATTTTGTAATTATATTTATGTATAGGAAACTTAGCAGTACAGAAAATTTAACCCAGTTTAGTGGCGAGTTCTTTAGTTTTGGCTTTTTCCAGCTTGGCATCACCAATTACAATGACAGATATGATGAGATCTGGTGCCACTGGGGAGGTAACGTCCTGTGTTCTAAGTCTGTGGCCCTAACAGCTTCAAGCAGCTTAGCCAGAGTTCCCTTGTCTTTCAAGTGAACCTGTGTGAAGCAACAGTAGTGCAAGTCTTCCTGTGAACCAGGTGCCCCAGCCTGGCCTTTCCTGATGATGAAGTAGGGGACCCCAATCTTTCTACACAGGGCTGGCAGGAAAACCACCAGCTCAATGGGATCTATGTCCTGGGCAATCAACAGCGGCTGAGCCGCCTTCCTCCTCCTCCTCCTCTTCCTCCTCCTCCTCCTCCTCCTTCCCCTCCCCCTCCTCCTCCTCTCCTCCTCCCCTTCCTCTTCCTCCTTCCCCTCCTCCTCTTCCTCCTCTTCCTCCTTCCCCTCCTCCTCCTCCTCCTCTTCCTCCTTCCCCTCCCCCTCCTCCTCCTCTTCCTCCTTCCCCTCCCCCTCCTCCTCCTCTTCTCGAAGGACAGGCAATCTCTTAGTTGGGACATCCCGTTGCCATCAGCTTTCTTCTCAGCATCGGCTAGCAGCCTGTGTTTCTTCTGCTTTGTCTATGGCCTGTACTTGTGGGCAAACTTAAACTGAGTAGATGTTTACTGGTCCACGGCTTGGGAGAACTGGTTAAAGGCTGGAGGTACTTTTGCCGCTTTTAGAGGATGGCCCTTTGGCGCTGCACCATAATGTAGCGGGGCCATTTGGAAAAGAGTATGAAATCTCTTTTGGGCTGGATGCCCTGTTCAATGCTGAAGTTCTTGGGCCTTTTTTTAAACAAAGGATTGACCACTTTTTGGACCCCAGTTTCTTCGCGACGGCAGGGAGCTGGGGCCTCCTTCTTCGACTTGGCCTTCTTTCCTTTGGGCACCAGGCTCAGCTAAAGGACAGCCAGACTTTTCGTTTTATAAAATTGGGTACAAGCACACCTTTCCACAGGATACCTGCCTGTAGGATAATGAAAGTAAATCATTAGCAAAGTTCTGGTGCATATGAAGTGCTCATTTCATCACTAGCAAAGTTTCTGGAGCATATTAAGTGGTCAAAAAAAGTTGAATGGATTTACATTAATTAACACAAATAAAGCAACTATGAATGTTCTCTAAAGGTAATGTGAATGACTGAAGTAAGCCTTTTTCAATTATCCAACGTCAACACTTAGTTTCCTTTTATGACTGGAGCGAGGTTACTTTTGTAAGACCTGCTTTATTTAAGCAATTCTGCAAGCATTTATTACTTGATGTGAGGCCTTATTTCAGTACTACTCACAGTTTAAGGAAGGTAAGGAAAGGCAGTCCAATGATCAGCTCAACTTGGGATCCATCTCATGGGGGGGCACCAAGACCTGATATTATTTCTGATGCTATGATGTGCTTACAGACGGAAGCCCGAGATGGCTGTCCTCTGAGAATCCTACCAGCAGTTGACTGAGACAGATGTAGATACTTACACCTAGCAATTGGACTGAAGTTGGGGACCCCTATGGTTGAATTAGGGAAAGGATTGAAGCTGAGGGGGAGGGCAACCCTATAGAAAGAACAACAGTATCAACTAACCCAGACCCCAAGGAGCTCCCATAGACTGAGCCACCAAAAAGGATATATGGACTAGTACAAGGCCCCTGGTACATACACAATAGAAGTCTGTTTAGTCTAACCTCAATGGGAGAAGGTGTGCTTAATACTTGAGAGACTTGAGGCCAGGGAAGAGGGAGGGCTGGGGGGGGGATGAATTCTCCTGGAGGCAAGGGGGAGGAGGAATGATATGAGGAACTGTTGTAAGGAACTGATAAGGGAACCCAGATGGGGGTGGCAGCAACTGGAATGAAAATAAATATTCTTTTTTAAAGAAAGAAAATGTCAAATAGGTAAGTCTCATATTGACTCCAGTGTACTATTACCTGAAATAGTCACAGGCATGTAAATGAATGCCATACACTTGATGTGCATAGAATTCGCCACACAGTCTGTGAGGCTGACAGTTCTAATCCCATTCTACATGTGGTTGCTAGAAACCGTGAGGGTTGTCTTGGATTATATACATCCTATTATCAGAAGCTTCTCTTTCTTGCTCCCAATAAGAGCTCTGCCTTTATTTTTAGCACAGGGCTCATCTTTGAACTCACTGCATTTACATTGCGACTAGTTTCATGCTTCATTGTTATCTTGCACTCCACTAATATGTCTATCCTATCACTCAAATATTCTTGAAGGCAGGAGGTTATACCTATGCTTCCTATGCTTGACATTGCTCCATATTAATATGCTTGGCAGTAGCCACAGTTTAGGTTTTAAAAGAATGTGTTTATGATGTCTACAGCAAGCAAAAGTAAAACGAGAAACAGAAAGTAGCAGACAGATAGAGGAAGCCCATAGCAACACACCTTCAAATTGGGTGCTTTCTACATTCAGCAGAAATGATCAGGAAAGCCTTGCAGAAAGGGCTGGAGTTCCCAGGTAATAGAATTCTAGGCAGAGGAAGAGTTTTTTCCATGCACAAGCCTTTGCTTTCCTGTTCCCACTGCAGGGATTTTAATGACATGCAATAAACAGTAAAGACTTCTGTGGGAAAGGATTTCTCTCTAGTTGTTCTCAGGGAACATGTTTTTACTCAAGCTATTTACTCTCCTTCTGTTCTCAACAGCATGATGCTTTTACTCTGTGGTGTGCTGCTATTCTTTCTCTTCTCTCATCCCTAGACAAAGGCCCTTGGAGGACACTTTGGCATGAATATGCTTGGGTTTGAATGAGGGTATATGTGTCTCCTCCACTTCTATAGTCATGCTCACAGTAAGCTTAAACAATGAGTAATAAATATACCAGTGTATTTTATATTACAGTATCTTTAGAAAGTAAAATAATATTTAGAAAAATGGGTAAAAATAGTAAGTAAATTAGATCTTGAATGATGAATTGCACAGCTTTCTCATGACACAATAAGCTCTTGGGTTACTTGGTGCTTGGATATCTCATGTGTGTGAGTACACATGTGTGTTCATATTGTTGTGGTTGTACATGTGTGTGCATGTGAATATCCACCTGTGTATGTTTGTGCACATTTGTTTGACAGTATGAATTTGTACTTTTGTGTGTGTCTGAGGAAGTCAAAGGTCAATTCAGATTTCATTCCTCAGATGCTATCCACCATGTTTTGATTGTTGTGGTTTTTCTTTGTTTGTTTGTTTTTGGTTTGGTTTGGTTTTGAGACAAGGTTCTATCTGGCTTAGAGCTTACCAATTCAAATAGGATGACTGGCCAGAAAGTGCAGGGATAAATCTGGTTGCTGTTGTTTGTTTGCTCTTCCAGTGGTAGGATATAAGTGAGTGCCATTTCATGTGGATGATAGGGATTGAATGCAGGTACTCATGATATGCAGTAAGTGCTTTACTACTTCGGCCATTTATTTAGACCAACATTTTATATTTTTTTTGTGTGTGTCATTACTTCATTAATATGTTTTTCTCCAAACAGCATTTTTTTTCTGCCCACCATTTAGAGTGAGCAAACCGGTGTCCTCTTCTCAAGTTATATTTCCACCAAGAATCTCAGATTGGTTTTTTTGTTTGAAAAGAGGATCATTTAGTATTTAGGGTAAGGATTGAGGCTATATTGTGCCAAAGAGGAATGAGTCCTAAATGTATTTTTAAGAAACAAAACAGGATACACAAAGCAGAAGGAGATGTGAATAATGAGGCAGTTACTGGAAGATAGAGTCAAAAGCCAATGGGCACTATGGATCCCTAGCAACCACAAGAGTCTATGATGAAACAAATCCTTTACAGGGGCTCCAAAAAGAGCTGAGATTATGGACCTCTGATCAATAGAGCTGTAAGAAAACATGTTCATTCTGGTCAAAAATTACATTAGTAGCCATCTGTTACAGCAATAATAAGAAAGGACTATGCTATGGTATCCCTGATATGCAAGATCTTGGAATATAAGAAGTTAAACTGATAGCTGGAAGAAGAAGGCAGGCTCATTCTCAACCCCACCAATCCTTCCCTATTTCTGTGTCTATAATTCTTGGAGCTACCTAAGAGCTTATTGAAAATGCAAACTCCTGGGATCCCAATCCAGCTAAACAGAAGTATGAGGGGCTTAGAGTATGTTTTTATTAACAAACTCCCACAGTGGATCTGAGATTTACAGAAAAATTGAATTGGTACTCTTTTTATTAATTATACTTCTTAAGGTTCTTTGGATTATATCAAAGACATTTCTTTGGCCCTGGTGGACCACGTACCTGAGGAGAAGCAGCAGCCTCCTTGCAGCAGGTGTGCCACTGACCTGCTCATTATCACTGTTGGGAGTTTCTGAAGCAGAATGCTCCAGCTGTCAGTTCCTCTTTTCTCGATGATACACCTGGCTGCTTGACATGACCCCAAATCCTGCTTAGAGGCTAGGTTTCTATTTCCATAACAGTTCTCCCAAGAATACAAAGTCAGAATAAGATAGATACAGATTCTTTTCATTCTTAGCACTAGTTTCTCCAAATACTAATGCCTGAATAAACATTAAATGGAAAACTTCAAATCTCAAACATTTAATTTCTGTCACCTCTGAAAACAGGCCTCTCAAAAGGTGGGTGATCACTGCTCACAAACAGAATGTTTTGTGTTCCATATTCATCTGCCCACTTATGACTTTCTCATCTAGTCTGTCAAGTTCTCAAATCAAAACACAGGGCAGGCTGCAAGCTCAAATTGGCATCTGCAGATGAAGCTGTGAGCTCACTGCTGTGCGCCACTCTCCCAGGAACTCTGAGACCTGCACTTGTCATTCATAGGATTGTAAACAGCTGTCTGGGCTCTGTTGGGCAGGGCCAGCTACCTTTCCAGGCGTTGTCCCTCCTGATAGAATACTTGTGCTTAGGGATGCCTTCTCCTTACACACATGATAGAGCAGCCCCCAATGCAAAGCTAGAATTTGGGAGGTTAGTTCAGCTTTATGATTTTGCACTAAGTCCAAGAGGATTTGTGGGCTTGTGAGGATGGATTTGTTGCAAAACCCAAATGAATTACGAAGTGTAGGTGGATAGTTAGTCAAAGAGTCAGAGGGTAATGAAGGGACGACAGTGAATAGAGAAGCACATTGAACTATCTGGAGGGCCCTGATTTCAAGTAACCAACAATGTCTAGCATTATACCTCTGCATTCATAACAAGCCAGAATTTAAACACATTTTTATTGCAGATTAGTTAGGAGATACGGGAGCTTGAATTGCATTGTTAGTGTTTTCTACCATGAGAAAAATGAACTTTAGCTGACTCTCTCACTCATTTGCCCTGTGTATTTTACAGCTTACCTTTAGTGCTTTCTGTCTTCCTGTCCTATAAGTTATCAGTCATGCTATACTCTGTGGTGTTATCTCCATACGTCCTCTTCCTGAGGCTAGCTCAGAGTCTCTGAGCAGCCAGCTCTCCTAACACTTTGGTCTTTTAAAGTAGTTTTGGTAAAAACCCGGTTTATTACTCATCCAAACTTCTCCCTCCTCCTTTCTTGTTTCTTGTACTCAAATTACTTCCCTCTCCAGTATATTCTAAGTTTCTACTATAGCCACCTTAATGTTGACGTTTGGAAAGTACAAAAAGTCCTCCCATACGTTTCCTTTTTATCCTTTATCTGCCAAAAAAAAAAATGGTATTGTGATAACTTCTACTAGGGAGATGAGAACAAATATTTCCTCGCACATCACTGGGCACTATTAAAAACCAAAGTAACAGCTTCACCAAAGTCCACCCTGATGAGCTGGCGACTTTATTGTTCTTCTTTATAGAGCATGGGTGAGGGATTGCAAACAGGAACATGGGTGACCACAAAATAGTGCATCATACGACAAATCCCAGATAAAGCTAAGCCGAGAAAAACCAGAAAATGCTGAAGACATTACCATACCTGGTCTCAAGCTATATACTACAGGGTCACAGTGTTTGCATAAAACTAGATAAATGCCGGGCGGCGTTGGCGCACGCCTTTAATTCCAGCACTTGGGAGTCAGAGGCAGGCAGATTTCTGAGTTCGAGGCCAGCCTGGTCTACAGAGTGAGTTCCAGGACAGCCAGGGTTAGACAGAGAAACCCTGTCTCAAAAACCAAAAAAAAAAAAAACCAAAAAATAAATAAATAAATAAATAAATAAAATAAAATAATAGATAAAATAAAACTAGATAAATAATGAAATGTAACAATAAAGAGGATCCAGGTGCTTGTAACCACAGCCAATTGATTTTTTTACAAAGACGACCAAAACATATACTGGAAAAAAGGCATTAAATTCAACAAATGGAAAAACTATATGGTTATATGTAGGGGAAGGAAACTACATTTTCACCTCCATTCTGCACAAATTTGACTAAATATGGGCCAAAGGCATTTCAGTAAAACGACTCTGAAACTTCTAGAAGAAAAGGTAGGAAGTAGGCATAGAAAAGAACTTTAAAAATAAAAAACAAAAATGAATAGATAGCCTACATCATGGGAAAAACAATCTCATCAGCTATACATTTAATGGAAGATGAATATTTAGAATACACAAAAAGCTACCCCTCAAAAACCTCCAAAGATGAAAAGAACAATGCAAACAAAATACGGACTATACATCTGAACAAAGAGTTATCAAACCAAGAGGCACAGATGGCAAATAAACATTTAAAAAAGTGTTAACGTCATTAGACATCAATAAAATGAAAATGAAAACTACTTTGAGATTTCTTCTCACCCAAATGAAAGTGGTTATCAAGAAATCAAATGATAGCAAATGCTGCTAAAAATATGGAAAAAGTGGAATTCTTATTCACTACTGGTGTGTGCAAACTTATATACCCGGCATGGAAATCAGTGTAGTATGTCCTCAAAAACCTGAATTAGATCTATTATAGGACCTAAATATGCCATCCTGAAGACTCCATAAACCAGTACAGGGACATCTGCTTTTCCATGTTCATTGCTTCTCAATTCACAATAACCAAGAAATGGAAACAACTTTGTCATCATCCACTGATGAATGAATGATAAAAAAAATATACATATGCACAATGAAATTTTATTCCACTGAAAGAAACAAGGGATAGTGAATGAATAAGTAAATGGATTGAACTGGAAAACAGTATACTGAGTGAGGTCATCTATGCTGAGAAAGACAAATGCTGCTTGTTCTCTCTCCCATGTGGAAGTTTAACATCGAACTTTTAGATTTGTGTGTTGATTTAACCTGGAGACACTTTGAGTTCAGGAAACTAGAAAGATGCTTTTCTACCTTAGTCTCCGTTTTATTTCACTTTCACTCCCTCTTTCTACCAGGGAGTGTCAACAACTTGTTACCATTACCACAGACCTGCCTATGTCTATAATGTTCCGTTAGGTGGTTGACATGGCCATGTTGCCAAGGTACCATTCTAATAGTGAAGGGATTACCGTGTTATATCCTGAAATTAAAAGAAAAAAATTTAGCCTACAATAGGGTAAATTTGTTTAGAAGTTTAACCTGCCACTAATAAAAATAGTGGTAATTTATTGCATATATAACATATCTATGATATTTTGCTGTAGTGGGTAGTTCTGATACTAAGGTCCTGTTTCCTCTATTGGTTCTTGTTTGATCAATAAAGATACTAGGAGCTAACTAGGGGGCCTAAGGAAAGAGGTGGGACATTTGTGTTCCCACAGGAGGCTAAGGGAAGCAGGAAGGGAAACGGAGTAGTTCACCATGCTTTGGAGGGAGAAGAGGTGACTAGCCATGTGAGATTTCGGGTGGAGAGGCCATAGGCTGCTTGCTTCCCCAGATGGGAGATTAGAAACACAACTAAATTGAGGGCAGATTTAGGGAACTGAGCTGGGTGTGAAAAGAAGGGCACGAGACAGCCTAGGAATGCTTAGAAGAGCCCCCAGCAACTGAGCCAATAAGGTAGGTTGAAAAATAAGCTAATGTGTGTGGTAGATTTTATCCTTGGATCAGAGGGATGCTGAGTAGAGCTGATCTCACGATCTGCCCAGAGCTTAAAGTGGGGTTCATGTTATATTTTGTTAACAAACCAATTCAGTAGATCTGAGACAGGGGCTGAGAATCTGTCTTTTTGGCAAACACTCTTTTAGAAAGACTACTAAATACTGTGGGAAAACAAAACCAGTGCTAAAATCGTATTTGTATCTATTTGGTGAGAAAAGGAATTGCCAGGATTTTTGTCTTGTTTTTGCTTTGTGAGGATGTTTTTCTGGACTGCTTGAGCTAATCAGATAGGTTTGTTTTACCCTTTCCTTTTTACTTTGTCCTTATGTATTTTTCAACATTCTTATTTTCTAGTATCACTAATAAATAGGAATTGTCTTTCATTGTTATTGAAGTGTCTGTATGCAGTTGGTGTTACCAGACTCTTGGCATCTTGTTTAAAAAAAATGTAAGGAGTCCATAAAGGTGACAAGGTAGCAAGGTTGCAAAAGATTTTATTCAAAAACAAAGCAAAAGTGCAGCAGGGTCCAAGCATGATTTGCTCAGGAGCCTCTTGGCTGCTCCTCAGGAACTCCTTTTGTGGTTTCACAGGGAGGAGGAGTTGCTTGCCATGATGCAATATGTTTATCTGTTTTAATCCATAGGTGGAGGTTATGTACTTAGATGTTTCCTGTGCATGTTCTTTCCTTTGATGCATGAGATCTTAACCATATACATGCCCAGTTATACATAAGAATAAGATTGTGATGTTGGCTTAAATGAGGAAATTCCCCATAGCTAATACATTTGAACACTTGTGTCCCATCCCCAAACTGGTGGTACTGTTTGGGGGTGGTTTAGGAAGTAGGGCCTTGCTGGAAGCAGTACATCACAGGAAATGGGCTTTGTGTTTAAAGCCTCCACCACTTCCAGTTTGCTCTCTCTGCTTTATGTTTTCTTGTGTGAGTGTTTTCTTGTGTGAGTGTTCATCCTCCTGCTAGGCCTACTGTTTGCTGAGAAGCTTTCCAGCTATGATGAACATTTACCTCCCTGTAACTGTAAACCAAAATAAATTCTTTCTTAAATTGCCTTGGTTATGGTGTGTTTAACACAGGGACAGAAATATAACTAACACTGGTGGTAAACCTTATCCAGGGCCACAGAGTATTGTAAACTCTTCCATTTCACTGAAACTCTGACCTTTCTTGTAACCATAGTAAATCCTTTCGAGCTCCCTTGTTTACCTCCCTAATAATTCCTTTAGTCTCTAGAACCGGAAGTAACTTGTTTCTTGAGATGTCTGCTTCCCCACCTCCTCACCCCACTTCCTTACCCTACACTTCCACAATCTCTGGTACTGTTATGTTAGCCACTTTATCCCTACCTTGTCATGTTCTTGTAACAATGGTCATCCACCAAAAATAAAAAAAAGTTTATTTATCCTCTCAAAAGAGAAACTCCTTTCCCTTCCACCGTGCTTTCCTCCCTGTAAATACTCCAGCCTGTACAGGCTCTTATTATTAAAACAGAGGTTATTTTCTTCCCAATATAAACCTGAATTATAGTATTAGCTTGTCAGTCTTTGTTTCTTCTGGATCTTTTGTAAGTAGAAGTTTTCCCCCCAGAGACACAATTTGCCATAGTGTACATGTACCCAAAATCGATGTAAGCTGGATTGATCCAACATGACCAGTTCCAGGATATACTACAGAATGTGTTCAACCACAAAAGGGTAGATATTAGGAGTTTCTAAGGTGTCATTAAAGGCTTGGGGAGTGGAGTGAACAGTGACTTTGTTTTGAAGGAAGTGTTTGAGTAGCTTTATGTAGGTAAGATGCCAGCTACTAAGCTTTGAACTATATTTGTTGTAATGACCAACTTTCAGACTGATAAACAGATAGATTATGGTCAGAAACCAATAGCAAGAATATTTGAATCCCACTTTTGTAGGACTGAAAGTACCTACTGGCAAGTTAGTATGGATACAACTTAGTATGGATAGTAAGTTGCCAGTAGGTACTAAGAAGACAAGGACGAAACTGATAAAAGTTGAAGCCAAGTGTCACAGAGTTACATTTTTGTTAGAAGGGCTGCTTATTGTGTGTAATTGCACATTCTTGTTCCTGGTCAGTAACTATCAGAGTAAGAGACAAAATGGAACCTTCATTAACCCATTTTGTTGCTATCTGCTGCCCCCTGCTTCAGGTTATTTCCTATTGGGCTCAACAGTGGTTTTCCAGACTTCTCCTTACTCTGACAGTTTTCATTTTATAAGTGAATTTCAATGCTCTTTTCAGGATGAAGGATGACTGTAGGCCTAGGTGGATCCACAAACAATATCACCTATTTGCTGCCACCAATGTTGTGAAGACTTAAAAAAGATTTATTACTTGGGGTAGAAAGAATGCCACCCAATAATAGACTTGGGGTGAATTTAATAGGACACACATATGTATTAGTGTTTTATCCAAGAAACTAGACTCAAAAGTTATCAGGCACACCAGACTGAAGAAAGAATGTAATGCTCCTTGTCCTTGGCTAATGTCATATTCCTGCCAAGCAGCTCATTTCCTTGTCTTTAGCCCATGTCAGCTTCTTGCCAAACAGCCCCAAAGGCTCCTTACCTCTCCCTCATTTTTATTTCATTAACAAGACTGAGCCTGTCTTAAGTCATTCTGATAAGAATGCCTTCCTTACCTGTCATAGAATATGCATTATCAAAGTCAATGTACTTATGTCTTAGGTTGGTAAGTCTCTGTGCAGAATCTTACCTGTCCTTAGCTTGCCAGCCTGTTAATTTAATAACTCTGTCTCAGGGTCCATTTTAGGGTTTAAGCCATGTATTTTGGCTGCCAACATGTTGATGTTGTTAAAAATAAGCTTTAACATGGTAGACAAGAATAAAAGTATTCCCAGGACATGATGGGCTAGCTTGGTCAAGCTATATATGCCATTCCTGAGGTTTGACCAAAATGGAAATATTGAGATTAGGCCATGGATAATTTTGTTGTCATTATCTGCAGCATCAAAGGTCAACAGAGCAGCATTCTTTAAATTCTTAATCTCACTGTGCAATGTTAACACACCCAGAGAGGTATTAGAATTATGCCAAATATCCTACAGGTGTCTTTAAACTTTTTTTCTATATAATGACAATCATTGTGAATTTCAAAAGTAACACTACTCCAATGATATTTGTCATGACACTTGGGATGGCTCCTAACTCTTGAACTTTGAACCTCCTTCAGATAATTTGAATGGGTTATAGAGCATCATTCATTGTTCCAGATACCTATATAAATCCTTTTGTATACTCAATAAATTAGAAACATTTTTTTTTGCTAGGCGGTTAACAAAAATAATTGTCTTAACTCCTTGTGTCAATGCTATAGAACAAAGAAGTAATCTCAGGCAGGAATCTAAATATTAGGCCAGAACAAAGAAGTAATTTCTGACAAGATTCTAAATTTTTAGGCTAGAACAACAAAGTAGGCTTCAGACATGAAAATGACCTTGGGCTAGGATAGGGAAGTAGGCTCAGATACTTTGGTCATCCTGATAAGCTTTAGAAACAATGTTCACGGGAGTGTTCACCCAACTGGGTTTAATGCCTTAGTTTTTCTTTGGCTATTTATGCTTATTTTATTGCTTGTTCCTCGACTATTTGCATCTATTGTATTGCTAGACCCTTAACCTAGAGCTGACCTTAATACAGGCATGTAATCAAAATGGTATAAAAGCAAAAAGAAAGAGGGGGTATAGGATAGGGGGTTCTAGGGAGGGAAAATGGGGAAAGGGGATGACATCTGTATTGTAAATAAATAAAATATCCAATTAAAAAAATAATCCCCAAAACTTCTACTGTAAAAAAAAAAAGTATGTAAGGCTCTCATTTTGATCCAATGACACCAAAATTACATTGTGAAGTTGTAATCCCAGGGAAACTTTGGTTTATACTGGTCCTCATTCTTCAATGTAACTAATTTATTAGTGAAGACAATAAGGACAAGGATGAGGAGCATGAAGAAGATGATGATGGTGGTACAAGTTGACATTAAGAAGATACAGTGTCCTAGACACAGTATACAAGGTTCTCAGGTTTTAGCCCAGTTAAACCTATGAAAACATCTTGAGATTTGGATCCTTATTTTACAGTTAGGAAACTAGTTATGATATGACAGAATGCTCTAATTGAAAGTTCATTCTCATCAGAATTTAAATTTGAGAGCAGGCCCACATCTAGTCATTCTGAATCTAGAACTTTCCTCTTTGACTGTTACTTCAGGAGGATTATAAGTCAATTTTAATTCCCTTAAGTACACTCTACAAAATACCAGCTTACAGACTAATAGCTGACATGACTTAGAAACATATTCTCATCATATTTAAATGTTCATGGAACATTGTTAAATAAAACTAATTTTTATAATCTCAGAGCTTCTAGTAGTCCTCAGGATTTTCCTGATGCTTGCAAAATCTGCTTGAAATTTTCTTATTCTGAATTTGCTGGCCTCATTTTTTTTTCTGTTTTTAAATCCTGCATGCCTTTTTATGGTCCTACAAAGAGCAATCACTTCTTGTATCACTTTGCTATTGATGAAAACTCAATGTTCCACATGCTCCTTTTTATTTGATTGGCTTCTTGAACTTTTCTTTTTGGGCTGGATGACTGATTGCTCCTAATACTCAGAGGTCCTTTTGTTTATTACCCAGCCCCACCCATGGTAAACAGATAGCTATCTAATGCAGTCAGAATGTTTCCAGATGGCTTCTCCAATTTTATTTTCCTCACAAGCTTCTTCCTTTGCTGTTATTTCCATGGTTTAATTGAGATCATTCAGAGTTTCCATGTCTTTATAGCTTCCTTCTCTGCATTCCACTTGAAACCCTAGTCTGAAGCATGCCCATTCATTTTAAGCAAATGTGTTTTTCCTAAGTTTATGAGTTATAAGTATTTCAAAATTTTGATGGTTGTAGAGGACATCTTAGAAATTTAATTTATGTAACTTTGGGTCTTTCAGTAACTTTCCTATAAGAAGAGTAAAGTTTTTTTTATTCTTGAAGAAGTTCAAGTGCTTAGAAAGAGTAATATCACTTGTAGTGTTGTATTAGGGACCCTGAAATAGTTCAAAGGAAAGACATAACTGTAAATCTTTTGCTATAGGACTCAGAGAACTATAAGTAACCTGACTGAGAAGAACCTGAGGATTAGGTATTGAACTTAGTGGCTAAGTATTTGCCTGGCATATAAGAAGTCTGATTTTAACACAGCCAAGACAACACAACAAACATACAAATAAAAAAACCTAATAAAATCTAGTATCATTATTTAGGACACTTTAATTATTCAGATGGTTTTGAGACCCAAGGAAATGTTATCAACTCCTTTTCCCTAAGGTTGAACAAAAGCTATGGGAAAGTTGGGATACTGTGAACACTGTTGTAAACTTGTTAAAGATAAACATGATCACCACTGAGCATATGGCATTCTCAAAGAATGGTAGATACCAGACAAAGCCAACCTATAATGACAGGGATTGAGAATCTTGTGCTTCATCCAATTTGGCTCTGGCAATCACTGTGTTCCCAGTAATAATGAGGAATACGGAACAGCTGAGACAATGTCTAATGGTGTTCTTGTGGTAGCATTTCAAAAAATTTAGCCAAACCATGAATAATGGATTTTATAAGCACTCCACAAATGTGAAATATTAAAAACAACCCATGTTCTCAATCTCTTCCGAAGGAATCTTATTCCTTATAAATACCACCAAGAGAACATAACTGGGTTAAATGTAAATATCACAATGCTTTTCTGTGTTGCAATTTGAAATGGCCACTTTTCTACCATTGAAAATCACTGGTTATTCAGAGCTAGTTATAGAGAGCAGAATGTCTATGTGATTGCATGGCTTCGATTACTATCATTATGACATTATGCACAAAGGCTGATTACCTTGCATTTCATTAAAACTTCTTGTCGAAACTGGGTTAACAGACTTTATAAGAACTTTTTCATATGAAATTGCTCATGGGAATATGATGTAATAATTAAAATTATTTTATTGTTGACTGTCCTGTTTTGTATTTTTTTTGCCATGGTAGAAATGTCTCATAATTAATCTTTTTATTGTTTAAAGTTATTCACTTAGATGAAGCAAATTTTGGTATCAATGGGACTGTCTCCAATTGTTTAAAGTGACATTCAGGTTAGGATGGATAGACTTTCCTGCCTATGTACAGTGCCAGTGGTGATAAATCATGACTGTCTCCTTCCACCTGTAACTTTGTAAGGAATAGGGGTCATCTAGAGTAGATTTTGAGGGGTTAAAACTTTTTCCTATAAAAAACACAATATATATAAGTAAATGGAGTTTTAAAAGAATTTACTTAGCACAAGTCTAAGAAACATAGTATATCAAAACATATTTAAATATTTTCAATAGAGTAACAGGAAGAGATGGACTATGAAATCACAAGTGGCTCTTTTATTTCTAATTCTGAATTAATTGAGTCTATCCTCTGGTCAGGCTACAATGTCCATAAATATAAAGGAAGGGATGTGGCTAGTGCTATGAAGACCCTATGTTCTGCCGCTTTCAGAGGAGCATGGCTATAGGATGGGCAAGTACAGAAATAGGGAAAGAGGAGAGATTTGTTTGTTTGTTCCAGTACTTTCTGGCAATGTGTATTCTGAATCATTATAATCTATTGATTTTGAAGGACATACTTCAACCATTTCCTAGTGGGAAATGAAGTAAATAAATACGATTTAGTAAAAGGGAAACGTCTGTTTGCGTTTGTTTCAAAATGTTGCTTATTATGATATGACTTGTAGAATTAGGGTGATACCCGAAAGCAACAAAACCATTGTTCTTTGGGTGTTAAGGTTGAGTGTTGATGTGACAGTTCTCCTTATCTGCTACTTGTCTGCTGTGTGACAAAACTATTTTGGGTGATATAATGCACATTGCACCTCCCTCCCCCAACACGCGCATGCACACGCACATGCACACATCTACTCATACATATCCCATGGCAAATGGAATAGGAGATACCACCAATATCCACCATGTCGAACCAGTGTGTTTTATTGGTGTTATTTAGAGGAATATATAGGAGTAGTTACAGGGACAGAAAAGGACACAAAGACAACACCATCACCAAAGCCCACTATGAGTAAAAGCTCAAGAAGGCTCAAAATATGGAACACATTGCATAGCCTTCAGGCAGTTTAACAGGTTGGAAAATGTCTTTTCAAAATGACTCGGTTTTCCAGGCAGCTAGTCTAGTCTCAGAATCTTCTTTGCAGCTTGTCTTGTCTAAGAGAGACTCTGGGTAGCCTTTATTGTTTACTGTTGGGAAGGAGTGGCCTAGTGAATCTGGTAAATTTCAGGTAGTTTTTGAAGCTGTTTTGAGTTGTTTACTTTTTGGCTTAAGAAGCTTCCCTGAAGGGTGGAATGTTTCAATCTAGAGGAAACATTATCTCATGCTCACCTGTGGGCACTTACAAAGCACTTTTTCTGTGATGTTTAATATCAACTGTCACTCCCACAACAAACGTCTGCTGGCTTTGGGAGTAGTGATGACACTTTTAACAATAAAAACCTAGTAGTTTTGGCATGTAGTCCATTAAGACAGCTGATAGTCTCTTTACCCCATATTTCTGGTGACAAAAACAATTTAGAACTTTGTTATTTTAGATGACACTATATATTATGCCAATCTTGAAAGGGAGAAGGAATAAATTCATGAATGATCATGAATAAAATATTTAATCTGTAATGGCACATAGTTTTTCAAGAGTTTATTATTCAAGCTGTCCATAGTTTTTTAAATCTGTATTCATTCACCAGTTTGCTTGCATGAACCTGTTCAAGAAAATAATCAAAGCAAAAGATAAATTTTACAATTAGCTGTTCATGGCTTCAATATGCATAAAAGCTAACCACTAGGAAAAAACACAAGGTAAATGGATGGTTTAGGAAGTGTGCATTTCATGCAATACTATATCTAATTATGATACAAATTGCAATGTGAAATATTGGGGAAAATACTTATGTGGCATTCAGGAGACTTCCTCACCTAGGGATCCATCCCATCTGCATACATTATTCCTGACCCTATTGCTGATGCACAGAGGCTCTTGCTGACAGGAACCTGGTATGGCTGTCTCACAAGAGTTCTACCAGCAACTGACCAATACAGATGCAGATACTCAAAGCCAGCCATAGGACTGAGCCAGGGAACAATGAAAGGACTGAAGAAGCTGAAGTGGATGGTAACCCCAAAGGAATAACAATATCAACGAATTGGACTACCCAGAGCTCCCAGAGACTAAACCACCTACCAAAGAGTATACATGAAGGGATCCATGGCCCCAGATACATATGTAACAGAGGATGGCTTTATCTGACATCAGTGGGAGGGGAGGTCCTGTGGAGGCTTGGGGCCCCAGCATAGAGAGATGCTAGCGTGGTGAGGCGGGAATGAGTGAGTGGGTGGAGGAGCACCCTCATAGAGGCAAAAGGGTGGAGGAGAGGGAGGATGGAATGGAGGCTTGTGTGTGTGGGTAACCAGAATGGGTATATCATTTGAAATTTAAATGAATAAAATGATTAATAAAAAACAAAAAACAAAACAAAACAAAAAACAATCAGAACCTCAAAGTTATGCAAGAGGCTCCTTTCTACTGTACAGTGGGAATCATGCCATAGAAACCAATGAACTAACATAAACCTTAATGTTAGTGGAAGCCATTTTTGAGAGATACAGTGACTGAGAATTTAGTGGAAAGGCAATTGTTTTCTTCTAATTGTCTGTGTTTCTCACATTTCCACAAGCATTTCAATTAAGCCGAAAAAATATAAACATTCTACTTAGCCTTTCATTTGATTGCCTCCATTCTCAGATGGAAAAAAAAAAAAAGCCAATTTTAAGCTCAAGCCCCTGTGCTCAGGCTCCCTCCCAGAGACTGAATGTTCCCTTACATCCTCCATAAGCAGCTTAACCCTAAAGCTGGCTCAGAGAAATTCTCCCGACCTCCAGCTCTACTGCTCAGCAGGGCCTGTCTCCCCTTCATCTTCCAGTCACATTAGGACCCTTCTCTAGGAGCAGCTCTGGTTCCCCAGAGCCTTGCCTATGCCCTTCTTCCCTCCTTTCTTGATTTCCTTTCTGAACCTTCTTGGCATTCTTAGTTCAAGGCCAGATGGCTGAGTTTCTGAAGCATTAACACTTTTCTGTCTGCTGTCTTAGAGCTGTTTAGAAGTCACCCACACCTGCCTGGTAAGGAAGTTTCCACCACAGCAGGCAGCCTGGTGGGATTTGGCAGCTGTGGTGAGCATGGGGCTGGAGAAATTGCCCAACAGGAAATTAGCCACAACATGGGAGTGGTGTTACATCATTCATTTGGAACTCTTGGAGAGCAGGGGAAATGCTTAATGACCACCCATTAAAGACAATTTAAAGAAGAGGCACCCACCGTTGTGTAAGCCTAGTTTTGCAAATCAGAATTTTGTTAATAGACTTTCAGACTTTGCTCAAAAGTTGATGTTGCCATTGCTTATGTCAAACTTGCTTACACATAAAATATTTTACTGTTTTTTTTTTTTTTTTTATTTAACATAGACTCAAGCAGGTCATTGCTAATTAGTAGTCACTACCAGTGAATCTGGAAAATATGGACAGAAACTTTAAGCCTTTTAAATTAGTGGAAAAAGAAAGTATACATCATGCCATTGGTTGGGATTAATTTTCCATAAATAAGTGACACCTTCTCTGGGCAAGCCATTATGCAGGGATGGTACAAGAAAATATGAATAAACACAATCTGAACTTTCCAGAACCTGAGAGTCTGACTGTGTAGTTTCTCCTACATTCTTCCTCAAAGGCAGAGAGAACATGGAAAGATTAGAATGGGACTAAGTACCAGCAGAAAGTGTCTGGTGAAAGTTAATTTATCAATTCAAGGACAATATCCTTTTCTCTTTCCTCTCTCTGTGAGGTGGACAAGGACCCTGGATCTTTACCTTAGTTGGATTCCTGAACCATTTTAAGATGGCAGAACATTGAAGACAGCTGTGAAAGGGGGAAAGGGGAGTTTTCTGATTTTGTGTTGCTTTTAAAACAGAGTGAAATAGGCTTATCCTGTCAGGGATCATTTTAGTAGAAGTTTCCCTACATTGCAGAACTCTAAAAATCCCTGACCATGGAGCTGGCTCTTTGGGGCTTTGAAGCCATTTGCCAATAATATTCACTCTGACCTCCTTAGGCAGGCTGTGGAAAGTGTTGTGGAGAGATGAACTCTGAATGAGGGGAAAAAAAAGAAAAACAAAACCACAGACTTTCCACAGACTAGCTGTCTCATGCTATTGGTTAGGAAACGCAGCATAAATTTTCCCAAAGCAATTACTGACGAGAGTTAAAATATGAATCTTAAAATTTCCTAATGAGTAACAATTATACAACCCCATATTATCTTGCTATAAAAGATAACATGTTAAAGGTAAGCCTTTTAAATACATCTCAAGTTCATGATCCTGCTCTGAACTTCCTTAGTGTATAATTTACTATTATACATTAGTAAAAATATCAACAGGTACCCTGAAAACAGATCTAGCTTAACTTCTTTCAAGCTATAGGAACGTAGGTAGAGAGGCTGGACCCATCATGAAGATTCACAATAAAGTGGAACTACTGAGAAACACTTTGGACCGTAAAAATTTAAACTGAAGGAAACAGAAGAAATATGCAATCGCAAAGCTATCCAGGCCTGCTGGATTTTTGAGAATATTTTTTATTCCTTTTTGGTTGCTCATGCTGAACTCTGGCATCACGTTGGCAAAATCAACCCCTACAAGCCAATAGCTAGCATCCTGGAACTTGAGTTCTTGCCATTCCAGCTGTCACAGCAGGAACAGGTTTTGCTGCCAAAACAAAATTTCATCATGGTTAGGGCTGAAATATTGGTCAATTTGAAGGACAGAGGCAGCAGTGTTAAGTAATACACTGCCTGAAGCTTTCTTCCTGTGTCATAAACACCTACTCTGAGCAGTATATCTCCTTTGAGTTCTTCAAAGAGTAAAGTAACCACCAATGTGTACTGCCATTATTTGCAACTGTACACTTAGTGTAGATGTTTGTTAAGGATTTTGTTGTTGTTGTTGTTGTTGTTGTTGTTGTTGTTGTGTACCATCTTTGTAAGTTCCGGTAGCTACTCAGCAAGCTAATTGTTATCTCTTTTGTGTCTGGGTTGACACCAGACTTAGAGGTGTGATCTGGGTCATTTATACTAAGTAACACAAACAGATACTGAGAGAAAAGCTTGTTGAAACCCACCATCAGACAGAGTTGAGTAAGTTACAATTCTAAGCCTGAGGGAACATAATTTTATAGCTTAAAAGTTTAGAAGGTTCGCCAAAGGAACACAGGGGCAGATTGTTCAAATTCCTACACTGCAGGGGCATAAGGAAATCACTATTCAGGTAAGAGAAAAAACCTCTCTCATTTATTGGGTGTTTGTTCCCTTCCAGGGTAGATGTAAATTAACATTGTTCATGTTTTTCACCATGGAGAGATTAGAATGTTCAAATAATCTCTCTTTGCACAGAATATCATATGATCTTTCTCCTTAGTTCATGCCCCAGGACAGAGTTAATGTTCCAATTTAGTTATCAGGAATAAATACTATGGCTCAAGATAAAACTGAGCTTTTCTAGGTCATTAAACTCTGATTTTATTCCAGTGAGGGTTAGAAGGGAAGAATTAAAGGAATAGATAATAATTCAATAATTTAACTTGGAAACAATACTCAAGAAATAAAACAATAGAACTTTGAGAATCAGAAACAGAATTTTGCTTTTAGAATCATATGTTCTTTGAGTGAGCATGCGTTCATTTCCTCCAAACGCAGTGGAGGAATTTTCACCTATAGACTCACTGTCTACAAGAAGGGAGGCTTTCAGTGTGTGTTTTCTCCTATCAGTTCAGTTTAGTTTACTCCATAGAAGCTAGCCAGTTCTCATCACCTTCTCCTGTCATCAAGCCCTGCCACTCACTTTCTGTTTTTGATTTCTTTGAATACAATTGATTATCTACCTTATTACTCAACCTTTTCTGATCACTGAGTATTCAACACATGAACCCCTTATTACAGAAAAATATGATAAAAGTATTCTAAGTATTGAAACACAGGAGTCCCAGTGGCTCCCTGGATTCTATGCTTCTGTCTAGTTCTTTGGAGGAAATTGTGAACTCCTTTCTGAAAGCACAGTTCCTGAGCTGTTTTGCAGAATGCTTTCCGTATCGACTGCTCAACCAAATTCAAATCTTCCATAGTGTCTTCTGCCTTGAAGCTATTTATCAGCAGCCTTTTGCTAGAACTGTAATGAAGAAATTTAAGTAGAAAAGTTTGCCATGAACAAAAGTATGGCTTTTAAAACTATTCTAGTGTTCTTGGTAAGGCAATCATAACAAAATCTCACGTTAGTTGAATTATAATTCAAAATTAAGTCATTTTTTGTTACTAGAGCTTTGATTATAAGACTGGTAGTAATATTAAGACATTTTCAAATCTGTAGAAACACTATTGACTATGAAAAATAGCTAATTAACAGTGCAAGGATAATTAATAGGGTAATAGATATTGATATTTCCACACTCACATGAGAGAAAAACCTAAAAATGAATGTGGACATGATCTAAATTAATCATTGAGGCATTTGTTTCAAAGGCAGATACTATACATGTTCTGGCACCTTCTCCTTTGTCCTTGGTATCTTGAGGTTAAGGCTGACAGGTGACCTGAGATCTGTAAATATTTTCCGTGCTAACAAAAGTAAGTACTAAAAAGACAAGACAGTGTCCAGAGCTTACTTTCAAAATTGTTTTTCAATATTTCAGGAATGTAGAGACACGTATAGTATGGTCACACTATATGCACGCCACACCAAGACACTTTGGTATCTGACTGTGTTCAGTCTTTCAGTTATAAAGTAAGAAGATGAAGGGTAAAAGTTAGACATGTGAGTAAATGGCCCACGACAACAGAAAGTTCTAATTTCCATTCTGGCATTCATGCCTCTTTCAGCCAACATTCACTTACTGCTTTGATGTGCAAGTGAAGGCTTTAGGAAATCAAAGGAATCTTCATGGTTGAAATCATGGTGATACTTTGTGATCATAGACTCATGTCTTCTGTTAACACTAGAGAGACTGGAAGCAGCTTTGTCACAGGTAATCTTGAGAACAAAGTAAACAATTCCATTCAACCCAATCAAACATGTTTTAATCTCTTTTTATGTCTTAATAGAACTCCCATGGGTCAGAAAGATGTAGAGTATTTCTGTCACAGCCTGTAGTTCAAGATCTCTTACATTGCTAGTTAAATTCACTTAGGAATGGTGGTTTCCTTCAAGTCCTGCTCACTCAATTTTGGTCAGAATTTAATTTTGCTAAGACAATAAATGATAGTCAAATGTCATTTCCATAAAATAATAATCATCAAACAAGCTGAGTTTGGCATTTTTAAAAAGTAATTTCTGGAGAAGAGATATCCTATATTTCCTGAGTGTCAATGGAAGTACAATCGTGTGTAATAAAAGGTGTCAGGGAAGTAAATTTAGGACAAAGTACCTAGAAATATGCTATGCAGAAGTCATGCCTCAGTGCTGTGCAGTCCCACTGCCATGAGGACTGCATGCTATTGTTGGAGGTGGACTCTATTTTTTTTTAATGTACTATATTAGGGGCCTTCTTTTCTCTTCAGCAAAGTAGAAGCAGAAAAATCTGACATTTTACTTCAAAGAATGCCTTTCTCATATTTCTCACCAATGAACTAGCTGTTCTTTGCTCTATTTGTTTCTCAACCTGGTTTCATTTTCGTTGCTAGAACTTTCATTTCCCCAAATTTCTGTATTTCTGCCAATATCCTAGTACCCTCTTTTTTCATGCTACATATTTGTTTTTACTTAGAGTGTCACACATTTTAGTTGGTATTCTTAATATCTCATTTCAATTGCTGCACTTCTTCAGAAGAGCCCACTCCTCTTGTTGATGAGATGTATTCCATGACCAAAGTTACATAAGAGAAATCGGGGTTAATTTAGCTTACAACAGGTGAAAAATTCATCATAGGCATTGTTAAGGTAAGAGTTCAAACAGCAACTCCTACTATACTTATACTATAGAAATAGAAGGGAGAAGAAAATGCAGCCGTGTTGCCTGCTTGCTAACTTCTCAGCACCTTTTCTCTGTTCTGATTCTCTTATTCAGTCCAGGTCCAGATCTTACAATGGTGTTGCACACAATAGGCTAGATCTTTCCACATCAATTAACAATCAAGACAATCCTCACAGACAAGCCTACAGGCCAACCCAATCTAAGCAAGTCATCAACTGATGCTCACTTCCCAGGTGAATCTATGTTGTAACAAGTTTGTACTTAAAACTAATCATCACAAACCCTTCCAAACATGGCAGTCTGGGACATCACCACAGTGTTTGTTTTTTCTCATCAGTTGCCATGGTGGTAACTTTCATTGTATTGACAAGAGTGCTTATGTAGCACCAAACTCCCAAACTAGCTCTAAACTAAAAATGTGGATGCTTATTTTATCTCTACTCTATGGACAAGATCCAGCCCATAGTAGATGCTAAACCAGTATTTGTTTAGTAAATAAACCATAAAAGTCTTATTCAGTATAACGTTTGTGCCTAACCAGTATCTTAAACCCAGAAGTTTCCAAAGTTAGCTTGAGGCCTTTCCTTCCAAATGCTCTTCCATGGTGCTCTCCACTGTGGGCAACAGAACTTAGTATTTTCCATTTTTTAGGTCTAAACTCTGTGTGTCAGCCTTGATACTTCTGTCTTTCACATCATATATTTATTTCATGACAGAGCAAATAAAATTTATTTTAAAACTTTTGTTTATTCAACAATATTATCAGGTGCTCAGTGTCAAACCTTTATTTCTAGTCGGCTGTTGCCTTTGAACTTTCTGTCTTGTGTTTCTTTACTATATATTTTTTTTCCTGTGTATAATACACTATTCTTTTAAAAGCACAAACAATTCATCTTGTTTCTCCTTCAAACACTCCAAGTGTCCATTTCATTCATAGTAAAAGTCCTTGTAGTGATTTACAGGTTCATGCAGTCTGCTTCATGACAATAAACACTTTACTATCTTTATAGTGAGCAGAGAAATCAGAGGCACTAAGTAGACTCTCAATAAATATTTTCTCAATGAAGTTGTCTACTTAACCATAAGAGGTTATGTTATTTTAAAATGTATTCTCCCTCACAAACAAAAAATATCCCTTCTGGTGGGTTTCAATGGAGCCAATTACCTTTTAGTTAATTCACACTAAGAAAGTTCAATACATAATACGACATTATGAACTTTTGTTCCAAGTCCTGCTCTTGAAAAACATGCATAATAATAGTTGCATTGTGAAGTCAATTTTGACTCATTAGAAAAATCGTTATTGCAGTCAATATTAAAGCAAAGGTTTTTCCCCCCCAAGGGCATATTATGCCACATGGTTGACTATTGTGTTGCCTGATTTAAGAATGAAACAAACTTACACTTGGTGAATTAATGTATTTTTTTATGCATTAGAACAACTTAACTTCTTGATTTGATATGGATATTGTGATATTTTTCACATAGTAGGAATTTTAATATTTGATAATTTTTGGTGAAAAAATTTCATTTCCATTTTGAGAAACATCATGTCACTAAATATATAATGCTGCATAAAAAAACATATGTCAATTATAATATTTGATTCTCTAACCTGATACTGTAATAACAGTTTGTACTGAAAAAATTCAAAGACTAAGAGTCGAATAGGTCCAAGAAGATGTATTCACAGTTAACCTCTGAAAACTACTACAGGGTTTTGATGTTCTTATACTACCACAGGCAATGTGAATAAATAAAAGGGAAGAATGATAGAAGAGGGATCACATTTTGTAGGATTTTAATAGAGAGCACAGTAGAGTTTTAATCTGTTTTTGACCCTATGACGACTTCCTGAAATGATCACAATAAAATTAAATCAAATCAGGGCAATGAAAGAGATGGGACAAAGGTAGTGATGGTAGCAGGCTATTATTGAAAGTTAGGCATTCTTACTCAAGTTCATTCATTAATATACCTCCAGATGCAGTGGAGAATATTTAAGAAAATGGTTCTGTTTCTGAGGCTGGGGTTTTGTTCACTCCTCTTTGATGTTTCCAACAAGTATTTATTGAGCAGGTAGTTTGTGTCAGAATGTTCTGAACTCTGGATCTCTAATAGCTACTGCATAAGTCTTCTTTGTTGTTCTGTAATACACAGTTTGGGGAAATGGCTTCTACATTGAAACATGATTTTGGAGTCAACCTGATCAACCTGGTTCCTGCTGCTTTGGTGTAGATTTTTGGATATCTTCTATAAATAGGTTTAAAAAGATTTGCTTTATGAAGTCACTTAACAAATTTTGAACGAAGAATTAATTTATTTTATTTAAATAAGAAAATCAGAGTTACAAAGCAATTTTCCTAAAGTTTGTGAATGCAAAACATAATTATTATCTCACATATGAGTTACTATGACCCAGAAACATGGATCCAGGTTGATCTCAGTATCATGTTCTAATGTAGAAACCATTTCATAAAGACTGTATCACATTAGAACAACAATAACAACAACATTATGTAACATGGCATATTTTCAAATTGGTGGGAACATAAGAAGTGGTTAGAGTAATGTCAGAAAACCTGTCACAGGCTCCAGATACTATCTGATGACATTCTTAGCTTTCAAATTTGTAGAAGCTGTAACCAGGACTATAGTCCTTGGGTTACTTCATTCTAAATGATGTTACATGATCACCTAAGAATGTTAGGTCATACATTGGAGTGAACAATGAGTGGATATTCAGTGTGGTAAAGATAGTCCTATGTTACTGTGTTGTGAATCTGTAATATTTCAACTGTCCAGGATCACAGTGTCTAATTAGTCAGTCACCAGAACAGAATCTTTAAGAAATTTCGCTCTCTGCACTAGGAACCCCAATTTACAAACCACACTTGAATTTGCCTAGAAACTGGGACACAGAAAGAAATGTATGGGTGACATTACTTGAAGTATATGTGGGAATCATTTAATATAATAAATCTATTATTAAATAAAAGAACAAGAAACACCATGAACTTCTTCAAAGTAGGTCTCATGGAAACATATCTCATGCATATTCAGCATTATGAAAAACGCATTAGATCCCCAGGCATCTTTAAAGACTCATATGCTTGGTGCAATAGTAATAAACAAAGATAAAAATCTATGAAAGGAGAATGCTTTTTTTCTTTTATCTGAGGAAGGAGACTGCTCAAGCAATAAGATCCTCCTCAAACACCCCTCCTATCCAGGGAGGGTCTGGAGCCCACATTGCTCACCCATAGCAAATGCCTCACATAAATGGAACCCATTACACTATAGAAGACCAACTCTAAAATAATAAAAATTACTTATCCTTAAAGAGGATTAAACACACCCTCAAAGCACAGAACTCTGAGTAGCTGAAATTGTACACATTTGCATGCACACATTTGAGCAATAACAGTTAAACAAAATACACACTATCAGAAACACATCACTGATCAACCTAGCAATTTTGCTGTCAGCTAGAATGCTACACTGGGAATCTTATATAGTATGTCACCCTGCCTTGACTTCACTAATCTAAAGTCCTTTATCAAGATGTGAACAGTTGCCCAGGAGAACAAGAGCTGCATTTTTCTATAAAAAACATGAACATAATACATGATTATATGTTAGACTTTAATCTCTAAGGCCCTCTATCCCACAGACATATATGTCGTGAATTTCTTATTTTTTGAAGAAGATAGTTAAGCAAATGTTCTCACTAACTTTATAACTATATGAATTGTAAGTGAAACAGTATTGGGACTCTTAAATGACTGTAAGTTAATTCAGGATCTTGGCAGGAGTGGCCTGAAAATATGGAAGGGGAATTACCACCCAGTTTCTTTATACATGGTCTAACATAATAATTGTAACAAGAGCAATTCTAGTTACACCTGAAAATATTAAGTTTCGATGCTTACTGCTGGGAAATTGAGAACTCTGTTATCTGTGTGTCTATTTGTCTGTGGTGTCTTATTTGAGGGCATCTGCTGGTCAGCTCAATGATGAAGACAGAATAAAAGGACACTGAGAGTGAGAGAAAAGCCATAGGTCCCACAGGGGCATGAGGTCTCCTTTTTCCAAGTCTTCATGGATGAATAAGTTTTTCTCTTTTGCTTGAGAAAAGCAGGATTTCAGAAAATAGAAGCAACCACAGCAGCATCATTTAGATAGTCATCAGAAATGGACTCCTTCCTTTATGCACAGAAAACAACAGGATATCACCATTGAGCTCTAGTGATGGGTGTCTTTCTATTCTCTCTTATTTTTAGCAAGCAAAGATGATGTCACCATGGGACTTTGAAGTAATTAAAGCCTTCAGAGCTCGAAGCCACCTTTTCAAGGTCCAAAGAGCTAACATGGTATTTCTGCCCCTTAATTGAAGATGCAGGAGTCTGTGCAGTGGACATATGTTCATTTCATGCTCATGGCCTCACCAGAAGTGTTCTGGCTGCTGGCCATAAAACACAGTTCACTATGAGTTGAGCACAAGTCTTTACACAGATTGGTAGAAGAACAATATTATGCTATTTCCTGGGTCAGAACTTGCTATTGGCATATCATATTTAAGTTTACTTAATCTATTTTATACATGGCCCATGTGGTTAACCACAGGTTTTTATTTTTTATTTTTTATTTTTTTTATATAATAGCAAAGACAGATTTCTGACCCTTCCTTAGGTTTATCATTCATTCATCTAGACCTGTACTTATTAAAGACATCCTCTGTGGTGAACATGGTCTCAGCTATTTGGTAATAGGAGATGGGGTTTTATACACTGTGAGCTGTGGGCTTAGAGCCAGACTCCAGTTCTGTTGCATCAGTGTGTGAAAGAGAATATGCCTTCCTTCCTGACCTACGGAACAGGCCAGGCTTCTCTAAGGATATGTCAGAAATGGTTAAGTTCTTCTTCCTTTGCCTGGTGTTGGTGGTGGTAGTAAGTTTCTATTTGCAGGGCCTAAAGAAGTAATCTGGATATTTGAGGCAAAGTATTTAACTTCAAGTCTATGATTCTACTGCAGTAATAGTCAACTAAGTTTTATTTGTTTCAACAGGATACATTTAGCACAATCTGGAGGCATTTGTGATGTGATGACTGGGAGTCACTGCTGGGAGGAACCCAATGACACTGCTAAATGTGCTCCAATGCACAGGAGAGTCTTTCTCTTCTCTTAACTTGACAATAAAGAATTACTGGGCTTAGAATGTCACTGAAAGAAACAAAGGAAGTATCTAAATCAACATGAGAGATTTATTAGTATTGTTAAAGATTTTAAAATATAGAAAATATGTACATTAGTTATAAAACCAAGATAATATTTTTTCATCATTTAGTTGGAACCCACTATATGAAAGCAAGATATATAACTGTTTTTTAGTGTAGCCCATACTTAGCTATGCTTTGTCCCTGCTGGCTCCTTGCTTGTGTAGCTGCCTGCCCAGATGGTGCCCTACTCTTTATTAAATCTCAGGCTGCCTGATACCTCACTGTAAGGCAATACCTGACAAAAGCAACTTAAGGATAGAAATGCTTATTCTGAACCAGTGTTTGATGGCTCTCTCTCTCTCTCTCTCTCTCTCTCTCTCTCTCTCTCTCTCGCTCCCCACGCCCCACTTCTCTCTGAAAAGTCATGGCAGCAGTGTGAGAAGTGGCATCTGTCTTGTCATACTGTGTCCACAGTCAGGCAGCTAAGAGAAATGAATGTTGTTGACCAGTTTGATATCTCCTTTTATTCTGTCATGTACCTCAACCCATTAGGGTTTCTGTTCCTTCCTAAATCAAACATTTCCAGATATAACCAGAAATGTGTTTCTGTGGCCATTCTAAATGCAGTCAAGTTGACAACAAAAGATCAACAATCACAACTCTACTCTTTGTGAACTTGGCCCCTAAACATGTTACTTTAAAATAAAATGCTATCCTATGCCCTGAAGGTTTCATTTTCATATCAAAATGTAAAATACATTTATTTCATCTCAAAGAGGCCTTGAAGTCTTTAATTCAATCAAAAACTTAAGGTCTCCTTTGAGATTGAAGATAAATGGAATGAGTGTGAACTCATGTAAAAACAAAGCAAAAACCAAGTTATATACTTCTAATATGCAAGGATAGTGAGTAAACATTCCCTTCTTAAAATGGAGGACGAGGAGATAGTAAGGAAAGATAATATGAAAGCACTAACTACTCTACTATTCAAAACCTGTTCCATGAAGTCAGCTTTTTTTTTTTTTTTCTCGATGGATGACCCATGGTACTAGTGTTACCAAATATCGTGGTGTCTCCACTTAAACTTATGCTTTATCCTTCCAGCTTCACGCCATGGTCTTTCATGGTCTAATGAACCTGATGCTGCCATACATTGCCTGGCCTCAGCTTCTTTCTGATATCTTGGTGTAAGCATCTATGACCCCGCTCACACTTATATCTTTTATGCCTGCAAATTAGTATCATATGGACAATGTCATCAACTTTTGCTCCCAACTAGAGATGTTAGATCCCATCTGGATAACAGTTATAGCAGAAATGTATGCCTTTAAGGCTAATTTTGAGGAAACACTTTCCATAGCAGTTATGATTTTAGCAGCAGCAGCATTCTCAGCTCAAGCCCTCTCCTCTCAAATTGCCAGGAATAGTGACACATGCCTGCAATCCTAGAATTTAAGAGAGCTATGTTCAGGAAAGTAGGGATTTCAACGTCATCCTTGGCTACATAGTATAATCAAAGTCAGAATGTGCTAAATGAGATGCTGTTTTAAAAAACAACAATAAGAAAGTCCAATTAATTCACATTTTCAGAAGCTGGAGCCTCTGCTATGTGGAGTCTTGCCTTGAGACTCTTAGAGCTGAACACCAGCTTTCTCTTTAATGGTGCCGATGTTTTTAATAATAACTTCTTTCCTGCTCTTCTGTCTGGAACTTTGTAGTCTTGTTCCTTTCCATACCAAACTGCCTATTTTTCCTATTTTTTGCTTTGTCTGTTGTTCTACAGAGTGCCAACCTGGATGAGAGCATTGAGCAGTAACCACAACACAGCTGGAGCCTACCATATTCTGACATGTCTTTCACTAAACAAATCATTCAATTACTTTTTAATTTGGGCTCACCCCAGCTCTCAGGTCTCTGGAAGAATGAAGCCAGATTCCTTGATGAAATAGCATGAATGACTTCTATTTTAGTTCCTGATAGAGTCATTATTCATCACTGAAATTTCATGAGCTTGTCCATAGCTCTCCCAGCATTCTAGTGTTCTATTCCCTCCCAAATGGTCCACTAAACTCTTTAGTATGCTATCTTAGGTCCTTTCTAATCTAAAGTTCCACACTCCTCCTTTTTTTATGGGGAACCAGTTCCAAAAGCCTAAGAGCTACTTGGTGAGATTATAACAATGTCCTCATGCCTCAGTAACAATTTTCTGCATTACTTTTCTTGTTGAAAAATAAAAACATGATAACAAAAATAACAGCCAAAATCAACTCAATAAATGAAGGGTTTATTTTTACTTGCAGTTTAAAGGTACAATGTATTATGATAGAAATGACCTGACAGCACAATGATGAGGTAGCAGGTCACATGGTGACACACAGAGACTTGATTGTTGATAGTCAGCTTGATTTCTCCTTTATTTCAGAAAAGGGGCCTAGTTATTGGATGGTGCTAATCCAGGTTGGCTATTCTGGAAATATTTCACCAACACATTAGAGGTGTGTTCCTGTGGTGACCCTACATCCAGTAAGGTCGCAACACAGCTATCATGTATTTCTGGAAGTTGAGGTAGGATGATACAGAGGGATTGTTCTTAGTGATAAAATGGACATGCCAGTAAGTGGGAGACCTTGCCAAAGTCAAAGATAAGATTATCTTGATTTTCACAAGAGAGTATGATTGACTGGTAACCATACTTTGCATGGGAACAAGAGCTGGAGATTGTTGAGCCCATTGAAGCCCTGATGACTTTCTCTGGAATCAAGGCAGTAAGTACATAACACTGACATTAGTTTTAGGACTTGAACCACGGTTACCTCAATGCATTTCTGCAGCACAAATATTTCACAGACGGAAAGTCACTGAAAGGTCATTCTAAACCAGTGGTTTCTAAACCTCCATATTTATACATAGACCCTTGCTTAATGGGATTCTATCTAAACATGATTATTACAACAATAATGAGGATATCAACACAATCAAATGTTATGACTTGAAGCAGGCTAAGCATCCAGGGATTCCATTGTCTTCCCAGCCACTGATGTAACTGACTGCATGCTCTACAATTGAGATAACTGAAGTCCAGAGAGTGAGAGGAATATCTTAAAGAATTATACACAGATTTTATACCTCCTGGTATAATATGCATTTCTATGTGAGAAACAGCAGATTATTTGGTGAAAGGCAACAGTAAAACAATATGTGATCATTGGGTTCTGGAGGTACATACACATGATGAAAGAACATGCAGAAGAGGACAGAAACTGAAGGAGAGGGATGCTGAGATTAAGTTAGAAAGCTGAAAAGAATAGCAAAAAATAAAACAAGAGAGATGGGATGTATCTTGTAATAGCTAACATTGTGTATTGTATTAGTTAGGGTCTTAGTGCTGTGAACAGATACCATCACCAAGACAATGCTTAATAGGACAACACTTAATTGGGGATGGCTTACAGGTTCAAAGGTTCAGTCCGTTATCATCAAGGCAGGAACATGGTGGTATCTAGGCAGGCATGCAGCTGGAGGAGCTGAGAGTTCTATGTCATCATCAGAAGGCTGCTATCAGAATACTGGTTTACAGGCAGCAAGGATGAGTGTCTTAAAGACCACACCCAGTGACACACCTATTACAACAGGGACACACCTACTCCAACAGGGCCATACCATCTAATAGTGGCACTGCTTCAGTCAAGCATATACAGACCATCACATGTACTAAGTTTAAATTACTATAATTAAACCGCCTATAAGACAGATTTGTCTGTAACTTGTAAGCTCTACTTGCTCAGGAACAAAAGAACCCGGACTTCTGGTGGGCTATACTTGTAATTTTCTGGCCTTGTACAACTTTGTTTATGCAAGTTAATGGTCATAATACCTCTGTAATCAAAGCTTGTTTGCTCTGGGTAACTAAGACATCTGTTTGCTAAACAGAATGTACCTTCATATTACCTGTAAATAAGATATGTGTGACTGAACATAGGTGGAATGTGTGCTTGATTGCACATAGCAGGAAGTACATACCTCTAGTTGCAAAGAGGGAGGAAGTAGGTAGCCTTGTGAATTTTGCCCTTACAAATCCCCATGTAATGTAATTCAGTGCACTTGTAATTCAGTGACTGTACTTGTGAATCTGAATAAAAGTCTTTTTTTTTTTTTTATTAAAATATATTCATGGTCAGACTGGTGAACTTCTGAATGACCACAGGCCCATAACAATTTCAGTGGGAGATCATTTTGCTTAGCATGAGAAATGCCAGAGTTAGACCTCCTAAAAAGGCAAAGCAAACATGTGTCACACTGGTGACTTTCAAGTTGCTTTGTGTCTATCCAGAGTCAAACCTTCAGATATCAATCCTACCATCAGTTTACCAACTTTGCTAGAAATTTCACATGCATAGGTTTATGCCTAGAATTTGAACATTGATTCCCCCACTCTACCCACTCTGCATTTTGCTTTGATAATGGCAGTGGCTATACCAACCGAAGTCTGCTCTCACACCAAATATGTAGGCACCAACCATTGTCTCTTCTTCCTCCTGTAAACTCAATAGCTGATCCAAGTAATGTGTGTTGGTTAACCTTCAAAATGTATTCATAGTCTAAATTTTTCTTAGGAGATCTGCACCCTCTGCCTTCTTAAGAGATTATGAAACAACCTTGTTAATATTCCTTTCTGCCCTCTCTTCCTCCTGCTATTCATCTTTTCTCCTCCTTTCTCCCTTTCTTCCTTTTCTTCTACCTTTGGATTCCATGATGCCTTTTCCTCATAGAAAACTCAGTGGTCTTTAGAACGTGAGGGTGTCTTTGTAAGTGTTGTACAAGGAAGCAAAATCCATGAAGAGATAAGAATGAAAATCTGGTGCAGTTTGATTTCCTAAACTTGGATCAGACTTTGGGGAGTCCAATGCAAGGCGGTTCAATGTCAGTATATTTTAAACACAGTAAAATTTTGGAAAAGGTTTCCAAGCAATAATCAGTCCAACACGTCCAAACTCAGAAGCACAATAAAGCTTAATTTGTGATTGCATATACATGTGACCATGAGGATGGGTTCTATAGCTAAAAAGCACAGAATCTTATGTGGTCACTGACCAAAGGCATAGAGGTCAGCAGGCTATAAAGTACATGTGGCATGTCCCCTAAGGATGGGTAATGGTCTAGGGAGGTACAAGTCTGGAATAAGCATTCTGAGTAATTTAGGTGAGGTCTGCCTCTATAGCAAAAGGTGGGTGAGGTTTGCCTCCAAAAATAGCGAAAAGATCATAAGTCACTAAGAAAATACACTCTAAGCTTCCTGGATGGAATGTGGGTATTTGATTTGTACTTCCTCCATTGAGATTATGTCACCTCTCTGAGTTAAAGTCTAGTAATTTTCCCTTAGCACACATAATAAACTTCAAATGTAATTATATCTTTATTTGCATGTATATGTAAGAGTGATACACACACATATACATACATATATATGTATCTAATATATGTATATATTAATATATTATATATCTAATATATGTATATATTAGAGTTTCATTCAGTGAGCTGACAGATTTAGCTTATGCGATCCTGTTGGGAGCACAGAGATCCTTGTACTTACAGAGCAGCACTGAGAGAACCACAGAGGGGTGTCTCCTCATTGGAGGAGATACAAATCAAATATTTGCATTACATCCAGACACTACTGGGAATTTTGAGAAGTTGAGAATGGGAGCCCACAGGCCTATGAATTGTCTAGAGCTGGAGGGAATCCAGCTTAGCTCAGGGTGAATGTCAGGAGCATAGAAGAGTTTTCTGTGGAAGACTTAGGTGTTGAGGTTATGTATGACGAAGCTCCCCCCCAACCAGTTTTAGATGAGAGAGTTAGTTTTTGCTTGTCCAAACTTTATGGTAGACAATGGATGCATACATCTTACTCAGAGTGGACCAGAGATTAAATACCTTTTGCAGAAAAGAATGTCTTGGAAAGAAAGCTCATTGGCTAAACTCTGGGATCCCACCTAGATACCTTATTAGCATGGAGAACTCTGGACTCTACGGTTCACAACCAGTTGCCATGGTCCTCTTTGTGGGGTGTTGTGGTCACATGCTCCAGGACAGGAACCATTCTTAATTATGGGAATTGCTCGGGTTCCTTAATCTGCTCGACATTACCTGTTTTTCTGTCTGGTGACATGGTTCCATTTGCCCCACACGTCTCATCACCTTTTAGTTCTTATTTTGGATTTCATAATCCTTATTAAATTATACCACATAAATTAAATCATATTTTAAAAATTTTTTCTCCCTAGAAGTTTACTAACTGTAAAATATGCTATGTAAAACACAGATAATCATTTCTTTACTAGCAGCATTAAGGAAAAGATTTTCAGTGATTCAGTTATATTTAAATAAACCAGTTGAAGTAGCCAGAACAAGATGGGAGGCATGTATTAGATGTCAGACCGTGGTAATGATGCTAAGGTTGGAACATTAGCAGGTGGAGTTTGTTTATTGAGCCAGGCAATTTATGACTTACCACATAAAAATAAACTAATCAAAGTTTAAGAATAAATAAAACTAGAAAACTTTTACTATCCTTGGACACATAGCTAGAAAGTATGCTTAATTTTTAGGATCCTCAGATGAAGTTGTAAACAGGACAGTACTTTTTACACATGTTTCTTCCTGGGTGTTCTGGTTCTGTAAGGGGCTATGAATTGTTAAAAACACAAACTCCCAAATCTTCCCCATGGCATTTTGATGGGCAGCCTCGCCTGGAGCCACGAAGTAGGTAGCATATCTGTCTTCTGTGTTTACCAGATAAGGAGATACTAGAATAAATGGGTAAATCTGGGTGGCAGCTTGCACATTTCTTATTGAAAATGTCAATACTTCCCAGTGATGCCACACTAAACTCTGAGCTCAGTCTTGCAAAGGAAACCTGGCTGATGCTAGAACCATGGAGACAAAATAACATGTAAGTTTCTCATGGCTTTGGAATGTTTGCCTTTTGTAAAGGATAGCCTCACATGGTTGAGCCCGATTCCTCATGTACACAGTAATATGTTAAAAAAGAAGATATTGCTATGAGAAAAAAACCTGATGCCGTAGGTCCAGTGTATCCTTAAGCAGAATATATTCCCATTCACTGTGGAGCACATTCCTTTAACTCTGCTCTAAATGCTTTGCCATCAATAATTAAATGCATATGCTGGACTGAAGCATTTCACACACACACACACACACACACACACACACACACACACACACACAC
>JANHMN010000004.1:68990001-69058907 GCA_030674055.1 Rhabdomys pumilio
ACACACACACACACACACACACACACACACACACACACACACACACAAAATGCAGCAGGAGAACCATTTCATACAACTCTTTCTTTTCCACTGGGGAGTTTATTATGAAGGGAGACAAATGCATAAAACAATTCTCTAGCTTAAATTATGATAGGATTTTTTTTTTCTGTTGTTGTTCCGCATGCGTTCACGCTTCAATGACACCAACTGACTTCATTTATAGGACATGAGTGAATTTGAACTTACAGTACAATGGAGAAGAAAACTGGATGTGAACATGAGCAGCCAGTGGCAATATCAGATCCAGTGCATCTTCAATTCCTAAATCTCAAATATTCTCAAATAAGTTTTATGGAGCTATATAAAAATGATGTTATTGTAAAATGAAAAAATAGCAAAGATTTTTATCTTGAAGTTACCTATACATTTTATCTGAAGTCAGTTTGTTTTTAATTCTGAAGCCCAGATACAAATCTGGACAGAGATCATGAGTGTTGGTGCAATGAGGTAGAAGTTTAATTGCAGTAAGTCCTCTGAGAACATAATGTTACCAGCAGCCATCAGGTGTCCAGTGAAAGAAAGATATGTAGGCTTGCTACAGAATTAGAAATGCAGATGCCATGAGTCCTGTCTATGAAGTCATTATCCTTGGAAGAGAGCAATTCTGAGAGTGGAATTCTTATGATTCTGTCTAATATATGTAAATAGTGAAACCTCATTGGAAAGGTAGCAAGTGAAAATCAACCCAGTGAGCCTCACTCTGGTGTCATGCATAGGACAAGGAGAACACCAAACCTTGACATCTTTCATTTTCATTGAGACAAAAATATAAAAAGAAAAATAAACCCCTCAAACAAAACAACAACAACAGCAGCAATAACAACAACAAAACACCCCATCTTTCTCAAGTAGGTCTATCCTACTTCCTTTAGGATACATTAAAACATGAAATTTATTACATGCTACTGCATAAATAGTAAAAGGTATAAAGCTGAACAACTGACAGAAACTGTGAATAGGTACATGATATGACAGTATTTATCTTTCACAAAATAAACATAACCTGTCAAGAGGAAAGCATAAGAAGGATCAGTCTAATGCTTGACAAAACAGAGCCTCTTAGTTACTACATCAAATTTGGGGAAACATTGAAAGAAATGGGACATAACAAGCTGTGACTAATTATATAATTGAGGTGGTGAAACCATCCTAAGTTTAGTAACTTTAGGAGCAAAGTTACTAAAGACACGTTTGTATTTCTTCCTTCAGCTATCAAACTTTTGAAACAATGTTTACCTGAGGAATCAGAATTTCTCCCAGAACTTTGTGCTATGAGAAGAAAAGGCTGAAGACTTGTTCTAGCCAGAAGAGTTTGTCTCCCAAGAAAAATATTTCACACAGTTGTGACCAGTTAGTTGTCAGACTACCTTCCAGGAGACATTGGGGTCAGACAATGAGGGTTCACTGAGGAATGGACCACTTCAGGACCAGAACTGCTTATTTAAGCTGCCTCTCCCCATCAATTTAAACATTAACCTCAAATAAGGATCTTACCCAATGGACTTGGATAAAACCCCTCCTCTGTTTTTCACAGTTGCTTTTTTCTTTACTCTTCTGCCAACAGGTGGCTTAGCTGATACAAGGGTTCAGGCTTTGATCTTCACAATGCTGATAACAACTCTGGCAAGCTAGGGCATGGGAAAAATAAAAGACACATTTGGTGTGTCAGCCACTCTCAATAAGCTGTCCCTGGAAGGAGAGGAAGATTGAATGTCCCAAGCAGTTGCTACAATTACTTTATTGTGGGGACTTTTCTTATCTTTCTCCTTCAGCTGGCAGCTCCTGGTCTCCACATCTATTTGGTAAAGCAGAGAGATGCATACTTGATCTGACCTTTGGTAAATTTCTACCTAATCTGTGCACTTTGGGTGTTGTTTCCTTTTAGTTTGGGGTTCTTTTTGAGATGTTTTGGTTCCTTTAAAATCACTTTTCTGGCTGCTATTTGGCAACCAGCTTTATCCTTCAGTTCTGAACCGTTTGTGTGACAGGTCTTATCAGTGTGGAAGCTATTTTTGAGTATATTTGGAATTGTATTGAACTACTTGTGTAACTGCCATGTGATAGGGGAAAGTTGAAATACGTTTGTCTGTCTGCTCTCTGATGAGTCACTGGAATCCTGTTGAACTGTGAGATACAGAGAAGAGGACTGTTGAGGCGACACTAAGGTCTGTACAGCCAGGGAAATATTGTTCATGCCTGGTGAGCTCTATGAAGTAGTCTTTCATAAACTTGTGAAATCAGGGGGCAACATCAAATCTGCCCCTAAACTTTTTGAAAGTCACAAAGGAGCAAGCCTCTGTCCACTTTAATTTAGAATGTAAAAAACTTAACACATTTACATCACACACACACACACACACACACACACACACACACACACACGCAGAGAGAGAGAGAGAGAGAGAGAGAGAGAGAGAGAGAGAGAGAGAGAGAGGACTTTTAATTTATGGAAGAATTTATTAGGGCTTATTGTTTCAAAGGAATAAGAGTTCATGATGACAGTGAGACACAACATCAAGTGGCAAGCTTGGTGGCAGGAACAGGACAGCGAGCAACCACAACTTCAGTTGTAATCAGAAAGTCAGGAAGAAGAGACACAAAGTGGAAGTGGGGTCAGGCTATGACTTTGGTTTCTTTTGTTTTTGTTTTTGTTTTTGTTTTTGTTTTTGTTTTTGTTTGTTTCTTGAAAAAGGAACTTTCACTGTAGACCAGGCTGGCCTCAAACTCACAAAGATCAAGTACTGGGATTAAAAGTGTGTACTACCATGCCTGGCTAGGGGTTACAAACTCTTAAAGCCCTCCTTTGTACAACACGGACCTACTTCCAAGTTTGTATTTCCTACATCTCTCCCAAAAGTACCAACCACCCAGGATCAAGTGTTCAACAGCTTAAGTGAAAAAAAGAGAGAAAATTTTAGGAGCTGTTTTGTGGGAAATACTATCCTCCTCCATTTCCACAGGGCATTTTCAGAGGTCCTTAGTATTAGTCATCCTTCCTCATATCATTCCAACCCTGTCCTGCCATTCACTACCCTGTTTAGCCCTTCCTGTTCTTTCGTCCCTCTTTCCCCTCTTCCTCCATGTTCATTGCTGCTCTATTCACAATAGTCAGTAGGTGGAAACTGCCTATACATCCATAAACTGAACAATGGATAATGAAATATGGTTAGTATACCCAATAGACTATTATTATTCAGCTGTAAAGGAAAATGAAATCCACTAGTAAACATGTGGAGCTGGGGATAATCATTGTGAGTGAGGCAATCCAGACCAGAAAGACAAATACTTCCTCTTCTCTTGCACACATGAATGCTGGCTTCAAATCTTGAGATCAGTATGTTTCATTTGCAATAGCAATACAGGTTGGAAACTAAGAAGGGGCTATGGGTCAGATTTCAAGGAAGGGAGGATATACAGAGCTCGTTTTGGGCATAGGTCCAGGAATGAAATGTGGTAGATCTATTACAAATGTTTTGTAGAACCTCCACACTAATTTCCATAGTGGCTGTACTTATACGAATAATGAATATGTGTTTCCCTTTCTGCGTATCCATAACTGTAGAGAGAATATCTTGTGTATTATATGGACGCATCACCTGTCAATTAAAAAGAAAAAAGGAAAATAAAACTTTATGGCCTATAGAAATGGGTAAAATAAAAGAAGAGCCACAATGCATGCAGAAAGAATTCCGAAATAGAGTTAAGCATAGGAAGATTTGCTCTGGGACATGAATGTATGAAAGCTGAGCAACTGTAACCCATCACATGACAGAACTTAGATTAGAATAAACAGAATATTAAATTATGAAGTAGTCAGGGAATGAGGTATTTGAATATACATTTTAGTCTCAGAGTCATTATTCTGGGAGCTTGGTGCTGAAAGGAAAAACACCCACAACACATAACAGAATTTGTTGTCTTTTGTTTTATTAGTCTTAACCTTTCTGCCCAAGATAACATGACATCTCATTGTAGTTTTAGTTTTCATTTCACTGGTGGCTAAAGAAAGTAAAAAAAAAAAAAAAAATTGAATATTTATTGGCTTTTGATAATTCTGTCTTATTTTTTATTCTATTGCTATGATGGGCCACTTATCCAAACCAGTGTGGGGAAGAAGAGATTTTTATCATCTTTCACTCCCACAACACAGTCCATGACTGAGGAAAATCAACTCAGGAACATGCAGGCCAGAACTGAAGCAAAGACCATTGAGAAATGCTGATGACTGACATGCTTTCCTGCTTCAGCTTAACTACCTTTCTCTTACAGATCATGCCCATCTGCTCAAGGGTGGCCCTGGTTACATGGTCTTAGACTTCCTTCACCAAGTAGCAGTAAAGAAACTGTCCCACATATATGCCCTAGGCCCATCTGATTGAGACAATTCTTCAATTAATATTCTCTTTTCCCAGGTGTGTTAAATTGACAAACAAGAATAACCATCACAGATCTATCCTTTGTCAACTTGCCACACAAACATGTCACTTTAACTCATATTCTTTCCTTTCTTGTTTGTTCCCAAGACCTCACATTAATATCATAATATAAAATACAGCACGTTTCATCGTGTCCTTTAGGCCTTATCACAGAAACTTTTTCTTGTAGTACATGGGGTTTAACACAGCGACACAGAATTAGACAATGTGCAGAGAGTAAGATGCTTTGGAACACTCAACCCTAAATTAGAGCTCTTCATCAAAATCCTCCCCTCAAGGCTGGGAATCTAAGTGGTAGAGTACATGGTAAGAGTGTAATAGCTATAGGTGATGGATGACTCTAAGAAAACAGTGCCTCTCAGACACAGCAGGACTGATACACATATAAATCAATGCTTAATATTATGATATTAATATAGGGTCTTGGGAATAAACAAGAAAGGAGAAGGTATGGCTTAATGGAAATGTTTGCGTGACTTAAAGAGACTGTGGCAGCATATACAAGAGTTCACAGGTTCAGGGCAGTGGAGATCAAACACCAAGAGGTGGAAGTGAAGACAAGCTCCCACTTTTTACAAAGAAGCTATCTGCAATTGACATTTGTGGTCAAGGGAAAAATAATTTTCCTACAACAGAGTTTCACTAAGTATATTAACCACACCCCAGGACAGGCCCCATCCCGGGAGAAACTGGCTAACAAAAAGTGAACTCAATAAACATTTGTAGACATTTTGTCTCATTTTGCTTTGTTTCAACATTTTTTGCAGTACTAGTCTTTTGATTGTTTATTTTGAGTTTCATTTTTAAAGATATCTTTGTTATGTGTTTCTTGTTTTTGTTTGTTTTACAGAAAGAGAGAGGAAAAGAACATAAAGTTGGATGGGTTTGGAGGTAGGGATGACCTGGTAGAAATTGAGGGAAGTATATACCTGATCAAAATATACTGTATGAAAAGAAATGTTTTCCCAATTAAAAACGGTTTTAAAAAATTCTAGAAGTCTTTAGGAAATCCTAATGTTTTAAATGTGTAATGATTCTTCAAAAGTTCAAAGTTTCTCCATTGTAGCTCCTGTAAAATCAAAAATAAGTGACTCAATTTCTTCTACAGGAAGAACAGCTCCAATCAGAAAAGTAAGTCAGAAAACTAAACTCAAACAGTGTAAATCCTAGGTCAGAACTGAGGCTTGTCATGATTTGATGGAATCCAAAGACTCATGCAGTCACACTTCTCCATTTCTGACATGCACAAAACATAGATTGTCTGGTAGGAACCACTGAGCTCCACAACATAGCTGTCACTGTCTTGGTGGTCATCCTATGGTCTGGCCTCTTCAATCTGCTGGTGTCTTCACCTGTGGTTGAATCTTCACAGTGGCCTCTCCCTGCTTTTGTAGCACCAGGTCTCAGTTGCTTTCCATGACTCATTCAGTTCTTGAGCCCTCATTGTAACCTAGGTTGCAACCTAGCCTCATTAATGGCCTCCTGGCCTCTCTGTAGGAGCTCGAACAATGCTACGTTATGCTAACCCTCATCTGCTGTCTATGAACTTTTTATGCCTTCAAAATCAATACCATATGGGAGATTCTTACATATTATTAAGTCCAGCTTGGTATGCTTGAAATGCAGGTTTTGCCCACCTCTGAACCACAGCTTCTGTATCCTGACGTTAAGAAAATAAATACCTACCAAAAGATTTCACCTGAATGATGCTGGTCTCTTATTAATCATAGCTCCTTTGTCAGCAGCAGTTAACTAGTACCCCATCATCCTAGTAAAGCAAAGATTTCACTTAAGTGATCTGATCTCTTCTTAATCACAGCTGATTCTTCAGTCCCAACTGGCTAGGAAACACAGAATCATAACAAAAAAAAAAAAAAAATTACGTGGAAAGTCCAGAGAGTCTTTGAGGAATTTGCAGTCATCTTTCTAAAACATCACCAGCCAGACCTTCATCATCTACACTTCTTACAGTATTATCTTTCAAGTTCTCATAACAGCTCATTAATCTCTGAGCACCCAATAGTCTTTTCTGGCTGAATGCTTCAAAATTTCTTCACAATCCTTTCTCAAGAGAATGGTCTGGTTCATTACAGCAACACTCCAACTTCCTGGTATCACTTTCTGTCCTAGTTTTTTTTTTTCTGTTTCTATAGTAAAACACTAAAAGAAACATGAGTGAAGGTAGGGTTTATTTGGCCTATAGGTGATATGACAGCATTGAGAGAAGCCAAGACAGTAACTGAAGGCAGGAACTGAAGTGGCGACCATGGAGGTATACTGCTTACTGACTTGGTTTCTTCCTTCTGCTCAGCTACTTTCCTTATAAAAATCAGGCCCACCTACTCAAGGATGCTGCTGTTCACATAGGCTTGACACTCATCCATCATTTAATAATGAAGAAAATGCCCAATAGTTATGTTCATAGGCCAATAAGTTGGAGGAAATCCTGTAATTAGGGTCTATGTTCCTAGGTGTGTCAATTTGACAAGAATAGCCATCATAAGTTTCATGCCTTGATTTTTAACTGGGTTTATTTTTCTTGGTGTTTAGGTTTTTGAATTATTTGTACATTCTTGATACCAACTCTCTGTCAGATATATATGTGATAAAGACTTTTGATCCCATTATGTAGGCTACCTCTTCACAGAGATGATGGTGCAAGTGGAAAGTTTCACAAGTATGCTTTACTAGGCTGAGGAAAATATAGTGCACATAATTTTATAAAAATATTTAAAAATCAACATGAAAGTAAACAAATATTGACACACTTACTTGCACTATATGGTTTAGTTTTTAAAGCAGATATTCTTCTATACTTTACCTAAAAGTTAAATTAACTGAACCCACACTCTTTTAAAACAGTAAGCTAAAAAGTTTAAAAGCATCGATTTTACCCAATCTTTTATGATTCCTCCTAAACAACAATTTTTACTTGTCTGTTGTCCTCATCTTTTTTATTTTTTTTGCTGTTATAATTTTTGATGATATAATTCCTGTCTCTAATGATGGCCTTAATGCTAATGCCTAGAAGATTCTTTCACATGTTCATTATCGCAGGCTGGTAAGCTCTAGGTGAAAATTCAGGTCGGTTTTTTTTAGGGAAGTAGCAACTATTAATGAGGCTCAGACGTTTCAGGAAATGATGAAAACTTGGCCAAATGCACTTCCAAGGGGATTGTAAAAGGTTCGCACATCCTCAGCTAACAATGTGAATACAATTAATAGAAAAGCTATGTTAAAGAAAATGGTGAAAGAAGCCTTAGCAAGTTTTAAGTGAACTATGCTGTGTATACCATCCACTTTTATAAATAATTAGATATAGGAGAACTTGTACATCAATAGCATGCACGGTCAAATAAGTATCCCCTCACCCCCCTGTGTACTCTTGTAGTTAATAACCTCTTCCATGGCTTAGGTGGTCTAATTCTAAACAATGAGCATAATTTTTTTTTGTATATCGAGTCTTATTTGAAATTAGGATTTGTGACTGTTATCTAAAGTTGATGATGGAGAATCAATAGAATAGACCTAAACAGTGCAGATGGGATTTGAGAAGCAGCAAGAGGGTAGTTATTATTTTAATACTTTAACAGAGGGACCCATTAAGTCATAAAACAATTTTATTGTGAATGAAGTTATCAGTAATTTTTAGAGAATTAAAATTGAGGTTTGGACTAACAATATAGGAATTAGGATCCTTAGACTGGGTATTTTAAGTGATAATAGATTTAACCTTATTAATTTTGCCCTAGCCAAGGTTGATAGTACCAGCTACTGAATGGATTATTTGTAAGCAAGAGTTATGGCACCTTCAACTTATTATTATGTGAAAGAGAAAAAGTAGTTTTGTAAAGTTGGAATTAGTTTCTCTGAATTATAAGAATCTTTTGTTTGAAAAGCAATATCTAGAAAGTTCCTAGCTAGCATCATAAGTAGTAAGGAAAAGGTAAGTAAAGGAATTTTGAACAGAACTGTAAATTTTGAGAATGATCCTAATTTACAATCAATAAAGGGCTAAGACTGCCTGCCTTTTATGTCAATCAGGGTATATCCTTTTTAAAGGGCAGTTCACTATCTTCAGTGAACCTTTGATAGATTTCAGAAGACCTATGAAGTTTGATTTAAAAGGACATTCTATCACCTTATCACTAATTAGCACTAAAATTAAATAATTTTAAAATTGAGAATTAAAGAATAATCTATAGAAATAATTGAAAACATTATGACTGTGATCCCTAATGTTAAATTGTAATAAAGAAACACATGTAATATATAATACACATTAGTTTTGAAACATACTGTACCAACTGTTCTGAGATGATTTTGGTAATCATATGTATTTTCCTTTATGATTTGTGGGCATGTATCTGAGAAGTACTCTGTTTTTATATCCACACTACCAAGGGTCCCAGAGGACACTCATATCACCTAAGGAAGAAAGGTAGCACCTGAACCAATAAAGAATCTGCCCTCACTCCAGGTTAGGTTTCCTGGCATGTATTCCCCTGGCCCTGCTCCATCTCCCCTTATAACTGCTTTGATAACTCTAGGTGAAGTAGGTACGTAAGCTAAGTGAAGAACAAATGCAAGTTCTTGAGTCTATTTTGCTCAAAGACGTTGACAATTGCAGAAAACACAGAATAACTCTGGATTTAAAAAAGACACGTATGTAGCTCATACGAGAAGTCAGGAGGGAGGAATGGTGCCCTCAGATGGAAGCAGGGAACCTCTGGCTGTGATTCTTTAACACTGTAGACATTTTGGGTTTTCCCATATATCCTGATACATCTGGATGACAGCAGGATACCTCTGACTCTGACCATTTTCTGTAGATACTGTAGAATAAAATAGAAGGAAAAGACAGGGACATATAACTCTTCTCATGTACATGTAGTAAAACTCATATGTCTTGTTTTAAATTTATGAAGTGTTAGTGTTTCAATGCCAAGGCTGGCATCACATCTTGTTCATCTCTGGATCTAGGTCCAAGCCTCATGTCCAGCACATGTGAAACACCCAATAAGGTCTCTATAAACAGGACTTATAAAATAATAAAATGAAGGATCTTCATTTTTCCAGGAACATCCAAAATACTTTTCTATACTGTTATCTTGTTTTCTTTCATTTTATGAGGAACATTTATAAAGTGGTCTAGGTGACATCTTTAGTGGCCTGCTCTAGGTATTTGTCTGGAATTTAAAAACAAGTGCCTAGGAAAACAAAAAGAAAAACATCTCTAAGATTTTGGCTTAAAAATGAATTAAATCCATGAGGCTATTAATATGCAGCTAAGATGAGAACTAGATTAGGTTATATTCATTCTAAGGTCACACGCATCAATCACTCCACATATAAAGTCAAGTTTAATACATATCACAGAATATAATTAATTGTAAGGAGACACTATTAATTAATAAAAGCCTTCCAATGTGTGTTTGAAAAAAAAACTGAGACTAAGAAAATTCAAAGAGAAAAAAAATATTTGAATGTTATTTTCAATCCTTTGGGGAAACCAATGGAAATAAAGTTGTACCATTTATTGTGATGCTATAAGTCAAAATATCTATCTGAACTTTGTTTGAAAGAAGGAACGAAAAATTCACTGATCTTAAGAACCAGAAAGCACAAGACCCCTCAGTCTCCCCATATCAATTATTCTCTTCCACTCAAGTGTAATTACAAAATATGACATAGAGCCATTTGGAAATGTGCTGTTGTTTCATGATGGTAAAAGGCTTCGGTGTGTGTGTGGGTGGTGGTGGCGGTCAATATTTATTTAAAGTGGTATTAGCATTTGTCTCTGAAAGACATGCGCATAGTATACAATTACATAATGTGGCTGCACCGAGGCAAAAGGACTGATACAAAGACACAGGTGTTTGCTCTTTGTTGACATGTGAGTTTTGCATAGTCTTTCAATTACATGATTTTTCTAGAGGTCAAAAACAAAAAACACCCATGGTTCCTTGATACAATCACCACATATTCACATTTATTTTCTGGGCTGTAGATACATTGAATTTATAAATCTAATCGGGGTAGACCTCAAAGTTGGGCACTACTTCTACATGGTAAAAATCTCAGTGCTTCACTAGTCTCCAAGGAATCCATGCTGAGCCATAGACCTCAACAGCATCCAACCTTAAAGCTGTTGCTGACAGTGAAGATCTCTAGAAAGCTAGAGGGAATATTGAGCTTGGGCAGAAAGGATCTTTTCCTCTAGGGAACAAATTAAAATATATCCACCCAAGGCCTTATTACTCAAGCAGGGATAATACATAAGTGTTTTTTTTCTTTTTTTAAAATATATTTTGTTTTCCTTTTAAAGTTATTTGACAACAATAGAAGTTATTCATAGAGTAAAGTGGATTGATGCTTAAAAGGTAAGTAAGTTTTTATATATTGGGGTTGCATACATTCTGTATTTTTTTTTCTGAAAAGATGTGGCTGTCATTTAAACTTTGTCATTTTCGTGATTATAGTTGTGTGGTACTTTTTCCTCAGGTTATAACTAGATGCTATAACTTTTCCATGTAGTCATGGAAACTAGAGAATGTAGGAGCCAGATCTATAGTAATGGTAATTGAGGTAAAGGAGGTAAGACAGGGTCAGCGCAGTCTTTCCTAAGATCCCAGCTACTAATGCCTTTCCCAGCTATAGATGAATTTTTGAAATGCTAGATTATGCTAAAAGTAAGTAGTCGATTCAAAGAGAGGTTATCCAGTGTAGCTCTCTTGAGGTTGCCATCCACGATAGGGTAGGACTTACTAGTTGATACCCCTCACCTCTACAGATGCCTAGAAGACTTGGTCTTACCAAGTTGCACTTATATTATACTTTGGTCTTTTACAGATTTGATGTTCATTTGCATCCACCAAAACAATTAATGAAATAACTACCTGTGTTACCTCAGACTCCAGAAGGTTTCTGTGTTCTGATTAACTGTCTTCCAGGCTTGCTTTTTAAAAATTTTTTTACATGTTTGTGGTATCAGACTTTGGTTTTGGAGGCTATTTTATTCACTTCATAAGAAGAACACTTACCCAGTTGAGCTGGAATAGCCTTTTCTCCATGAATGTTTAGCCCAGCACCACAAATTATATAAATAGCTATTCTGTAGCAAGTTAAAGTGTGAGTGGTACTAACATGGTTGTATGTTTTAGATGCATTGCCTGTAAGTGCTTCGTGTATTTTTTCTTCCTCATGGTTATTATTTTTTTTCTCTACTCACTTAAAGCCATCAGTTTAAAATGATAATCTCTCTCTCAAAAAGGATTTCTATCTTGTCTCAGCATGCCCTGGGAATGCAGTTAAATCCATTCAAAATAGAACTTCAATATAATAAAAGCACACATTTAAACTTTTACAGAAAAAATCCATTTACAAAGGTATAGCATGAAGATGAAGGGAAACCAATTTATAAAGGGAAAGGTATAAACTCGAACTGCAAGTTTCTTCCTCTTGACCATCACAGCACACGTCTTGTTCCAGGTATGTGAGGATTTTTCTTCAGCAAATAAGCCATACTATAGCAGAAAAAATGATGATATCTTTCTGAGGACAGGTCTGGATTGCTCACTGAGAGTTCAGACCCACAGGACTTCCTCTTTTCAGACATCAGTCAGGAATGAGAGCCCAGGAACTTAGTTCATATAAATTGGGGTTCCTGCAACCCCTCTATGGGATACAATTAATCTCCTAGATCTATTCCCATAACTCAGTGGTATATTTGTGCTTACTGGTTCAGTAGGAAGGATACTAAATAATACTGTTGAATGAATGTTTATGGAATTCAGAATGGTGTACAAACCTTCCTTGCCTTCCCTATATTATCTTGAAGCCGCTTTATGCAGTTTTTATTTATTCTTCTTCTTGGTAGATATGGTTGAACAAACTCTTGAACTTCTACTGGCAATCAGCTTTATCTCTTTTTTGCTGAAATGAAGGCTGAAACCCTTCGAGTATGTGTTTAAATAACAGAAATGTAATTCGAGAAAGCTAGCAGAAATAATCACCTCTCATGCAAAATAGAACAGACTAGAATGCTGAAAATAACTCTAAGTTTTAAGGTACTTTCCATAATACATTACTGGCCAGTGTTTTGTAGAGTAATTTCCATAAATATGTTACTGGCTACTTAAATTGTCTTTTATTGTTATCGTTTTGTTTGTTTTTGCTTGCCTTTTTTTTAAAGTAGTGTTTACTCAATTATAGGGATATAACAGCATAAAAGGAACAGATACATTTGGTCTATAGACTAACTGTCCTGTGGAACACTGAAGCAAGGCCATGAAAGGCCATAAACATCTCTAGTTTAACTGTGTACAAGCACAGCTAGTGAGACAAAGATAGGCTGTTTTTTTTTCTTTCTTTCTTCATTGTCACTTTTTTTTCTTCTTAGTGACAAGGAATGAAGTAGATAGTTCATCATCTGGAGGGAGGACAGAAATGAATCATCCATTCTTAACGTCCCTATTATTTAATGACTCTTGAGAGATGTGTATGTATCTTTCTTTTGTCTTCCTAATTTACAGGGAAACTCAGTGAGAGTTTCTTCTTATGTTCAGCTGTAGAATAAAATGTACATCCAGAATCTATATAGATATTGCTAAAATTGTCCTCCCTAGGCCCATAGACTTAATTAAACCTTTCCTATTTACCTTTATTCTTCAACTTGATATAGCTTAGGGTCATTTGAGTGGAGAGAGTCTCAATTGAGAAATTATTTTGATAAGATTGGCATTTGGGCATGTCTGAGGGAGATTATCTTGAGTGATAATTGACTCAGGAGGACCCAGTCCATTGTGTGTACAATCTCTATGTGGCTGGTCCTGGGCTCTATTACACAGATGCTCAGGCATGAGCCCCAGAGGAAGCCAGCAGCAGCCTTCTTTCATGATTTTTGCTTCAAGTTCTTGTGTGAGTTTCACCCCTAACTTCTCTAAAAGATGGACTATAACCTGGAAATATGAACCAAATAAAACTCTTCTGCCTCTAAGTTGTGTATTGTCAGAGTGTTTTATTATAGAAACAGAATGAAACTAAAAACAAGCCTCAAAAATGATCACAGTGCAGTTATTGTCCCCAAGTCCTGAGGCAGCTCTACCATCTGTAAGTGCAGTTTCTGTCCTGTCAGGAAGTTCTCATTATAGCACACTACTAAAACACTGCCCTCAACACTTCCGTTTCAGTCACTGACAGCTCCGAGTTCGGTGACACGATGAGAGTGCTCTAGACCCGTGGCTTTATGGTATTCAATATCTGAAAATACAGTCCCCTCTCTACAGATCAAGGTTCCAGGCCCAAGATAATCAGCTGTGCTCTTGGGTTAATTTAAATTAAAACCCAACAAAATTATTACTTCATCTCTACAGTGAACCGAACCATTTCAAATCCAATTTGAGTGCAACTATTAAAAGCAGACAATAAAACTGAAGAAGAAAATGGGGGAGGGGAGACTCACTTATTATATGGATCCCTTATAATGTAGGTTAAAGGTATTTGAAAGGATTTTAGGTTACAAAGAGGTTTGTCCAGAAAAATTCACATCTAAAATACAAATATCTGGACATAAGCATCCTATTTTTATATAGTTCAGTACAACTTTGATGCTGAACTCAAGCAGCTAAAGGAGAGGAACAGGCAGGCAGACAGACAAAGAGTATAATAGGACCAGTTTATTTCCAGGGGTTTCCTCTATCCAGTTACTTTACATAGTGAAGTATCATAGGCTGTGTATGTTCTTAATCTGCTTTGGATCAGCTTTTATATTTATGAATACGGACACCTACCTATGTGGTTTTGACTATAGATACATTTTATAGTCTCTACACTTGTTATTTCCTTTCATCCTAAGTAATTATTCATCCTTATTTTGAAAACAAATTTCCAAATAATGTTTCAAACTCATTTCGGAACATATGACAAGCTAATATTGACTGTTACCCTGAGGGGATTTAAAATCACTGTAGAAACAAACCTCTATGTCTGTTTTTAAGGAAGTATTTAGATTAGGCTGGGACAAAAAGGTCCCACAAAAAGGTGGTAATAGTACCACCTTAAATGTTGGTGGTACTATTCAATGGGCAAGAATTAATGATGGAATTACAAAATGTAAACTGAGGCTCAGCATTCCTCACTGTCTGCTTCCTGCCACTGTGACCAGATGCATCCTGCTTTAGCTGGCTGCCATGCCTTTGGTCATGGTGGATTGTGTCCTTTGAAACTGGAAGCCAAAATAGACTGTCTCTCTGAAATTACTGTTCAGGTAATTTGTTACCACGATGAGACAAATAACACAGTGTTAGTTTAAAAAATATAAAATGACTTAATGCATTCTAAATATCCAAGAACACTTTCATCTCCATTCTACCCATTAACCCTTCACAGACTCAGGACATCAGAAAATGTTCTTTTATCTCTATCATGATTTCCTTAATTATCTGAAATGTGGATTAGAAAGTCCTAGCAATCTTCTGACAGGGAAATTTTCAATATGAAAAATGTCTCAGAAATGCACAATAAAAGTTTTGGACCAAGAAGTAGATAAAGATTTATTTCTTTGGATTAGAAACAACCAGGAAATTGGATTAAGCTATCCATGCATTAAATTAAGTAAAAAAAAAAGGCATTAGCTAAGCTGATGTGATGTCATAAAAAGTATTCTATGTATATATATATATATATATATATATATGCTTTGGTGAATATGTTACCTTTACACTTCCTGGTTTTCTTCATCAGACCATTGAAATTTTGGATGAAGTTTAAAGTAATATAGGTGTATAGTAAAATAAACATCTGAGGTGAACAATGTCATATCCTCTGTCTTGTTCTGGCACACTCCCTTAGAGAAAGATATATTTGGGACTACATTATAAGTGACTTTGTAAATATTATTTTCCAATTCACCCATTTCATTTAATAGCATAGTTTTGTGATCACTTCAAATCAGTGTGTAAGTAACTCTTCATTCATTTTAATTTCCACAAGCATGACATTTTAAAACCTGCCCTAATACAGTTAATCAGTTTCCTGCAATGGCCATTTCCACCCTATTTGTAAAGTTTCATTGCTTTCAGGGTCTCTCTCTCTCTCTCTCTCTCTCTCTCTCTCTCTCTCTCTCTCTCCCTCTCTCTTTCTTTCTCTCTCTCTCTCTCTCTCTCTCTCTCTCTCTGAGAAAAATAGAGACAGATTTGGAATACTCTCTTAGAAGGATGTGATTTTGATACTTTGGGAACTAGAAGGCCTTAAAAGGACCCCAAAATTTCTTTTCATAAGTTCTTAAATAGCTTTTGGAGAAAAATATCACCAGTGACATGATTTTAGCCAAGGTACATTTTTAAGAGCTTGTAAGCATTTCAGTGTGCTTGATAAGTTTTGGAAGTACTTCAAAATTCAGTTAGATTTACTATATGTTGTCTTTAGCTTTTACTGTGTTGTGGTTTGTGATCTGGCTCCTGTCCAATCTCAGTTCTCACTCCTTCCCCACATACTATTCAAGCTTTAGTCATTCCAAATGTTGGCTGCTATGCACAGAGGCCATCCTTCACCTATCCTTCATGCTGTATGCTGTATTACAAATCTTGACTCCTGGAGTCTTCAGTGAAATACAGTTGACTCTTGATGTCTAGGGATTGGTTCCAGAACCCTTGTAAGATCAAAAACTACTGATGCTTGTGTCTATTCTTAAGTACTATGCTATTTGTATAGAACCCATAAATCTTTCTTAGTAGACCTCAAGTCATCTGTAAGTTTTTCAGTATGCTAATATAATGTTAATGCCATATAATTAGCTGGTACATTGTGATACTCAGGGATTAATGACAAAATCTTTAGTTTGCAATACAGTTTGACTCCCATACCTAATTTTGATTATGTGTTGAACCTGCTAATGTGGAACTTCCCAACATGGAGAGTTATTCTATGATGGACCACATCATCCAATTTCTTCATTTCTTTTCATTTCATCCCACTAACCTCAGATATTTCTTCCTTGTTCCCATTTAAACATGTCCACTTACCAGGTAAAGTACTAGTTTAATGTCTTGCTTTTCTATACAACTGGATCTTTGAGCAAAAGGACTAGAAAGAGAATATCTCGGCCAGGTGATAGTCCACAGATGCTGGTGCCTAGAGTTCACATGACTATAAAAGCATCTGTGTCTAAAAGGAGGCTGCTGCATGGAGACATTTCTTTCATTGTGTATATTGATAAGAGAAGTGACACAGAATTATTGCGGTCAGGTAGTACGTGAGATAGTTTTATATGATACCAAAGTTCGTCATTTTATTTTATTTTATTTTACTTTATTTTCTGTTCAAGCTACCACCATATTATGCTATCCATGCTTTACTGCACATATTTCTAGTACTAAATGCTCAAAAAGGTACTTCAAATTTCAATATAAGAGCATATTCCATGTGACTCCTCACTTACTCATTGCCTTAGTTAGGGTGTCATTGCTGTAAAAAGACACCATGACAAAGTCAATTTTATAAAGGACATTTGATTGGGGATGGCTTACAGTATTAGAGATTGAATCCGTCATCATCATGGTGGGAAGCATGGCTGTATCCAGGCAGACATGGTACTGGAAGAGCCGAGGGATCCACATCTTGATCCAAAGGCAGCTAGAAGGAGATTCTTTCACAGGCATTCAGGAAGAGAGTCTCTTCCCTAGTGGGAAGTGTATCTGGTTTTATGTGGAGGTCCTTGATCTACTTGGACTTGACTTTGTACAAGGAAATCAGAATGGGTGGAACCTTCCTCAAATTCATTTGGAATAACAAAAAGCCTAAAATAGCAAAAACCATTCTCAACATTCTTGTGGCTTGGAAAACCCGCAAGTTATAAGGGACCTCATAGCTGGAGAATAGAGTAATGTAGTGGTGAATCTGCCCAATCTAGGTGTGCAGCTTATATTCATAATTATTGAGTTGTGTTTTCTTTGACTGGTCTTATTTGGGTTGGAGAATTACTGCAACAACCTCTGTTCATAGAAAACACTCAACAATTAAAGAACTTTTGGGGGAATTGCCATCCCTATCCTCAAGCTATATTATAGAATAATAGTGATAAAAACCACATGGTATTGGTACAGAGACAGGCAGGTAGATCAATGAAATAGAACTGAAGACCCAGAAATGAACTCACACACCTATGGTCATTTGATCTTTAACAAAGTAATGAAAACCATCCAGTGGAAAAAAGACAGCATTTTCAACAAATGGTGCTGTTCAACTGGAAGTAAGCATGTAGCAGAATGCAAATCGACTCATTCTTACCTCCTTGTACAAAGGGATCGACTCTCTCAAAATGCCACTAAGTAGAGAAAAACCAGAGGAACTGTGACATGGTACCATTGCATTCTTAGGAATCTTAGTATAAAATCCATGTCCCATGTGCCTAAAACTTACTTGTTTTACATGCTGTGCCTCCATAACTGTAAAAAGTGGAAAATCAGAACGCCATAGATTCCAGGGTACTTCACACAATAAAATAATTGTTTCTACAGATGTATTTGGGATGCAATAACTAATTCCTGAACATTTTCATAGAAACAATTTTGCAGTAAGAGAGTGCATTGTTACTACTAATTAATCTGCAAAGGTATAGCATGTTCTTTTGAAATAGATAAAATAGTTGCCTTTCTTCTACACAGGATTTGGCAAAATAAATTTCTTTATGCCCTTAGAACAATATTGAGAATTATAAATTGGATAGTGGTATATCCTTTATATGGACAATTTATTAGAATCATTTATAATCAGCATTTTGCTCTGTATTTGCATGTAAAATAAATAAAAAAGTGAATTTATGTGAGGGAGAAATTTAGTCAAGTTCTGTATCTGTGACTGATGTTAGAATATCACTGGGATTTGTTTCTTTTCTTATGTATAGTTTCTTTCTAGAAAATGCTGGGTATTTTTTTCATGGCAAAAACCAAATTGGTTGCTCACAAGAAAATACCATTTTTCATAAATTCTTGAACAGATTAAGAGACTATTTTGACATAAAGCTTAAATTGCATATTGATGAAAATCAACTAATTAATAAGAATATATTTATAATTATAAAATGTTTGCTTTTGATGTAAGGAAATAATTGCTGGGTGCTAGGTAATTTGTAAATATAACTCACAATTCACAATTTATGACTATTTAAAAGTATTTGAGCTGGTTGTTAAAAAGTTTGAATTATTTAAATAACTGAATTCCTGTAAACCTTGTCACTAGCATTGAGAATGCGTGTGTCAGATGTATGATATCTAATGTTAAGATTTCTTTTCTAGAGAACAAAGCAAACCTGGTTTGTGGGGGAAGCACAGCATGATCGCATGACTTCTTTTGTCTAGTGGATGTGAGCAGAGGTAATATGTGCAATTTCCCAGACAAAGTGCTTAAGAAATGAATATTTTTTCTCCATGTGTTTGTTCCCACTAGATTGACTGACATGACCATGCATAACTTAGAAGTCATCTATTACCACAATGAATGGAAGCCTTAAATAAGACCTGGGTCTTGAGTAAAGAAACACAGATTGACATCAAGTAGTTCCATGAGGAACTAACATCTGTTGCATTGAATTGCTAAATTTTTTTCTGAGTTTCATCAGTTAATATTACTCTAAGTCAAATATGTTTGGTATTGTTTTACCCTTTAAATGGAGACAGAAAGTATGTCAACTCCTTGGTTTCTGAGTATAGTGGTTTCTTGATTACAAAGTTCTCTTATCTACTAAAAAATGGCTGACAGTCTCCTTTCCTTTGATTTTATTAGCTGTTAAAATTTGAGAATAAATCTACTTCATCTTTTGTACTGTGCCTAGAATATATAAGACTCCATTTCAATCCACAGTATTAATATTACTTATAAGAATCAAATGAATAAATATAGCTATAAGTAGAGTCCTGGCCAACACACAGGTAGCTGTGGATGACAGGTTCAAGTCTTGTTTACCATATTCTTCACAGTAAGAAGTATCCTGGCAGAGGTGTCCAATGACAATGACAGAATGGACTTGTGACAAGTTTTTAAATGTTTGAGAGTTCTCTAGTGTAAGAGTTAAATTCCACTCTCAGATGCTGGAGGATACAGATGAGATGAATAGATGTGTGCTAGGAGATGCATTGTGTAGCTTTGGAGAAATATATTTCAATAATTGTGCATTTTCAAACATATCAAGGATGACTTGGGAAAGTTGTAGAGTTTGGGCAAAGGCTAAATGATGTTTTGCTTGGGTCCTCATTGGAATAGTCTCTTTTACTAGGCAGTGAAACAACAGAATACAGGGCAGGGTTAATGTCCCTAATCAAGTTGCCCAGAAGCTCCTTTGGTTCTTCTACTTTCTCTATGTGAGTACACTGAGAAGTTTGGTCACTGTGAACAAAGAAACAGACCCTCAACAGGCAGAAAATCAGACATCATCTTGGAGTTGGCTTTCCCAATCTCCAGAATTGTGAGCAATCAGTGTCTGCTGTGTCTAAATACTTCTACTCAAAAGGTTCCTGTTACAGAAACACGAGGAATCAAGTGAGTGGAAATAGCTCAACAACCTGAACAATATAGATAATTTACATGGACTCAGATTAATCCCACTTTGTTCCAGCATGTGCAGGAAGCTATTTCATTTTTCTTTCTTATTACCTTTTACTTCATTTCTCTTCTCTTCTGCTTTGGCTCTGTCTGTCTTTCTGTCTCTGTCTCTGTCTCTCTCATGAGTATTATGTTTTCTTTCCTCTTCTTTCTTAATAATATTACTCATTAACCATTATGTCAGACATAATAGTAAACACTATGGATGCAATAGTGTTACATTAGAGAAGACTGCTGTAATGTTTACCATTACTCAAGAACATAGACAAATACTAAATACAACTTGATTTGCAAAAAAAAAAAAAAAATGTCATAGGGATTTAAGATGCTCTATAGAAGCATTTAGGATGCATTGTGAACCCAAGAACAGGGTTCGAACAGGGTCATGTGGAAAGTGACATAGAATAAGTAGACTTCTTGAAACAAATTCAGAATTGCCTGGCCGTGAAAGTACCAACGTGGCAGACCCAAGCAGAATGCAACCTGTTCTTTATTTTAACACATTTTCAAGATGATCCAAGCACTCTCTAAATTATATTTTAAATCACAAAATGTGAGTTCACAGCATATACAAGTCCTCAGTGTTGCATACAAAAAAGATCTCCATGATAGTAACACATATGATACCCTTTAATGTATACCTGATAGCTGTTCCTGTTAGAAAAGTAAGTTTGGTGAGGAAGGATGGAAAGGAAGATCAGAGGAAGAGCAAGAGGGAAAGGGAGAGAGAATAGGACAGGAGAAGAACACATGCTATCTCCCATAAGACTGATTCTTGTGACATGAGTAATTTTGGTTCCAGGACTTAGAATTAGCTTTCCTTGAATCAGAAATGGCTAACACGATTGCCTAAAGAGCCACTGTCGATCCAGATTTGAAATTCATTACTGTAAATTGCTTTGAGATACCTTAAGTATGAAAAAGGCAATAAAAAACAAAATGTACTTTGCAGAGAAAGTGGTGAAAGAGTTAGGATGTTTTGTTAATGAGATCTCCTCACAGACATGAGCTGAGGTGAATGCATGGGACCCTAACTCAGCCTATAAGGAATAGGGTTGATGTTGCAAAAAAGGGAAAGCAAGACCAAAATTGTTTACTTTGACCCATCCATGAGAAACAACAACCAAAAGCTGTTAATTGAGCTAGTTTCAAAAATACTAACTTTTATTATTTGTTGCCTATTAAGATGTTTCTACCAGAAGCCAGTGGTGACACATGCTAATTGCCTCCTATTTGTGTTGACTGCTATGCTCTCTCTAATGATCATTTGTTTCTACAAAACAGCCACATGTCAGCACTTCAACCTAAGAGTCCAGTTATGCCACATTTGATTTCAGTAGTATAATTTGAATTGGTTTTCATTGTTTGTCAGTTTGTCAAGGAAAGGCAAGAAACTTGTCCAATACAACTGGATATGACATTAATTTACTGAAAATATATTTCAGATGTTTTTTTTTTCCCATTTTGAGTTTAACCCTTTTTCTCTTGCCACAAACTATTTTACCTTAACTAGACAATACTTTTCTCTTACTTCAAGAAAACTGTTAATGATGTACTATTATCACCATTGTTGTTGTTATAATTATTGTATGTATTCTTCTGCATGGGAGCACATGTGCCATGCACCAATACATATGGAGGTCAGAGGATAACCTGTAGACTTGGTACTTTTTCTATCTTTATGTAGGTTCTGAGAATCAAACTTTGGTTTCTAAGATTGTATGACAAGCTTCTTTATCCATTGAGTCATCTTAGTGGTCCCTGGCATAAGCTTTAAATAGCAGTTAATTTGTTTAAAAAGACATGTTGTGTATATTTGGAGAACAAAATTGTGTACTAGCAATTGTGATTGACCTAGGATTATTGTAGAGCAAAACAAAAAGCTTCACCTATGATCACGATGCTCTCCAGAAAGAATAAAGTGGAAAGAACAGAGTTCCAGAGGAGTGTATTGTTTGTTTTTGTTTGATTTTTGGCTCTAATGATGATTAGCTGAGCAATCATGAGTCTGTTTGACAGGGAAGTTCCTTATATACAAAATACAGAATATCTGTTGTAACTCCACATTTTCATTCTTTCATGTTTTTGAAACTGAATTTTTTATTGCAAGCCCTTATCAAATAATTGTATTTAAACAATGCACACATGTGCATGCTTGTAGGCTTGTGTGTGTGTGTGTGTGTGTGTGTGTGTGTGTGTGTGTGTGTGTGTGCTGAGTACTAAACTCAGGGTATAGCATATGCTAAGGCTATGTTATATCATGGAGCCATACTCCCAGTCCCTTGTAGTTTATATAATTCTTTAATTAAGAGCTTCCTGCCCACTGCTGCTCTATGGAAATAGGTATAATGGTTAAAATGATGAATGGTCAATGTCTAACTTTCTTTTTTATTACTGTTTCTGGCAGTTTTAAGAACTTAATGAACTAGTTCAAAAATTTTATAAATGAAAAGAACAGCATTTACAAAAGATCTTAATACTTATTCTTGGACATAGTAGTCTCAAGAATAGTATGATGATTAATATAGTAATTGACAGAATAATATATATTATAGAACCTAGAATCACCAAGGAGACACACCTCTGGGCACATTTATGAGGGGTTATCTCAATTAGCTTAGCCTTTGGTCATACTTGTGAGAGATTATCTGAGTAGGTTAATTGATGTGAGGAATTTCTCCTTAATTTTGGGTGACAACATTCAGTAGTTTGGGATCCTGGACTGTATAAAGATGAGAAAGTAAGCTGAATGTTGCCATTAGTCCCTCAGCTTCTAACAGGTGAAGGCATCCTGATCCACTGCTTAACCATCCAGCCTCATGATGTCACAATCCTACTAGAATGTATCTTGAACTGTGAGCCTAAATAAACCCTTCTTTCATTAAGTTACTTTTGTCAAAGTAACTAAGTAACTTAGACAAATACTAAATGAAAAGTCGAATCTCTAGGTGACTTTTCTGGGTAACTTTTCTGTGGCTCTCTTAGAAAGTTTATACCATTCATTTCAGTTATTTGTGTAAATCCATCTCACTCTGCCTTTAATAGTTGTTGATTGTTTCATTTACAATGGGTATTTAATAAGTATGTGTTGAATGTGAGACGGCATCTCTATCTTCTTTATCTTCATATTCAAAAGCAAAAATGTTGTGTGGACTTTATTAAAATGAAGACTATTTTATCATCAAAACAGAGTGCTCTCTTGAATCTGGGTTAATCAGTAAAGCTGTAAGGAAAGCCTAAGCAGGTGCTTAGACTTCAGAAAGGTTCTGCTGTTGAAGTTCATGTTTTCAGGTCTCTGCTCTAAATTCTCTAGTATCGCATCCTTCCTAAAGAACCATTTATTTTCTGAAAAATACTTTGTTCCAAGCACTGTTTTGAGTCATTAATAAGTGCAAGTTTATATGACTTCAACCCAAACTCCCAATGTAGAAATTACTAATACACCAATTTTACAAATGAGAACCAAGAAACAGAGAAATTAAACAGCTTGCATACAAGTTGTTTAATACAAAGTCATACAAAGTAGAAAGGACAGGATTAAAATCAAGATGATCAATATGCTCCTAAAAATTTACCTTCTTAACATGTGCAGTATGAATATAGCTTTTGTATGTTGGCAATGGAGAGAGAAATTGGAAACAGCATCCATAGACATACCCTGCATGTCTCTTTTCACTTAATTGGCCTGACAGGATTCATTCATTTCTTATCCAGTCTCACTTTAAAGACAGCAGTTGGAATGTGAGATTTGCTTTAGATCTAGTAGGACCACATTCTGGAGCTGAGTGACTGTAAATCTTATGTTCTGACAAGGTGAATAATAAGACAGTTCATTTATGTGTGCTACTGTAGGTATTTTTAATGATGTATTTTGTGGAAAAAGAACTGATTCTTTTTCCTACTGTTTCTTTTGCCTACTGTTTCTTGTAGACCCAAAAGTCATTTTAAAAACAGAAATAATCCTTTTCTCACCTTCAAAGAATGAATAAAATGCCAGATTATCCCAGATAGGAATTTCAGTTTGGGTTTAATAGCAACTGAATATTTTCTAATGTTGATTAGAGAAAGTCTATCTACAGGGCCATCGAAATTAAGTGAATCAACTGGCTTGAGTACAAGAATACTTGTTGGATCAAACTTTAGAACTGGAATTGTTTTGTTCTATAATGGACTACTACAGAAACCAATGGTCCCTGATGTCAGAAAATTTGAACTATGTACTTGCTGAGGTCTGATTTACAAGAATATGAGTGAATATGTGGCTGAGAACTGCTGGTACACTGCTGCAGTGTGAAAACACTAAAGAGGAGCAGATCACTGACAGACCAATACAACACTAATCAGCATTTAAAAACAATGTCCTACCAATTTATGGACATGTGCTTTTAAATTGACCTCTCTGCATGTACGGGTTACACTGTATCTAAACTTCTAATATATTTAGTTAAAAAGATAAGAGATCTGGAATGGAAATAGCTGACCCAAACTAAAATCTAAATGCTTCCTTGTCAGCTAAAATTTACAAAGTAAATAAATTATGGACAAAAGCAACATATTAGAAACTCTTGTGTCAGGGAGCTAATAGACAGCTCTAAACAAAGACTGGGGAAGAAAAGCATTTCTATTTGTGGATGGTAATAGAAGTAATTATCTTTGTGCCAAGAAAAAATAAAGCTCTAAGGGGCCATGATGAGTCTATAGGCTCAGTCAACAAAAGAAATTTTCTGGAATTATTTGACCTAATTACAACAGAGGATTGCTGGTTGTTTTTATAAATGTCTTAAGGATGTAACACTCACTACAAAATGAGGTGGTCTGGCTAATAGGTTGTGCATTATTAAAACCTAAGCCAAAAGGGCTTAGTGACTCTGGACAAAGAGAAAGCAAAGTATAAGGAATTACATGAGCAAATCAGGCACATAGAATAGAAATAGGAAAGAGAACAGATAGAAAAGCAAACCAAAGGCGTTGGTTTAGCAAGTGCTTAAGTTCTTAAACCAAATCAATGCAGATTCCAAGGCAAGTAAGGAGTGAAGTGCCTACCAATCTAAGTTGATTTGGCTGAGAATCTTCATCTTACTATTCATTATCTTTAATTTGTTTAGAATATGCAGATACAACTGCAAAAAAGACTGAAGCCCATTTGTGTAGAATAATTAGCAAGAGATATTATTCTTGACCCTAAAGATTTATTTTTGTCAGTCAACAATCATTTATAAGAAACTGTCAACTTCTAAGGCGTGGCTGGCCACAGAGGCAGTCCATCCAGCAATGTGATAAGTCATGTCCTTATTAAATTTTTCTAGTAAATAGAGCTTTCTAGAAAGTTTTGCATTCTGGCATCCAAGATACCTGTTTTCTCTGATACTGTTTTTGTATCCCCGTCAAGACGTGTAATGCCTTCCAAATTAAAGGTTCAAGTGGTCATGGATTAAAACTTCTAAAGCCAAAATAACCCCCGTTTTTATAAAAATACAAAATGAACAAACAAAAATCCTATTGGTGCTCATCCCTACAACACCAGTACTTGGAAAGTGAAGGTGGGAGAGTTAGAAGTCTAGGAATATAGCTGAGAAGTAGAGCTCTTGTCTAGCATGTGTAATTTCCTAGGTTTGATCCTCAGTGTTGCTCCCCCCAACACACTAACAATTTTTTTCATTTTTAGATAATTAAATAAATTCACAATGGAGGAAAAGGTGTGTGCTCCCTTGTCAGCCAGTTGCACAGCACTTTTTTTAGAAGGAGATCATGTAAATGCAGTCTTCAGACTATTCCTCGAGACTCTCCAAGGTTTCTGTGAGTTCTAAGTCTCTTCAACATCTGATTCACTCTTTAAACTAGCAAGAGTATTTGGTAATCTGACAACTAAATTCTGACCAAAAAAATATTTTTTTTTTTACTTTCAAATATTCATCCCCAGTTGTTTTAATTTTTGTTTCGCATTTCTAGTTTCCTGAGGAATATTTATTACCTTATGACAACACTCTTTTGCATGTACCATTGCAATTAGATTAGTAAGAATAACTTCAAACATGTATGGGATGTGTATAAAAGCACTGGGAAATAACAACAGAGATGTGTTTGTGAAGAACTGAAAAAAAAAAAACAAAACAAAAAAAAAAACAACAACCGCCTAATGCTTTTTTTTCACTTGCCCCAACATGATAGCTTTGGGAAAGACCTCTGCTGTATCCCTCTATAACTTGGTTACCTTAAATCCATTACTTATTGAATCAGTATGTGGCCTGCTACTTCCTATGGAATAGTGACATGTTATTGTGAACTTTCCTCTTCCTCCCTGCCCCTTCCCTTCCAAAATAATAAATTTGTAAAAAAACAAACTATATTAGAGTCATAGTGTATACTCCCAAACTTGACAGGAACATTCACTGCTACAGGACCTGATATTTGCTCCAGACATTGAGTCTCTCTGTTTTAGCCTTCTGCTGTTCCTTTCAGTCTTTAAAGGGAGAAGTTCTAATTTATTTGTGATAGATTTTGAAGGCAGTTCCACTGGGTACTGCCTGCTTTGGTTCAGCCTCTGTCTTGACGTTTTAATTCGCTGTTAGCAGAACTCAGTTTTTCTGCAGCATGCAAGTTGAAAGGCCAGCTTCAGCCAGCATGCTGCTACTAATTGGGTTCTCTGGCATGGTCGAACATTTATTTCTCTTTATTTATTTTCTTATATTTTGTTTATGTTTTTTCTTGCTTAAGATTTAACCCTGGTTGTATCTACTTGTTCACATTTTTTATTAATCATTTTATTTGTTTATATTTCAAATGATATCCCCCTTCCCGGTCTTCCCTCTACAAACCCCTCATTCCATCCCTTTCCCCTTTGCCTCTGAGGGTGCTCCTCTACCTACTCCCCCACTGCCATATCTCCCTTTGCTGGGGCATCAAGCTTTTATAGCTTGTCCACGGTTTGAAAAGTAAAAATTTAAGGAAAAAGCCAGATATGGTTGCACATATCTTTAATCTAGGCACTCACAGCAGAGACAGGTGGAGCATTGTATTTGCAGCCAACCTAATATACACAGTGAGTTCCATATCAACCAAGGCTATATAGTAAAACTTAGTCTCAAAACAGAACAAGATCAAAATGTAAACAAATGAACAAAAAAGCAAATTCAAGAATAAATGTCTTTTTATAAACATCACACACACACACACACACACACACACACACACACACACACACACAAACACCTCTTAAGGACACCCCTTTACAATGTTACTTTCTAGCTTTCATATCCATTTAGACATGCTATTACTCTAAATCAAATAAAATATAGTATCAACAGTTAGCACTAATTGAATATTTAATAAGTTCAGAATGAGTCAATACTAAAATCCATTTAATTCTCATACAAGTCCAGTGAGTTAGATCCCAATTTCACAGTTGAGGAAACGAAGTCTTAGGGAAGCTGGATATGGTTTCAAGTGCTTGTATGAATCCTCAAGTTCATATGTAGCTCCAAAACTGATACACAGTGTTCTCAGACCACATTACTCTGGGGGTAGTTAATTAACACTCTTTGAAAATCCTCTTTGTCTCTTTAATCTAATGATATCTTTAGAACTGTTGATTCTTAGACTCCATCAAAGTCTACTCAATGACACCAGCATGTGGAACACTCAGTGGAATGGCTGCAATTGTTCCTTCCTCTGGCTTGTACAGCTTAGCATCCTTGCTGCTGTTTCCTCCTAGGTCTCTCCTATGGTAGCTGGATGAGTTTTGCCTTTAGGAGTATGTATTCTGCCTCCAGTTGTCTTGCCTCCAGTAGTCTGTATTATCACTGAAGAAATGGGAAGCTGGAGAGCCCTGAGCCATGCCAGCCTTGAAGTGGTACTGGAAACAGTGATTTAAACCAGTCAAACCTAGGTGGAAGACGTAGCTGAATAAAATATGGAATTAAAATTCATGTGTGATTAATTTGGCAAGATACCAAACATGAAGAAGTTTGCTGCAAGACCCAGAGTGAAAATCCATTGGATTGTGCAGGGTCCCCGATGAACTTCTCTATTTTTCAGAGTCTTCACTTGCCAGCTGAAACTACCTGGGTTGACTCAGCAGCTGTCTAAGAAATTCAGTTCAGAACTGATTAAAAGCAGGTCATGTTTCCCTTTGAAAGAACAGACACAAGGCAGACACTCAATAGATATTGTTTGTGGACACACACAGATGTGCTGAGCCAGAAATGCTTATTTCTGAAATTCAAGGGTTAAACCATACTGAGAAAATCCGATTGCACAGAACAGACTTCCTTGATTTTCAACCATTCAGAGTTCAGAGTTGCACCTATCATTTGGTACTTCATTGCTATTTATGGCTGTCTGGAAAAATTTATTGGTTTAGAAGGAGAAAGCACTTGCACCTCACACGGAAGCACGTAGGACTTCCCCAGACATCAAATAACTCTAATGATGGTTTGATGAGTTAAGGTAAGTGAATCAGGAATTTATTGATTCAATTTCCTCTGTAATACACAAGGGTTTGAGATTTCAGGGAAGAATGTCATTTGAAGATATCAAGTTTAAAAAAGAAATAGAAAGCAAAACTTCACTGAAGTGATTTTACCAAAATCCAAATGGAATGACTATAAAGTGGGTGGTTGATAGATGTCTTTTAAGTTTGGTTTAACATAAAAATAGTTGAGCCTAGGTTTTTAATCATGCTCTTCAGTCTCTGTTTTTATAAAATGAAGTGATAAAACTAATTCCAGCTAATAGCCATTCCTATTATCATTGGCCCTAGCATCATTGGTCCATCATGATTCTCAATGCTTTCTAGAAATTACCACTTTTAATTCTCACAGTCACCTTACAAAGCAAGTACGGCTGCAGTCAGTGAGCACACAGGACTAATGAAGGAAGGGAGATCAGAACTTTTGTCTTAGGACAAAGAACTAGCAAACCCCAGCCACCAGCCTTTGGCTCAACATACTTTAAACTCCTAAACAGTAAAGTCCTTTATAGTCTGAGATTATTTGACTGTCTATCACTTCTGTGGGGCTATTGAAACTTGGAAATAATGTGTCTCCTCTCATAAAACTCACGGAAATGATATAATGCACTTGAACAAATTTAGCTCTTTTAATTAATATTAAGCAAGCCAGAATGAACTATTCTGGGATTTTTACATGTCATAAAGGAAGGTGAATTTGAAGTCTAAGCTGAAGCCTGAGCTGTGTTTTTAGTTCCTCCCAGTTTCACAGAAGTTAGAGCAAGGGGAACGTTGGGTGGTTTTGGTCTCTCCATGAGTCAAACAAGTGAGGCTTTTGTTTCTGTCTGACTTATCCTCACTAGGGTGAATTAACTCCTGCTTGAAGTGCTGTGTAGAGCAGGGCCATTCTCTATGAAGGCAAATTTGAATTTTGTTATTGTGGCACACATGTCATAGGGAAATGTATGCTTATTATATCCTTATTTGAAGATGTGGTACTCAGTATGAAGAGGAATGAAGTAATCAAAAGAAAGTAAAACCTTACCAAAAAATGAGTAAATTTAAGAGACAGTTAATTACCTTAAAAATAAACTCATAAACAGAATATTTTTAAACTTTGGTAATATTAATAATTCTGAGTTTCTGAAAGAATTAATAGCTATTATACAATACATGAAAAGAGAAAAATAAAGTATTAAATATAGCTGTGAACACAATATTGCAAACAAAGTGAATCAACCACAGAAAAATACTGAAAGAAAATTAACTAAAATATTAATACTATTTGTCACTACTTTTTCCTGTGACAGATTTTTGTTTCCTAAATTTAGTAAAATGAACATGTCATTCTTTTATTATCATGAAATAGAGATCCAATTTAAAGGTGAAGAAGTATTTGTTTAACTGTTCTCTGAATTTTACTAATAATCCCAGTATTTATCAATGCTCTCTAAGGGCCCTGCATATGATGGGAGATGGGTGAGGTGGATGTTAGAAAGAATAGTAGATTATGAATCAGAGACTGTGGTTTCTTAGATTTTCTATTCACTAGTTTTGTAACCTTGAAAAATCATTTAACCTCTCAGCGCCTCAATTTCTTCATCAGAAAAGTAGAGATAATAATATTTGCCCTGTATGCCACTGAGAGTTGTCAAGAAGATTCAATGTGTACAGAAATGCCTCAGAACGTTGAAAATAACCCCAATTCTTGGAAGAGAGTGAGGGTTAACTCTTCAAATCTCTCAAAATAATATAAGAATACAGGAATTTCTAAATATGCCTTAACATTGATATTTTTTGCATTTACCAATCAGTTGTGACAAAGGAAAGACACAGTTTATGATATTAGTAAATTAGAATCATTTATTACAATTTGTGCTGAATAAAGGAATACTGACCATGTGGTAAATTTGAAGACTTTATGGTTGTTTAGAAAAGCACACATAGTGCGTCTTCAGATGCAAAATATGGCTATGTTAAGACAACAGGATCGCTAGAGACACATGCCACTTTCTCTGTTTTGTACATTCTTGCCTATTAAACCTCCTTGGTAGAAAACCATTACCATAGTTTATGGCTAGAAATCTGAGGAAGGCTCTCTTGAGTGAGTGATGTTGAAGCTGGATTAACACAATGGCCACTCTAAAGAAAACATGGCCTATTAATCACGTGAGATTTTGTGCTTAGATCACGAAGTTAACTGGGAAGGTGGGAGATATGACAGACGATCACAGTGGCCAGTGTAAACTGTTTTGTCTGCCTTTATCATATGTTTCTAGTATACATATTAATCTAAAAAATGCTTCAATGATTAGAAAGGTATTATTGGAAGCAAGACTATCATTAATGAAAGAGTTGTGAATGTGTTGGGGGTTGGGATCAGAGACTAGATATTGCACAGGAATAATACAACCTGAACCAGTATCAGAACAAACTCAAGAACAAGATGGACAAAACATTTGAAGACAGAAGAAAACAAGCTAGTTCTCATTCAATAAATACTAACCAGGCACCTGGGTGATTTGTTTTCATTGAATGTCTTCTCTCATCCCTAGACAAGGAGGGAGACACCATTGTGTTGGGTATTTTGTAGATGAGGAAATCAAACTACCAATTGTATGCAACTGGACAGAAATCACAGGAGAGTAGAGGTGCATATGAATCCAGGCCACCTACTTTTATGTGTTGGTTATGGGATGAACTGCTTACAGAAAACTGAGAGATTCTGAGAGAGGACTAAGTGATCTTCCATGGTTATATATTTGATTGGTGGTGAGCATCAAACAAAGGCAAAAGAATATAAACAAAAAGGGTGGATGTGTTTGAAGAGAAGGTAATGTAACCAATACTGGAGCTGTTAAAAAAAAAAAACAGATTGTCAGATAGAGATTCTAAGACATGAATGAAAATACAAATTTAGCATAAAAAACTCTGAATTGGAGATAAATATTCAATGAATTCACTGGGAATTCAATCTATTTCTGAAAGAAAATGCCTATAAACAAACAGCTGTGCAATTTTGAGAAATAAAGGAAGGGGAGAGAGGAACGAGAAAGGGAGAGAGCAAGGGAGGGAGAGAGGAAACAAAAGAGGGAGGGCTGTGTTAGAGAACTCCTAAAGTTTCACTCAGCAAAACCTTCTGATTAAGAGAGTAGAATCTTTGGCCTGGGTGAAGAACCTAACTAACATTCCAGTTAGGCTAGGCTGATCACTGGTTAAGGGGTCATCTTAGGAAGGCAGCCCCACTTTAACCCATGGTAAAGACATAGGCTGTATACTTAGTTCTTTAATGGGATACTATGATTTTTCTTCTCAGAGGCCCTATCTCTAGTGCAGTATATTATAGGGCACAACCTTGGTGCATGTCAGTCTATTGTCTTTTTTAAGTGACCCAGATACGTGTAACTTCTGTCTTTCTTCTTTCTATGTCTTATCCTCAGACACTTGGACTTCTGCAACATTCTAGGCTTCTTCACTGTTTCTTTAAAGCCTCCTTTCCTGGTGTATGTCTGCTTGTCAGCCCTGTGCCAGACTTCAATGTCAGCTTCCATGGCATAGCTCTTTATCTATTCTGCCCTGTGGTCTTTGGACAGCCCTGGGTGGTTTTATATTTTGTTTATTTTGTTTCTGTTTTTATGTTGTTTTTAAAACTCTAATAAAATTTCCATTTGAGTCTATTTAATTTCTTTTAGTTAATAAAACAACACCAAGAGGGGACACCTGGATTTTTCCTGTATCAGAGGAAGGGATAAAAAGAAGGGGAGAGGAGGAGATGAAGTGAGAGAGGCAAAGAGAAAGGGAAGGAATCCATAGAGATGCCTCACAATTTGTGTAAGAGAAGCAGAGCCACACACTAGGATGCTCTTGTCAAGCTACACTGAGGACTACTGGACTCAAGGGATACATTTCTTCTCTGGAGCTGAACCCTGGTCTAATAAATGCAGGCTCCATTGTGAGCAGGTTAGCACTGCATGAAGTTGGCCCAGAAAATGGCTTGTGGGCTTCTGCACTTAATAACACCTTCCTATATCTATCGTTTTCCCATACAAAAGAACACTTTGGTGCCATTTGAACTCTGCATTTGATGAATTAATGAAGAAATGCAGCATTTATTCAGATACAGTAGAAGCCACAGTTTGACTTATTAGCTGTTGGAGTCTGACAGCACATTCCGTGCCATCACTGGGCTTCAGAATGAGTTTCCCTGAAAGCATTCAACCCCTCACCTCAGATAATCTTCAGATGAAGCATAAAACTATCCACTGTCTAAAATGAAGCAAGGAAACATACCTCATTCATGTCGGGTGGGGAGTGTCTTAAAGTTGGCACTATTTGTGGATAATATTATCTAACATGAAAGCTATTAATCCTTTTAGCATTTTAACAAACCCAAAAATCCTCTATATCAATTTTGTGTGAGGACGGCTGGCGAGGGGCACTTTCCACAAACCTTAATTTTCTAATAGAGTTCTTCAACTCAAATGGGCTTTTGACCCAGCTAATTTAATTGTCTTTGTTATTGATAGCTGCAGAGCTGTAAATAAACAGCTCGGAAATGAGCTTGCGAGGTTTGCTTTTAAAGCAGCCTTCTGCATGACACTCTGAGTGGCAAAATTCCCCTTTGTTTCTTCAGGGTATATACACACACTTGCGCGTGCATGTACACACACACACACACACACACACACACACACACACACACACACTTTATCATAACTAATGTTGGAGGATAACATGAAATATTTATTATGGCAAAGCATAAGGCTTCAAAGTGATTTCCAGCCCTAAGGCCCTAAGGCCCTAAGGCCATGCTCCATCTCTCAATCTATATGTAGGTCTTATTCCATGACCACTTTCTCAGGGGAAAACAGCCAGTTCAGAAAATGAAATAACCAATTTTTGTGTGTGTGTGTGTGTGTTCTTCTGCCCCATCTGACTCATATCTTTACGAAAGGAATGGGAGGGGGAAAAGTATGCTAGAAGCGGGTGGTATTTTCAGAGTTCGAATTTTAAAGAGGAAATTTGTAGGGGAGAAAGGAGTTTACTCATCTTTGAAGATTGAAAGATCCATTGAACCTTCTGGACAATGAGACAAGCTTAGAAGGAAAATAGTTAAAATAAGTCCAAGTGAAGGAGAATGACCAACATCCAGGGCTTTCACATTTTTTGGAGATGGCTTGTATTGTGCTCTGTGTTTTTTACTTTTCAAAAACATAAAAAATAAAAACAAAACAAACAAAAAAAGTTCCCTAACCTCCCCCCAAAACAAAAATATCCCTAAAACAAACAAACAGAAAACAAAACAAAACAAACAAACAAACAAAAAAACAGTTTAAAGAACCATGGACCCTTGTCATTCTAATCTGTAAAATCCCAGTTTGTCCTCTTGTCTTCCCTTCTTCCCTTTTCCCCTCTTCCTTTTTTCCTGTCCTGACACTGCTCACAGTTTCTATCTAACAAACAGGTTTTATATTTATTCACACACACACACACACACACACACACACACACACACACACACGAATATATATACAAATACATAAAATGAGAATAATGTTGTTTTTTGCTTTGAGATAGGATCACTAGTCCAGGGTGGCTTCCAACAGCGTAGCTGAAGATGACCTTGAATTCTGAGCCTACTATCCTTCCGTTTTAAGTGTTAGGAATAAAGGCTGTATGTATCACCAGAGCCAGTTTTTGTGGTACTGAAGATGAAACCCAGGGCTTCGTGAACGTTAAGTAAGTACCTCATCAACAAAGTCACAGACTTAAATGGAATCACGCTCTGAATCTTGTTACATCAATCTTGTTACATCTTTACTATTTTGTAAGTTTTATAGAAGCTTGCTTCTGAGTGATCCCTGGAGTTCCCAAAGGTGAGTGCACATGTTTTACTTAGGCCTTCTCTCCAGTGAGTGGGTGTTTAACGTCCTCCTTCACTGTTTTATAAAGAGCCACACATTTACATCCTTGGAATTTTCTGCCTCCCTTTTCTCTTCCATATGCAGTCAGGAGGTGGGTTGCTGGTTCCTGACATGCTGTGGTGTATAGTTCATTTGGAACAAAGTGATTATGTGAAGCACTTCACCAGGCTCTATCCCACCAGAAACATGGGGTAGACCACCTGCTCTCACTATCTTTCCAATGCAGGGCCAATAAGCCTGACTTCAGATGACTATTGTTACATTTCTCTTTGAGTTTCTTCTATTGAATTAACTGTTTGAAGCTTTTCAATGGTTTTTCTCTCTGATTCTTATCTTCCTTCCTCTTGACAAATGATGGAACACACGCACACATATGTATGTATATATATATATGTGTGTATATATATATATATACACACATATATATATATACATACATATATATATACATATACACACACATATATACATATATATATTATATGAAAAGTTGTAGTAAACATTTGAATTACAAATAACATTCAAATATGTCACTTTCATATTAGTTTTGTCCCTGATTTCAATCCTTAAAGAGAGCATTTTCACTTTAATGTTATAAATGAACAAACTCTTTGGCTTATAAAATTACCCTATTTTACCTCTGATAGTACTTATATTTGATGTTTAGTACTTAGCATCCATTGAGGGAAAAAGAGAGAAAATGATCAGTTTTTGATGCAACTCTAATATGTGTGTGTGTGTGCGTGTGCGTGTGTGTGTGTGTGTGTGTGTGTGTGTGTGTGTGTGTGTGTGTGAACAACTGGTTAATAATACAGAAAGACAGAGAAAAACAGAGAATTTTTTTCAGCAAGAATATTCTGTTTCAGAATCTATTTTCTGTTTTTTTCAGTGAGGAAATGGCAGTAAAGCCTTTCTGCACTGAAGTGAACTCATGAAGTGCTGTTGACCTACCAGGTACCTCATAATGGACTTGGTTTGTGAGAATTTGTGGTTAAACACAGATTGGAGTCACAGAAGTGAAGCACTTCATTTTTCATGAGTTTTCCCGTTCCTATTATTCTCTCTGCTAACCTCTTCCCCACTTTTCAAGTACAGATGTGGAAACAATAACACTAGTCCAAAACAAACTGCTAAGTTCATTTTATAAGATCCACTGTACAACTTGAAAAACCATACTACGGAACACCAGGCATTATGTTTGTTCTCAATGGCAATGGCTGTGCGGCAATGCCTTTGCCATTCTTGAGCTAACAACCCCTGATTTAATCCTGCATGGGTCTTATTTTACTCTGTGGGAGAAGACAACAGGTCTTATTTATCTTTGTTGTCGACTTTCCCCTCTTCACCTCCTTCTATTTTCCACTCTCATTCCCCATCCACTTCTTTGCCTTCCCTTCTACCACCGTGTTTATAAGGAACATTCTAGAAGTGAGATGGTATAGAGAAAAATTTTGTGAACGTCTTAGTTATGCTTTGTTGTTCAAATCAAAAAAGATCGATTAAAGATATGAAAAGATAGTAATGCATCTTCAAATTTCGCCTGAGTTAAGCTGGAAATCCATTTGAAGAATCTACAAAAATGCATTTGTTTTCCTTTTCAGAAGTTAATGAAGACATAGTCCTGTGATAAAATGCAACATTTTTAAATTTACAGACAAATGAATTGAATGAACTGAAGTAGAAAATATCATCCAGAGTAAAGTAAACCAGACTCAGAAAGACATGCATGATATGTATTCACTTATAAGTTAACATTAGCCACAAAGCACAGGATAACCATGCTACAATCCACACCCAAAGAAAATAAGGAAGCCCATAGGAGGATGCATGAATCTCATTCAGAAGGTAAAACAAAGTATTCATTAGACATATGTGGAGGGCGGGCACTTGGTGAGAGAGGGGATGAGGAGCAGAACAGGATGGGGATCAGGTGTGGGGAGAGAGGAGCAGGAGAGTGCTGGGAGTGAGAACAAAATTTGGTGGGGGACATCTCTTGGACTAGTTTACGACCTGCGATGGGGGAGGCTCTGAATAGTCTGTGGGGGTGACCCTAACTGAGACTCATACCAGTGGAGGATATGAGGACTGAAGTGATCACCTCCTATAGCCAGGTGGGAAGGGGGTGAGGTAATTGGGTTAGGAATTTGTAAGGGTGGAACTGGGAAAAGAGGAGGGAGGAACAGGATGTGAAATGAATAAATAACAAATTAATGAAAAAAAAAACCCCAAACAAAAAAAGTTGTCATTTGTTTCTTTGTTATATTTCTTAATATAAGAAACATATAAGCTGAAGACTAAAGTTCATTAAAAACATAATAATTGGGACATAGATATATTATTATTATTATTATTATTATTATTATTATTATTATTATTATTATTTCTAGTTATATCCATTTGCCTGCAAGTTTTATGATGTCATTTTCTTAAACCATGGAGTAATACCCCATGATGTAAATGTACTACATTCTCTTTATCCATTCTTCAGTTGAGGGACATCTAGGTTGTTTCCAGTTCCTGGGTATTTTGAATAAAGTAGCATGAACATAGTTAAGCTAAAATCCACAGATTCAGAGAGGATAGATGAAGATGAGGGTCTAGCTGGGGGATGCATGGATCTCGCTATGGAGACATACATAGGGGAGAGGAAATAGAATATACTTTGTAGACAGGGGGTAGATGGTTGGGTACAGAGGACCAGTCTCCAAAAACTGACAGTGTGGTTTTTGATGAAGACAGCATTGCTGAAGACACAGCTCACTGAACATACATAGGTCAAACTGGCTCCTCCATAGAGTCTTCACTCCTATATTTTCACTTATTTATCATGGAAGAAGGTACTCAGTATGCTATGGACAAAGAAGTCTGGGTACCTATACAGCTACAAAAACTTCAACCTACAATCTGCCTGCAAGATGTACTCAGGAAATGGTGGTGCAGAACTTGGAGTGGCCAACCAATAAATGGTTTAACTTGAGGCTCATACTAAGAGAAGAAGCTCATGCTCCGAACTGCATAAATGGACAGGAACAGGAGACAGGATATACAAGAGACTTAGGGCACAACCAAACATGACTGGCATGTTTATCTATCTATCATCTATCATCTATCTATCTATCTATCTATCTATCTATCTATCTATCTATCTATCTATCTATCTATCTTCTATTTATCTATCTATTAATCATCAATCTTAAATGATTCCCAATGACATTCTGCCATATCAAAGATTGATACTTTGTCCAGTCATCATCAGAAAGACTTCCTCAGCCAGAAGATGGGAGCAAGTGCAGAGTACCACGGCCAGACATTATGCCTGATAGTCTAAATTAGAGATATTCACTTGGGCCCATCTCCTAGATGATTGGGGAACCCCATAGAAGAGGGGGAGGAAAGATTGAAAGATTCAGAGGTTATAGAAGACATCAGAATAACATGGCCCACTGAATCAACTAAACAGGGCTCATACAGGCACACAGAGACTGAAATGGCAGGTACAGGGCCTGCAAAGGTTCGCACCCGGTCCTCTTTGTATGTCTCATAGCTTGATGTTTTTGAGGGACTTCTAATAGTGAGAGCAGGTGTGTCTCTGTCACTTGTACCTGCTCTTGGGAATCTTTTTCTCCTATTGGGTTCCCTTATCTAGCCTTGATATGAAGGCTTTTGCCTTGTCTTATATTTTCTTTTTATTCTATTTGGCTATCTGGTGGAGGTCTGCTCTTTTTTAAAGGGAATGGATTTGGGGGAGAGGGAAGGTGGGAGGAGTGGAGGAAGGGCACTTTGTGGTTGGGATGTTTCATAGGAGAGAAGAATCAATTTTCAATAAAAAAGAATCTTAAAGAATAGAAAGAATTTGATTAAAAAATAGCCTCTGGAAAATTGACCACATTCTCTTGGAAGTCACTTAGCACAATAATATTTGGACAGTACAAATTGGTCTTGAAGGACTAGAAAAAGTAAAAGGAAATTGGGTGCCTACAGAAGAGGTGAATTGGAAAGTGTTGGGTAAGGAGAGTGGATATAATTAAAATATGTTGGAAAAACTGAAACATCTGGAAAGCATACAAACATTTAAAAATATTACCATGTGAAGTAAGCCGATGTGAATTATCTTGCTATAGCCAACCCATAACATATACAGATGGTAGTCTCCTCCTATCACTTGTGCATACATTGAAAAAATTTTCAGAGAGAATCGGGACCCTTATTGTGTTCTTCAATGTGCTCTGGACAGAAGTCATAATGAACACGATGTATTCAGTGAAAACATTTGAGAAAAGCTGGTGAACTTACGACAAAGAGTGTATACCTTTCCATTTCAGGTAGACAAATCTCTACAGTGAGGATAAATTACAGAACTGGAAATGAGAACACCAACAACTTCAAATCATGAAATAGAAAGGTATCAAATGAGAAAATTACACCATGCATTTTATTATACATATAGATCAGGGTTCAATTACAGAAAAGATTTAATCTATTGAACTAAGTTCTTTAAAAGTACGGAAAATCTTGAGACATAGTTTCAGGGCAGAAATTTTAGGAATGAATCTGAAAGCAATACAGAAGATCTTACCTCTGAAGAATGTGCATTTGGGACACAATAAGGAAGGCAAGGGATGATCAGGATGTTGAGGGTCAAGGTAACAACTGTCTGAATTATAAGGCTTGGACTACCTTCTTGTTCCTATTTGTGAACTATCACAAACACAAAGCATTCCATCCTAGTAGCTAGCCAACCAGAATTTCAACACTTTCACAATAATGAACTGGATTCCAGAATACTTGGTTTTGGTGCCACCAAAATGTCAAAGGTGCATATGTTTATAATTACTATAATGGGTATCCCATTGAACATTTACCCATGAACTTACTTTGTAGTAATGGAGTGGCTGTATAATCTCAGCTAAAAGGCACCTAGTCATAAAGCCTAACCCAAAGAAATTAGAATAGAATCAATGAGTCAATAGCTACCATATGCTATAGTATGATTATCAACAATTAAGCAAAACAAATTTATATACATTTCTAAAACACATCATCATAAAAAGACCCTGTAAAGCTACAGGTGGACAGAATGTCAGAGGGAAACTAGTTATTTTTATTTATATTCATTTTAGAGCTGTAGATACCAGTCTATTATTCTTTATATGTCTTAATTTTAGATAACATTAAAGTATAGCCTGACTTCCAACCTTAGTCTGTCTTATTTCTTCTTTTCTCTAAGTTTTCTTCACTTACAATGAGAAATTCTATAAAACTTTGTTATTTGAGGGAATGTATTTAATAAATTATTTTTGATTTTTTATTGTGCTGTGAGTTAAATTAGGGGCCTAGTGAATCTGGGTAAATACCATATCACTAAACTATGACACAGTTACTTGTATTTTTTTTTAATTTTTATTCTCACTAAGATGTCTAGGTAAACCTTGAACCCATTATCCTCCTGCCTTGGCCTCAAAAAACTAGGATTGTAAATGTGTGCCACCACATCTAGCTCAAAATTGTTTTCATTCGTCTAGAACATTGCACCTCAGCAAGGAATGCCTGCCATCTCCACTTTTGTTCTTTCCTTGTTTTGTGTTAGATTGCATGGGATATTTCTCCTAGTTAGTATTATTCAGGTTTCTTCAAAACATACCATTGGAAATAGAAAAAAAAGACTGTTTATGTAAAACCAAGGAGGCCACTCACTCAAAAATTTAGGTGACTGACATTAGGTAGAGAAAGAGGTTCGGTGTCACCTCTGTAGAATCTATTTAATTGGGAATTAAGGTGCAATGTTTCTGGAGGTGGTACACTATGGTTCAATATTGTATATCTTCCAGGGTGACCTGTGAAAAGAGCTGATTGCAAAGTGACCTGAAAAAATTTAGCCCCTTGAATGTTTGTAGAACTTCTTCCTGTTTTGAAAATTCATGTGTATAATTTATTTCTTTTTCATTTATTTATTCATTCGATGTGGTTTTAGGATCCTTCTAAGTGATGAATACCACATGACTGTTGGAATGAAAGTTTAACCACATGTCTGCATAGTAGTAAACATGATATTGAAGGACTGATCTTGAGCTGGCTCTAGGTAAGAATTTTAGAATAGTCAGAAAAGAATACTAAAAATAAAGACATTCTGGGGACATTTGCTATTACAATTAGGTAGAAGTTCTAGCTGAATAAAGCAGTATCTTGTTATAACTTAGATATTATAATTTAAAATACTAAAAGTAATCCAAATGTCCATACATGGCTAAAAGGATAAACTTCCAATGGCACAGTCATAGAATGGACCAGTCTATGGTACTAAAAGGAAATAAGCTTCTGGGTCCTACTGCAGGATGAATGAATCTTGATGAAGAACTCGTGTTTGAAAATACAAGCCAGAGACAAAGGCTACAAATTGGATAGGTAGGAATCTCAGTGATAAGTGCTTGCGAGTATGCATTAGGTTCTTTGTGCAACACTCAGTACTGAAATAGAAACTCCTTGCTACATAATTCTAATTATATGATAGTTTTGAAAAGAATATACTATAAAGGGAAGAGAAATATCACTGGTTGCTAAGAATCAAAGATTTGGAATTAGCTGACTATACAGAGACATGAAGTGATTTCAGAAGACAATGTAGGTTTTCTATAGTTTATGTGTGGTAGGTAGTTACATGGTTTTGTATATGTGCCAAAGCTTAGATCTATACATTTAAAAAAATAGATGACTTTTCAAGTATATATATCATGGCCCAAGTTGTTTTGATTTGTTAGGTTCAAATCAAAACTGTCTTCTACTATTACTTATTTCTATACATTTAGCAAATTACTTTGTTTATTCAGGCTTATTTTAGAGTTTGTATTTATAATATAAATATCATGATAAAATTTGACTCACTAAGTTATCATACAGATGAAGTAAAGTAATCCATGTTAATTGCCTAGCACATGATTTCAATTGACTTACAGTAATGAGCAGCATTGGGTTTTTGTTTGTTTGTTTGTTTGTTTTCCTGCCTTCCTGTGCCAGTGATTGCTTTGTTGTTCCTTCATATCAACAGAGCTTTATAGAAACAGTTCAAGAATGGCCTATGTGGTATTCAGGGTCAGAATGCTTGCAATGATCTGACCACCATCCCGGCCTTCTACCTTTACTGGTTTAGAATAGCTGACTCCATAGCAAGCTTCATCTCCATGGCAGCCACACACTGTGCTTGTCAACACCAGCTAGAAGAGCGACAGCATACAATTCAATCATCACTCACTGATGATTTATTCATGCTGTCTGACTTTTCCTATTTTTTTCTTCACCTAAAATATCAAAGAATATAATTTACAAACAAAAATAAGGAAGGTAGGCAATAATATACGAAACTACTTCTTTTGTAATTTACTTCAAAGCATACACTATTAAGTCCTGAAACTTCTCTAAGAAGTGTTATTTGAAAATGTAGCGACTTCAGTTAGTTTGGAGGTCAAAATAGTTGAAATGACTTTCTTCCAATATCAGGGCTAATGGTGAGGAACCATGGCATGGATCCTCTAAAACAATGGACTGCGCCCAAGTTCTCTACATGGTACACTACTTCATTTTGAAAAGCATTATCATTTCTTTTTCCAACAGATTGCTTTTCTAATTATATTTAGCTTATGTCATTGCCATTACTTTGCATTTTTCTGAAAACTCAACAAAGGACACTGAGGATGAGAAAGAGAAAAATGGCCTAGAAATAAGCTGGCTTTATGTTAGCACACAATTTACTTCACCTTGCTTAATTCCGCCCAAACAAAAAGATACGTGTTCATATCAAAAGCAACGTCTTATGTGGAAACACAAATGCTTCTGAAGAAATAACATAGTCAACTTTACTGGCTGTTTAACTTTAGTGAGATAAAGGTGATTTAGAAGATGTTGGCTAGTGGGCACTTGCAGGTAGATAGGGACATACTCTTTCATGGCAGTTTCCTGGACAGAAAAATTATAGCTTCAGGAGGTCCTAAATACCTTTTGGTTTTAATGCTTATGCTATTTGTGCCCTATTCAATATTTTTCTGTGACAATGGGTTCATGTGAATACCCTAGTTTATCTTCTATGACATTCAGAGTATCTGATTTTACACTGAGGCAGGTCTTTGATCCATTTGGAATTGAGTTTTATGCAGATTGGATTTATTTTAATTCTTCTACATGCTGGTCTGCTGTCTTTTCTCCACAAGTATTTTTGGCTTCTTTACCAAAAAGTCAGGTGTTCATAAGTGTATGGAGTTATGTTTGGGTCTTCTTTTTCTATTCCATTGATCAATGTCTGCTTATATGCCAATGCCATGCTCATTTTATTACTATATTTCTGCAAGACAGCTCTTTAAATTTGGGGTGGTGACATGCCTAGCTTCTCTTTTATAATTCAGGATTAACTATTATTATTACTCTCTTTCTCTGTCTTTCTCTGTGTGTCTGATTCTTTATGTTTTTATTTCTTAGCATGTGTATTTCTCCATGAAGTTTAAGAATCTTTTTAATTTATGTGAAGAACTATGCTAGAATTTTGATGGAGATTTCAATGAGTTTCTAGCTCTCTTTTGGTATGACATCATTTTCATATTATTAATCCTACCAATTTCTAAGTATTGGTGGTCTTCCTATCTGCTCAGGACTTACTTGATTTCATTTTTGAATGTCTTAAAAATTAACAGCAAGTCTTTCATTAGCTTAGAGTTATTTTAAGACATATTTTTAAGGCTATTGTGAAAGATACTGTATTCCTGATGTCTTTCTCAGTCAATTTGTCATTTTTATATGAAGGCCACTGATTTTTCTGTGTTAATTTTATATTACGTTGCTTCCCTGAAAGTAACATTTTTTTCCAGCTATAGAAGTTCCTTCATGGAGACTTCAGTATCTGTTATATATAAAACCATATTGTCTGCAGGTGAGAATATTTTGAAGTGATAACTGAGAAAAATGGTAACCTACATTATGGAAAAAAATGATCAATTATTTGTTTGGAATAAGATAGGTTCCTAGAATATATAAAGAAATAAAAGATCTGACATCCAGGAAAAAAATGTCTCAATTTTAAGATGGAGTATCGAATTAATATAGCATTCTCAAAAATAAAGCAAAAATGGTAGAGAAATTTAAGTGTTAAATTCCCTTGGTTATCAAGGGAATGAAAATTAAAACTACTTTGATATTTTATCTTACCCCAGTCAGAATGGCCAAAATCAATAAAAGCAAATAACAGTTCATGCTGGTAAGAATGCAAAGAAAGGGGAATACTGGTATAACAACAATGAAAATTGGTATGAAGTTTCCCTCAAAAAGCTAAAGGTAGATCTACTACAAGATATAGCTATACCACTCTTGGGCATACATGCAAAAGACTGCACATTTTATTACAGACATACGTGCTTATCCATATTCATTAGTACTCTATCCATGAAATCTAAAATTTGGGAATAGCTTAAATGTCCATCAATTGATAAGTGGATAATGGAAATTTAACATAATCATATAATACAATATTATTTAACTGTTAAGAAAAATAAAATTGTGGAGTTTATGGGGAAATAAATGGAGCTAGAAAGAATCAGCCTAAGTGAGGTAATGTCAACTCAGAAAGGCAAATATTGTAAATTTTTTTAAATATATGGATGTCACATTTTTAAACTTTAGATATGTGTGACTCGATTAGAATAACCACAGGGCTAGAGACCAGAGATGGGAGAGAGGACATTCCAAAGAAAGGAAATATGGTGAGTATAGTGATATAAAGAGATAGAGGGGAAACTAAAATAGGAGAGTTAAATGGAGGGTGTAATGTAAGGGCAGGGCAAAGGAGCAAGTATTGGAAGTTACATCTAATACTAAAGACCCTTCAAAATTCACATAGAAACATGCTACTGTAGAATCTTTTTTTAAATTTATTATTGGTTATTTTGTTTATTTACATTTCAAATGTTATCCCACTTCCCGGTTTCTTCTCCTAGAACCCCTAGTCCCACTCCCTTCCCCCTGCCTCTGCAAGGTTGCTCCCACTCCCACTCCACTGCCTAGCATTCCCATAAGCTGACATATCAAGCCTAAACAGGACCAATGGCCTCCCCTCCCACTGATGCCAGACAAGGCCATCCTCCGCTACAAATGCAGCTGGAGCCATGGGTCCCTCCATGTGTATTCTTTGGTTGGTGGTTTAGACCCTGGGAGCTCTGGAGGGTAAGATTGGTTGAGATTGTTGTTCTTCCTACGGGGTTGCAAACCCCTTCATCTTCTTCAGTCCTCCCCCTAACTCCTCTATTAGGGTCTGCCTGCTCAGTCCAATGGTTAGCTGTATCGGTAAGGTTCTGGCTGAGCCTCTAAGGAGACATCCATATCAGACTCCTGTCAGCAAGCACTTCCTTGCATCAGCAATAGTGTCTGAGTTTGGTGGCTGCATATGGGATGAATCCTCAAGTGGGTCAGTCTTTAGATGGTCTTTTCTTCAGTCTCTGCTCCACTCTTTGTCCCTATATTTCCAAGAGTGTTCTTTTGTGTCTGTGTTACCTCACTCAGGATGATATTTTTTTGTTCCATCCATTTACCTTTGACTGTTAGAGACACGTGCACATCTGCAGCCATGTTCCTCCCTTTCTGTCATCCTCTGTAGAATCTTCCTAAATACATGTATGAAAGGAATTTTAGTGTAGTCATCAGGGGAAACAATGCCTCAAGGAGATAGCTTATGGCACCAAGTAAAACTCCCAGTGCCTGGTATGGGCTATATTTTGATGAGTGTTTGGGCAAAGAAGTCTCACAGATACCCTCAAAACAACACAAACTATTGTAAGGCTATTCATTATGCTCTAAAACGTGATGGTAAGACACTACACAATTATTTATTGAACATGGAAAAACTAAGCTTGTGTTCAACCACAAGCTTTACCCCTACTTAACAGTATTCACAATGCTAGAAGGTACTATGTATGTTACCAATGGAGACGGTAATAATCTGCATCACCCAACTACAATAGGCTGCCTGAAATATATGCTCATACAATAGCGGCACAAAAGTTGTGGGAGTAACTAAAAACATTCTGGTTTTAGTGTATTTATGACCCCACATAAATGACCCCACATAACTGAACACACATCTGACACAGTTAAAGTAGTCAAAGACCTATGATCAGATAAGTTATAGAATTTAGAGGTAACTGAATAATGAAATTTAGCTACATGAACATAACAATAAAATGACTCCTAAAACATATTGTTATATCCATAGATCAGTGACTACTCAACCCTCATCAGAGGAACTTGTACTGCAGTACATAGTAACACAAAGACCACATCTGGACCATGTGCAGGGAGAAAGAGGAGTTGATGAAGGTGAAAGAACTTGCTCAAGAAATATTGTTTGAAAAATGATTTTAATGATGAAGAAAAATGCTAGGGTAAATTAAACATAGAATATTTTCATTTTTAGTTGTTAATACTCTTAACCCATAGTTATTGAAGTAGCTTGTTTTTTTTACACTGAAATATTTATAATTGTTTATACCACACAACTGGTATTAGCTGCCAAACCAACAATCAGACAAACCCAAAAATAATGTTTTGGCTTCCATCTAGGTACATAATCACATCGTATACAAGTGATCTTGAGACTTTTTGCAGAATAAATTTATACATAGACATCCATCCATAGTACTTCCACGTGTGTCTTTTATAAATAGAACAAAGTTCTATTTAGTTAAACTCACTTGTCTCAATTGATACGTAGAAAATCCGAAAGGAATATACATAGGTTAGATTTTGCTTTGGTCATCTTACATTTCAGTTTTATTTCAAATGTGTCAAAGTCCTTTACATTCTAGGAGAAAATAGCTTCCTGGAAAAATTATTCAGTCTTCCCATCAAAGCAGCAGAGTATATTTCCCATCTTCTTAAATTTGGGTTGGAATACTGATGTGAGAGCAAGAGAATTTAGTGAAAGTGATATTTGAAACTTCTGAGGCCAGACCTGGAGTGGATTGATAACGCTTTCTTTTTTTTTTAAAGCCAGTTCATAATGCATAAGGGCTAGGTTGTGTATCAGAGACCACCATGTTGTATCTGGTCTGTAGAAACCATATAGAGAAGTGTTAACAACTATACCTATAAGTGAATACTAGTGAATAGTCCTAATAATTTAACATTGATCAGAAAACCCACTCAGCTAAAGTTATTCAACTTATGAAGTCAAGACACATTGCTGTAATTTTAAAGCTCTGTGCTTTCATACAGCTTCTTACGTTAAATGCATTTTCAGTCCCCATTCTTCTCTCTTCTCTGAGAAAGATTGGAAGAAAGAGTGTCAGATAAATGCACATGCCAGTAATCAATTAGGAATTCATACACATTCATAAGTACCAGTTCTTTCTGTTGAAACTCAAATAACTTAATCTTTGTTTTAATTATACCATGATAATAAGTAGTTCTTTTATTAAGAAATCACTTAATAATTATTACATGTGGATGATTCCTCTTTTAGGTGCTGTGTCATTCTCCGAAACAGGATGAAGTTAGTAAAAAAACCAGAACCATATATAATTTAAACATATGTTCATCTATTCATGCATGTTATTTTCTTTGATCTACATTTTAAAAATATGAGTTTCTTTGGTAAATGTAAAAGAAAAAGTCATCATAGTAATTATGATTTATAAAGATAAAACCTTCATGTCATGCATATTTCATCAAAAAAATACAGAAGTCATCATATGTTTTCTCAGTCTTATATGATTAATTTGTGAATGAACTGACATATTTTATTGTCAAAATGATGACTAGGTACATGGAACCAGCATTAGAGTTACAACACAAATCCCTGTCTTTGGAAACTTCCAGAAGTGAGGAGCACAGACAGGTTAAGGTGAACAAGGCTACTCGTGATGAAGACAGCTCGGAGTAAAGAAGAATTTTAGAATGCCTTGCAGAGAAACAGAAGTGGGGCAAATCCCACTGCCTTCAGAAGAACTGTAGCAAATACTACTTTCTCCAGTAACATAGTACATGCCTCTATTAGAGGCTCTTCAGTGGGAAACCTAGTCATCAATGTTTATTTGAGCCTAACTGTCTTTGAACTTCATTATTCATTTTGGGACTCTAGAGAAACTAAGATATACAAAGGAGAAAGCAAAAACATTTTGTGGGCAAATAAACTGAACACATTCAACAGACCTATAGTCAAGTAATTAGTGATACAACCAATGACACAATAAACACCCATCGATCGCCAATAGAGAGCACAGCAGCACAAAACACAAGGTAAATTAGAAGCAGATCAAAAGAGAAGCATATTCAATAAAGAACTCAGGCAGAATGTCATCAAGGCCAGCTCAGCATTGAGGTTTCACACGGCAAAGACTTGAGAGGCTGGAAGGGACACACTGCACACTGTATTCAATAGAGTTTGCAAAGGTGGTTCATGGTGATGAGATTTCATCTCAAGGTATTGATTTCATTGAAGAAATCCAAAAACTTTGTTAGAGTCATCAGGAAGGGCAAAGAAAGGGTCAGAAGTTAATGTAGCAGCAGGGGTGCTCACTCAGTCCAGCATGCTTCCTTCAGAGGAAATTAATCATAGAGCTGTGGGTAGTCTCTATGTGGCTCTGAATAACAAATACTACACAGATGTTAGCACTTCCATTAGTGAACTTCTCAACCTGGAGCTGAATGCAATCTGCCTGCATTGACTTCAAATCAGCACACAGTGAGAGAGAGCATTGGGAATAGACTCAACGGATATATCAGAAGGTTTATCAGCATGGTGAAGCATATATGTGGTGTGTACCAGCTTTCCTGAGTCTAACTGGCTGCCCTTTGTAGGAGGATGCTATTGGTGAACACAGTGAATACAATCAAGAGATACAGAAGACCTTTGAAAACTTTATTCATCAAAGTGTTCTTTCATCTTTCCCTCTTAATATAAAGTTGGAAAATGCTTCTAACATGTATGGATTCGTACTTTGTTTTTAAAATCTGTATGAGGAAATAGAGTTTGTTATTTTATCCTCACTGCCTAGTAAGTGGGTGCTTTTTATTAAGTGAATACAGTAAATAAATACATGAATAGTGTTTTAGAAGTCTTCTGGAAACACAAGTGTGGCTCAGATTTTCATGCCAGTATTTCATTTGCCTTTTTTGATCAACCAATGCACCCAAATGCACTAAAATGAGTTGATGTATAGCCAGTGTTCATCAAAATAAATAAATAAATAACCACAAGGCAAATAGGAAATAAAGAGAAAAATAAAGAAAGATGCCAGGTTTCATGCTCACCACTGGGTCGCCAGGAGTGCTGGCATACTGCTTAGGGGAGGCAGAACATAGTTCCTAATGGGAGTCCTCAGTCCATGTTTCCCTGAGTGGACAGTGATGTCTGGGGTGATTGCTGTGGTTCCAAGTTTCCTGTGTACCCAGGTCCCACTGGTGTACCTCTGGAAGTTCAAATAGGGGGTCCCCAGTCCATGATTCCCCTAAGAGTGTCTGGACCAAGCAGGAAGGGAAAGGCAGAGGCCTAGGGGTAGGGGTGGAGGTTTTGAGTAAGTGCCAAGATTATGGAAGTGCAAGGAGTGCCTTCTTGAGATTTAGGTTTCACTCTTTAGGATGAAGCTCCTCTCACCCCACTCCACCAAGTGCCCCAGTGATCCTTGATGAAGAGACTGTCCTTGCTTGTCCAAACTGCATTATTTGATGGTGAATGTAAATGCATACACTTCACTCAGGGTGAAACAGGAACTAAAGGAATTAAATACCTTTTGCAGGAAAGAATGTCAAGGAAAGAAAGGTCATTGGCTAAATACTCTGGGCTTTTTTGATACCTCATTAGCATGGAGAACTGCAGGTTTTTATGCTATGATTTCCATGGTCCTCTCAGTAGGGTATCACAGTTATATGTTCCAGAGCTGGTAATTTGGCAGGGAGCTGGCCCCATGTCTACCATACTCATTTCTGAGTTTCACAGACTTTGGTCACATTTGGCCTTACCAGTTCTTCTGTCAGTGGCATGGTCCACTTGCCCCAGAGAAAGGCTTATATTCATTTTTCTGGATTTTCACTGTCTTATTTGGGCTTCACTGTCTGAGTTTTAGGCTCCTCTGCACAAAGCATAAGAGGCAATGAAGGGAGTCTTCTTTGGTTCACCATATTTTTTTGAGACAATGTTCAATCAATCTAATGAACAGGTGTCTGTTTTGAGGTAGTTGTCAAGCTTCTGAGTGACTGCAATAGATGAACGAATCTTAGTGATGAAGAAGAAAAATATCAACTCAAAATAGAACAAGAAATAAAACATTATAAACTATGTGGTCAACACCACTACTCTAAGAAGATGTTATTTAAAATATTCAAGAATAATATAGCATCTGTTTCTTAAATATTCACAGGTATGCCTGTTTACCTAGTGGCTGATCAAAATTGCTGGGTTGACCAAGGGGAATTTTCAAAGTCCTTATGGTTCTTTCATTCTCTCATGTCTTACACAATGTGGTCTCATGTGGGGATGCATACACATGCCCTCGTGGGCACACATCACCAGGAGAAAAATCCTCAGGGCCCAAACATCAAACATTCAAGGATTTACAAACAACTTGCCACCTTTGGGATGATTTCAGTCTGTTGCTAGCCAACAAGACCAGAGAAATATTGTTGTCTTTCTCTTGCAAGTTCTTCCCTTGTCTACAGGTTATTCTGACATTGCTTGAATTGTAAAGGAATTTATGAATAAAAATGATATTTTACGTGTATTAAGAGCTCTATATCTACAAAGGAACAGATTCAAGTAATTGTAAACCATAGAAACAGTGATCACTGGAGTGATCACAGGTCTTTGTTTATTGCCTTGCTTGTTCTTTGACTATTTGTGTTTATTGTTTTGCTTGTTCCTTGACTATTTGCATCTGTTATATTGATAGTTCCTCAATGTAGAACTTACCTAAATATTTGTATGTAATTAAAATGGTATAAAAGCAGATTGGAAAAAATAAAAAATAAAATAGAAAAACCCATAAATTAGCAATATCTGTTAAAGCTAAACAAACAGACAGAATCACATAGACCTATTATATTTAAATCTAGGCTGCTGTACAAAGCAATGTGTGTGGTCTTATTTTCCACAAAAAATGAACACTGACTACAGATATGTGTATGTGTATGTGTGTACAATAAAGTATGTATGTGTGCAGAAAAAAGAGCTCTGTATTTTTTGTTATTCATGTCCTGGCTTACAGTCTTCTTCATGATGATATTTAGTTGAAAGATAACTGGAAGCTAAATAAGTTAAAATGGAGTAAATAAAAACATCCTAATTCCTTTATCTTTTTCATTACCTTCAGCCTCACTCTTCCATCCATGATTTGCTGCTAAAGTAATTTAGATTGTACGTCTGGATGAAAAAATGCATACAATGATCTCTAAAAGCAGACACTTAGAATTTAGAATATGTCATTTTAGACTTACGGCCTATTACGACATTTGGTTCACCTACAAAAAGGGAAAGATTTATGCTGGAATTTTCCTCCATTCATTAGTAAAACCCATTTTAAGGTCTCCAGGAGGTAAATTATTTTTAGAATTAGTTTTTATTTTATTAGTCAGGTTGCAGAGTGTCAAAATTGCATTGAAGCCGGTGGCACTTGACTGAGCTCATTAATATTGATATGATCACTCTGCGTTCTCTGCTGAGTGACACAGCTAACCTTCTGGGATGGCAAGGATTATTTTTAAAGGGACCACACATTTTAAAAAGTAGATTCTCTGGTCTGTCTTCTTGTGGTTATAAAAAGGTTGAATAGAGTGTCTCCAGCAGTTTTATATATGATGTGATTCTTCAACAAATATTTCCAAAGCACCAACTTTGGGCTGACACTCAGCTGGATGCTGAAACTGCAAAAATGTCTTCAAACCAGGACATTCTTGCTCACTGAATCTTTCTACTCTGCTAAGCACTGTACAACTCACTGAAATTGTAAAACTATTTCCTAATATTTACAGGTGATGACTCATTCCATTAAGGCCCCATGGTCCTACTTTCCTTTTTGTTGTTATGGTAAAATACCCTGACCAAGAGGACCCTAGGGAAGAATACGTTTATTTGACTTATAATACCAGGTTACAACCTCATTCATAATAAAAAGCAAAAAGAGAATAAATGTGTACATGCTTACCACTCAGTTCATATTCTCAACTCTTACCCAGTCCAGGACTTAAAGCCAGGGAATGTATCAACCGTCTTCAGTGAAAGTCTTCCCACCTACTTTTGGGGAAACGCCTTCTAGTTAATCCAATCAAGAAAATGGCTCACAGATTTATTCTCAGGACATCCTAATCAAAATGATTCCTCATTGAGACTCTCTTCCCAGTTGACTCTATTCTTTGTCTATTAGCAAACAAAACTGACTATCACACCAAGGAGTCGAGTATTTCATCAGGAAAAAGTCTTTTAGGATTGATGATGCTACTGATTTTGGGTAGGTGTTAAGAGACAGATCTGAGATGTTCCAGCGGGGAGTAAAAGATTAAAAGGAGGCACTGAGAGTTAAACTGAACAAGTAAATAGCTTAGAATGGCAAGGAGTCAAATTTAAATAAAAAATGAATCTAAGATTCAGTGATTGGTAAAAGAAACTATGGTGTGGCTATGTTGCTGAAACTGGAGTGCCACTTGGCATAGTCTGAGCTGAGTTTCCAAAAAGTAAGCATCTAGAATTTTCTAGGCATCACCCATTATTTGTAATAGGAGCTTTTGATGTAAAGATTCTTGAAGTGGAAGGCATAATGTGAGAGGGTGGTATTTGGCAAAATTTTTAAATCTTTTAGTTTGTTTAGGATAGTTGGAAGCCAGATTTTCACTTATGATATAAACTATGAGTCAAAAAGTATCCAATGATTATGGAAACATTGAGCTGACATTCTCTTGATGGCAGGAATGGATATCTCACACTTTGGATTACATATAAACAAGGTTCTTAGGACAATACTGCTTATTTTAGTGTGATCCTAGCTGGTATTGATAGAACAATAGGGCCTTTCTTCCCTCCCCTTTTTTAATTGGATATTATATTTACATTTCAGATTTTATCCCCTTACCCCATTCCCCCCACCACCTAGGAACCCCTTATCCCATCCCCCCTCCTCCTGCTTCTATGAGGGTGTGCCCCCACCTACCCCTCACTCCCACCTCCTCACGCTCAAATCTTCCCTTCCCCACTCAGTGTTCAGCCTTCATGGGACCAAAGATCTCCTCTCCCACCTATGCCCAACAAGGTCATTCTCCCCTACATATATAGCTGGAGTCATGGGTCCCTCCCTATGTGCTACTAGGTTGTTGGTTTAGACCCTGGGGAGCTCTGGTTGTTTGGTATTGTTGCTCTCCTTATGGGGCCACCAACCCTTTCAACTTATTCAGTCTTCTCTCTAACTTCTCCATTGGGAACCCTTGATCAGATCAATGGTTAGCTGTGAGTATCTGCCTCTGGGTATGTCAGACTCTGGGGGACCTCTAAGGAGACAGCCATATCAGGCTCCTGCAGGCATACATTTCCTGTCATCCATATCAGGGTCTGTTTTTGGTGACTGTACATGGGATGAATACCCAGGTAGAATGGTCTCCAGACAACCTCTCCTTCAGTTTCTGTCCCACACTTTGTCTCTATATTTGCTCCCTTGGGTATTTTGTTACTCCTTCTAAGTAAGACCTAGGCATCCACACTTGTTCTTCCTTCTTCATGAGCTTCATGTGGTCTGTTAGTTGAATCTTTGTTGTTTCAAACTTTTGGGATAATATCCGCTTATCAGTAAGTAAATACCATATGTGTTCTTTTGTGATTGGGTTACCTCACTCAGGATGATATTTTCTAGTTCCATCCATTTACCTAAGAATTTCTCAAATTCATTATTTTTAATAGCTGAGTAGTACTCCATTGTGTAAATGTACCACATTTTTTGATCCATTCCTCTGTTGAAGGACATCTGGGTAATTTCCAGCTTCTGGCTATTATAAATAAGGTTGCCACCTCAAATCAAACTGAAAATACCTGCAACAAAGGAATGACTGGAAAGGTGTCAAGAAATGGATAAGAAGCATAGACATGCTGTCATTCCTTAAAACATCCATGACCATGACAGGACAGATTGCATAACACAGTTCATGAAGCAAATTCCATTTATTCTTTGTTGACAGTGTTTCATTGCCTATGTACCCTCCTGGTCTTTCATTAATGTATATATTCATGCATGTATGCATAGACATATGTATATATTGATAAACATGAATAAATATATACACACAAATTTATATATATATACACATATATATATACACACACATACACACACTTATGACATTTAATTTTGGGAGAATATATGTTTTACCTGGAAATATTTATGTACAACATGTGAGACTGTTGCTTGTAGAGGGTAGAATGGGCATTGAATCCAGTGGTGAGAGACCAGATCTTTTGGGTTCAGACTCCATCTTAGAGAAAATGACCTTAGGTTATATTTAACCCCCCAACAAAACTTGCACCTAGTACCAGTTTCAAAGTTATTTCCCAATAAGTATGCACCCTCAGGTTACAAGCCTTCCTCTGTCAGTTCACTTCCTAAAGCTCACCAATCAGGAACAAAGCAATAGTTAAGTTTATGGTTTGACTCCCAGCACCAGCCAGTTGTGTTATAGGACATAATGGTTCGTCAATCAGATGTGTGCCAAGCTAGATACCCACTTCTTGTCTCTATAAATGCTTGTCCTAAACTAAGTTTAGCACTGCTCCAATGATGGCATTCTCCTGCATCAGAGATGGTGGTATGGCCCAAGCTCGATCATGAATAAAGAGACACTAATGTGATTACATCAAAATTGGCTCCTTGGTGCTCCTTTGGGGTTCATGAATGCTCCTGGCACAACAGTGAAACTAATGTTATGAATGGTTGTGAATCTCTGTATGGATGCTGTGAAACCTAGGTCCTATGCAAGAGCAACAAGAACTTTTAACCACTGAACAATCTCTCCAACACTAGTTAAGTCTATTGAACAAAATACTGGGAACATAAATACATTTTCATCAATTTTTAAAAGAGTTTATTTTTGAAAAATGAGACATTTATTAATTTTAGTAGTCACTATAGTTACTCATTGTCTGCTTCTAAGTAAATTACAAAAAATGTTTGCTAATAGTATACTCTATCAAGTTTACATTTCAGCCTTCTTGTCTTAAATATTTTGTTGTGGAAGACATTATTTATGTAATAAAGTTTCCATTGATGACTCTTGCTACACCAAGTTTATGTGCCTGTCTCATTTAAGATAAGTTAAGCAATGCCATGTAGCCTTGGAAATAAAGAGTGAGAAGAAATGATCTTTCCCCAGTGAAATGTTCATGAACCTCCTCATAGTTTCCAGGGTCCAGTTGTTCTTATGATACTAGAACAGACAGAGACTATCCTGGACCACATAGTGACTTTTTATGAGGAGTAAACATATAATTCCAATATATTAAAAATTGTAGAAACAAGTTGAGTGTGTGTGTTTGTGTATAAATCTGTGGAAACACCTATCCCTCCTGAATAAGAAACTCCTCTCCTCTCCCTCTGCCTAGGCTCTCCTGCTGAACCTTACTGAGGTCTGCTCCTCAGGATACCCTCATCCAGTTGCCTTTCCTTTTACAGGAAAACTTGGTGTTCTGAAAGTAGAAAGCTTTTTGAGGCAAAATAACAAGGTTAATGATATTTAGAAAATGAATACTAATTGATTAAATTACTACCTAATCAACAATTCCTCACTGAGAAGAAATTATGAAACAACAGGCTATGGAGGAAAAAACAGACTGGAAACATGGATAAAACTTAATCTCTGCTCATTCTTGTCTACTAAGCCTGCAATAACAAGTACTGCATGATGGTTGCTTTAAACACTAGAAAGAATTTTCTCAGTGCTCTAGAAGTGCCAAGCAAGAGGTCCAAGGTCATCAGACACGGCATCTTCTGAGGGAAGAATACAGTTTGCTCACAAGGCCTTTAGAGTTTCCCATTTTGCATGTTTCATCACCATTTTCTCTTTGTTTTTACATATATAAACATGTAAGTTTATGTCTGTTCACTTGTGTGTAAAAAAGGTGTGGAAATCAACAGGTGACACCAAATATCTGTCGGGCAGTGGAAGGGTATCCTGGTTCTTAGGTTGTGGGTGTTCGGCCATGTCCCCAGAACCCAGGCTCCTGACACGAGGAGGTCTAATCTCCATTTAACTTGCACCCTTCAGTCACATAGGGCACAGGTAGAGGGTGTGATTAACAGGCCTCAGGCCCTAGAGAGATTTACATACTAATGAGGTACCTGAAGGCCAGAGGGTGGAGCCAATTAAGCATTCCTCCCCAGTCCCTCCCCCCTTTCCCTCTCCATTTAACTCAGGTCTGCCCTGGGTTTTGAGGGTTGCATCCAGATCCATCCACCATCTGCCATGACATTAAAGCCTGTAAAAACCGATGGGCTTTCTCATGTCATTGGGACTGCTCAGTGAGGAACTGTGGAGCCACAGCAGCTGGGCCTAACTTTCAACCTAGAGGAACCCTCTTTGCAATTCTACAGCCATAATTACCTACAGCCTGACATGAGGAACCCAGTGTTTCCCAGCCGTATTTACCCACAAATATCTATCTTCTTCTGTCACTCTCTACCTTACATATCAATGCAGGGGCTCTTGCTGATCCTAGAAGTCACTGATAGATAGCCTTTCTAGTCAACTTGCCTTGGAAAATACCCTGTCTCCATATACTGAGACTTGGGATTACAGCTCAGCTGCCATGCATGCCTGGCATTTACTTGGGGATTGCAGATATGAATTCAATTCCTCAGACTTATGTTGTGAGTGCTTTACATGCTGAGATATCTTTCTAGTCCATCCCCCATTTAATAAAGGCACAAACACTGATAGATTAAGACTAAACTCTAATGACCTAATTAATCTTAGTTACCTCTTTATAGACTACCATCTACAAGTCTAAACACAGCATAGGTCCAGGAGGAAGGGCAATCAGGACTTCATCTTACAAGTTTTGAATAGAAGATACAATTTAGCCTATAAACTTAACTGATAGTTCTCTTTGTCTATTTGAATATGAAGACATAATGAGTTAATGAGTGTTTCAGAATGTACACATAAGGCATTATAAAAATTAGACAGAGGAATCTGCTCTATGTCTGATTGACAGACTACTAAGGACATTTTTCAGATGCTCACTTGACCAGAGCAATTGTTAAGGTGTGGGGGAGGTTATGAACAAATGTTTATTACTCTTGAGTGTGGTAGGAAGACATAGCCAATACTTTGTTTATGTGATATTTCTCTAATTTATGGCAGTATTTGAAGTGGATGGAGTTCTTCTGTCTGCCATCTGAAACAAGCAGCATCTTCCAATTCCCTGTTTGTGTTGCTTAGGGCTCAGGATCTTATCTAGAAAGAAACCCTTCATAAATCATTGTGAAGAAGAAAAGAAACTCAGGTGCCCTAATTATGAACAACTTAGATATGCAAAAAATAACAAGAATCATACTAGTGGTTATAAAAATAAAAGAACTGCATCTAGGCTAAGCCTTATAAAAAAGACCATCTAAAATTGCAAGTAGCCCTTGGCATGGTCTCAGGAAATACCATACAAGACTCTGTCTCCTTTGTCAGACAGAGTTGAGTGCAGACATGAGTAGGGAAGCATAATCACAATTACAACCTTGTCATTCTTCCTATCCCTCCCATTAGTCTTCTCCTGGGATTTGTCATAGAAAAATTCATTAGTACAATCCAGGTGTCACAAAAATAAGATATGAATGTATCTTTATGTACTTGTGCATGTATTTACTCTCTGTTACATATTGTATCTGCTAAAATGGATTTGCAAAATTAGCTGATTATTGCACTATGCAAGATATTTGGTCTTTTGTGACTATTATTTTCTACTCTTACTGTGGTGTGTTATAAAAACAAGTCCAGTAATAACTGGACTGTGCAGTTCTGATTGGAGTGGGAGGTGATGATGCAGAACTAGGAAAGGATATGGCCTGGCAGAGAATTTTTTTTCCTTATTACAAACACAATATCAAGATTTTCCTAGTAAAAGATGTGATGCGGTTGTTGAAATGGAGTAAATATTAATACTCAAGCAGGTGCCAAATAGTGTAGATCAAAAGCAATGCCATTAGTTGATGTAATGTTAGTCTTGTTTTTATGATGTAATTGTGGATTATGGGCTGTGTTCATTGGTAATTAGAGAGCAAAACAGATGGAGAAGGTTTAGCTTAAAATTATGTGTCCATTAAAATGACCTTCACTGCCAAGTGTCTTATCATGTTCATGAGTACAGCAAATTTGTTCTGTTTATTTAAATGTGATGGGAAGATAAAGACTGGTTGTCATTATGTTAGTCCCATTCTCCCATGATAGGAATAAAAATCCTCTGTAAATCTCAAATTCTTCAATTATCCTATTTTGTTCTGCTGAGGATTTTATCTGAACATTTTGGCTACTATAGAAATTCAGATTTTGGCATCTCTATCTCTTTCCCCATTATTTATACATTACTTTAAGGAAAACCAATTTAGATACCAAATGAACACAGTTGTTTTTAAATATGACTTGTAGTAGTAGGTGATTATAGTTTTTGTTTGAAGGGCAGGTAGCAACTTTTAAAACTGAAGGCTGTAGGTTTTTTTTTTCTTTCTCACTAGGTGTATTTGCTTTTATCCTTCACATATTTTTCCAACTTTTAGGAAGGTACTTCAGATTGCTTTTCTGTCAGCATTAATATGCATTCACAGGGATGAGAATATGATGCAGCCTTCATTTCTTGTGTATTCCATTGGGAGTTCTTGTCTAAGGTACCACACTTGAACCAATCCCACAGAAGTCAGGACTGAGAAAGAGATGTTCACTATCTCCAAACTTTTTCAGCATTGTGCTTTAGGCAATAACAGAAAGGATAAGTCAAGAGAGAGAGAAGTTGAAAGTTTACAAAGAGAAAAAGGGGAAGTCAAAGTATCCTTATTTGAAGATTATATGACCTTATACATTAGTGATGGCAAAAGATCTCCCCCCTCAAGAAAACTTTAAAAAAAGAATGAACAAATTCCACCATGTGGCAGGGTACATAATCAAATCCCACAAATCCACAAGTTTTCAATACAAAAACTACAAACATACAGAAAAAGAGGTCAGTGAGTCACCCCATTCACCAATAGCCTCAAAGAAAATAAAATATCCAAGAATAAATCTAACCAGTGAAGTAAGGGCCTCTACAAGAAAACTTAAGTCCTCAGCAGAAAGAGACAGGAAGACAGAGGAAAATGGAAAGACAGTCCATGTTCATGGATTAGATGAATTAGTATGTGAAATTGGAAAAAAAAGTATGTGAATTGGCAATTTTAGCAAAAGGTATTTACAGATTCAATGCAATCTTAAGCAAAATCCCCATCTCATTCTTTACAGAAATAGAAAAAAGATATGAAGGTAGATAAGGCCCCAAATAGTCAAAATAATCCTAAGGAACAAACAATGTTGGAAGGATGACCATTCCAGATCTCAAAATAAATTACCGTGCCATAGTATTAAAAAATAAAACTTGTCCCAAAACAAGTATTAGCACAAAAACAGACATATAGCCCAATGTAAGAAAATTAAACATGATTCCACATATTTCCATCCATTATTTAATATTTGAAAAAAGGTCCAAAAACTTATGCTGGGGGTGGGAAGGGAAAGCCTATTTAAATGGTGCTGGAAAAATGTATTAGACTGTGCTATCTCGTGCATCAAAGCTAACTCTAAATAGTTCAAAGACCTAAATTTGAAACCAGAAACACTGAAACCACGAGAAGAAAACATAGGCCATGCCCTACATGACATAGTTATAGGACATTTTTAACAGAACTCCATTGGTTCAAGAATTAAGGCTAACATTTGACAAGTGGGACTTCATATGACTACAAACATTCTGTGCATCTGAAAAAGCAAAACCAAACAAATTCAATCAATCTATCAGATAAAGAAGAAACAAACAGAATGAGAGAGAATTTTTGCCAGATTATACATCTGAGGGAGAATTAATACAATTTCTGAAGAACTTAAAAAACTGAAAAACAAAAACAAAACAAATAATCCATTTAAGAATAAGCCAAAGATTTGAACACAGAGTTTTCAAAAGAGGAAAAATAATGGCTATGAATTATCTCAAAAATTGTTCTTTGTTCCTAGCTGTCTTAGTTAGTGTTTCAGAGGTGTAGTTCACTAATATCATGGCTGGAAGCATGGTGCCATGCAGGCAGACATGTTGCTGGAGAAGGAATTGAGAGTTTTGCATCCAGATTGGTAAGCAGCAGGAAGAGAGAGTGACATTGACTCTGTCTTAAGCATCTGAAACCTTAAAGCAACTCCTCAGTGACAAACTTCCTTCAAAAATGCTACATCTACTTCAACTGTGCCACACCTCTTAATTGTGCAACTTCTTGTGAGATTATGGTAGCCATATTCATTCAGACCATCACATTAGCAACTAAATGCTAATAAAATGAACTTTAAGATTTCATCTTGCCATATTAGGATGACAAAAATAAATAAAACAACAGACAGCAATTGTTAGAGTTGTGAGAAAAACGGAGTATCCTTTTACTGTTGGTGGGACTGCAAACTAGTTCTGCCAATTTGCTAATTAGTGTAGAATGAAGCTATAACTAAATTCATCATATGAATCAGGTATACCACTCTTTGGAATATGCCCAAAAGACTTGACATCCTACTTTATAGATTTTGCTCAGCTATGTTCATTGATGCTCTAACCTAGATATCCTTCAACTGATGAATGATAATGAAAAAGTTGTGCTTATGCACTATGGAATACTACAGCTGTAAAGAAAAATGAAATAATGAAAATTTTAGGTAAATGACTGTAACTGGGAAAGAGTATAGGCAACCCAGACCCAAAAGAGAAACATCACAGCTTATCTCTTATTATAGGCTCCTTGATCCAAATCTTCAAATGTGAGGATACATCCTGTGGCATTTGCAGAGTCCAGGAAAGTAAAAGGGGGCCATTGTCAGGATAAGAAGGTGGTGCAGCAATAGAGAGGGGTTATTGGTAGATGAAAGTGATTTGATGGAGGAAATGGGACAAACTGGGAGGGGATTCTAATTAGGAAGGAGAGAGACACACAATAAGGAGGATAAAATAACTGAATGGATAGTTGAAAAATCATAACAATTCATATCATTATCTACATAAAAATCCATAATATACATAAGGTTGATATGTAACTGAACATATGTAATTTAAATAAAGATTATTACTTGTGATGACAGTTTTACCTACAAGATACAAAGTTCTTCTAAGAAAAAACCCCAATACCAGGCAGAAGAAATCTTTGGAGTTGTTGGTCAAGATTGTTCAAGAAACTCCCTAAACATTATAGGCTATTATTATACCCTTGGTTGCCTCTAGAGGCAGAAAGTAAGTCCCTATTGCTGAAGACACAAAGCACTTCAGATACTGGGTCCAGATGTCTCTGAGCAGGAAGTGACCCGAAAGCCTTCTTCCTGAGAACTTAGCTTTTATGTCAGAAGGTGCCAAGTAAGCTTTCAATGGAGTGAAATACTATCCAGCTGTGACACCTAAGAACTGCAACAACATGTGATATCTATGAGCCACAATGTTATCAGTAAGTCACAATGACCCTGGCAGCCCAGCTGTGGCATAAATCTTGGTGGTAAGAAACAGCTCTCTAGACTTAGGGCCCATGCAACAAGAGGGAAATTATGCCAAGTACTAGAATTCTAGCCAGATATCCAGAGCTAGTGGAGTCAGGAATCACAGGAGAGAACCTGCAACCCTGACTCTACTGAGCCAACGCAATTCCTAACTACGCTCTAAATTGGCCCTTACATCCACAGATAAGAGTAATTTTCACCCCACATCTAGAAAATTTCTCTTTTTAACAAAAGGAAACCACTACAGAAAAACCACAACCAATCAAAATGTACAGTTGTGGAGCCTAGACCTAACTAACACAACTACAACACAATAGTATGACTCCTACAACCAAGACTGTGAGATCATAGTGGAAGAGGTTCCAAATAATTGTAAGAGTCAGAAGACTAGTGGGTTTATTGGGAGTTTGTGTCTCCTAGTGATGTCAGAATTTAAACCCATAAATCCTTATCAACATCCTTCTCTCAACATAAACTGAACAAAGACAACCAAATATATATCCTAATGTGCATGGGGAGGGGCACAAGTCCTCAACCCTACTCAATAAATAATGGCAAGTAAGGAATGTTGGCAGCTGGAGAAATAGTCTTTCCCAGGGACTGACATATTAATTGGTAATTTAATTCCCAGTGTTCATCCCTGAAAAGTACATGTAATTAACATTGTGTACATAAAAATATACATTTAAAACTAAAAATATTGCATTTAGAAACACATACATACACGCATACACACAGAGATCCAGAGATACAGCATATACATATACATACATATACATACACATACATATACATCATATACATATACATACACATACATATATATGCATGTAACTATTAACAATATAGCTCATGGATTGAAAAATTAGCAAGGAGGATATATGGAAGGGTTTGAAACAGAATGGATTAGTGATAAAACAATATTAATAATCTCAAACATAAGGGAATGTTTCAAAAATGAAATTAAATGAGTAATGAAGCCAAGGTGTTCTGGCAGGGCTCACCAAGCCACACTGTTTGATGTTATTGAAGCCTTGGTCCTGAAACACACACGTGCAGTGTGTATTTCTCACACCATCGTGCCACAAATTGGTGATGAGTGCTGCCTGAATCAGTTCCATTCAGACCCAGACTGGTAATTTATGAATGACAGCAGTTTTGTTATGCATACAGTGTTCTGCTTCTACAGCATGTTTTAATTACAGAATAAAGCCTTTTAATATTTTCTTAGCAGTATTTCTCATCATGTAAGCCTCATACTAGTTTATCTTCAGATCATATTATATTACAATGTTTTATTTTAAAAATAAGGATTTGAGTTCCTCCCTGAGTTTCATTAAAAAAAAAAATAATATTTAAGCAACTTTTGGTTTTGGATCAGGACATAATTTCCAACAGATTTTGAAATGCCCCAAACGCACTTCTGCCATATTGCACTTCATATTTATGTGAAGTGTTATTTTAAGTATTGATGATTTTATAATTGAACTATCAGTAAACACAAGAAAAATATTCAAGATGCTCTATGTATGTCCCGGGGCATCAAATATTCACCCAGGATACACTCCTTCATTTAAAAATAAACAAGCAGTTAATGTGTTACCTGGGTTTTGTGTTTGACAAATAATAAAATTAAAGTAAGAAATTATTTTGAAATAGACTGCTTTATGATTTATTATTAGCAAATGTTTGATTTGTATACATATTTAATGTATATGTATAGTTGATTACTACAAAGGGTGGTCAATGCTCTATTGCTGTGTAGAGGCACCATGACAATGGCAACTTCAAAAAATTAATTATTCTTTTCTCACATACCGAATCCTGACTGCAGTCACTACTCCAAGCTTCCTTCCCACTCCCCCAGAACCAGTTGTACCCTAGGTCTCTAGGTCTCTGTACCATCCCACTTCCAGTTCCTGGACATCCAGGCAGTGTCAGGTATGAACTTGCTCTTGTGGCTTAGACCACAAGTTAGCCCAGTCATTGGTGGACCATTCTAACAATCTCTGAGCCAAGCACTATTGGCCAAGCACATCTTACAGGCAAGACAGGTTGCAGACTGAGGGATTTGTGGCTGGGGTGGAGACCCAGTCTCACCACTCGCCTGGTTACAAAAGAAGGCCATTTCAGGCTCTTTATCCTCATTTCTAGGAGTCTTCACTAGGGTTATTCTTATAGATCCCAGGGATTTTACTAGGGATTTCTACTAGAATAAGTTTCCACATTGTTCCTCTGCATATGCCCCTCAGTTCCAGTCATCTCTACCAGTACTCTCTCCTTACAACCTCTCAACCCCACTCATTACCTATTATCTCCTGTTTCAACCTCCACCTACTCCTAGTTCACCCTAAAATTCTATTCTACTCCCTACCCACAAGGAGATCTTCCTTGAGTTTATAGGCTCTCTGTTGTTGAAATTTAAACCATGGTGGTCTGATTGGATACATGGGGTTATTTCAAGTTTCTTGTATCTGTTGAGATTTGCTTTTTGACTCTGTAAATGTCTATGGTCAATTAAAGAGAAAATTCTTTGAGGTGCTGAGAGAAAGATATATTTCTTTGTGTTTGAGTGAAATGTTCTGTAGATATCTGCTAGGTCTATTTGGTTCATAACATCTGTTAGTTCCAGTATTTCTCTCTCTAGTTTTGGTCTGGATGACATGTCCATTAGTGAATGTGTGGTGGTGAAGCCTTACACTTCTTCATCTGACTGAAGGTTTTGTTGAGTATAGTAGTCTGGGCTGGCACTGCTGCTCTCTTAGAGTCTCCAGGACTTCTGTCCAGGCCCTTCTGGCTTTTAGAGTTGATGTTGGATTTAATTTTAGCAGGTCTAGGTTTATGTCACATATATTTCTACTTGCAGATTTTAATAATCTTTCTTTGTTCTTTATGTTTAGTATTTGATTATTATGTGATGAGGGGACTTCGTTTTATGGTCAAATTTATTTGGTGTTCTTTATGCTTCTTGTATCTTTATATGGATCTCCTTTAGGCTAGGAAAATTTTCTATATGATCTGGTTGAAAATATTTTGTTGGCCTTCTAAGCTGGGATTCTTCTCCTTCTTCTATTCCTATTATTCTTAGGTTTGTTTTTTAGTGTCTCAGATTTCCTGGATGTTATATGTCAGGAATTCTTTTAGAGTTAGCAGTTTTTTGACTGATGTATTTATTTCTTCTATTGTATATTCATCACCTGAGATTTGCTCTTCCATCTCTTGTATTTATTGGTGATGCTTGTCTCTATAGTTCCTGTTTACCTAATTTTTTTTCACTCCCAGATTTCCCTCAGTTTGAGTTTTCTTTATTGGTTCTATTTCTATTTTCAGGTTTTGAAAAGTTTTATTTCCTTCAACTGTTGTTTGTTTTCCTAGCTTTTTAAGCTTAGTCTATTATAAGTATGGCATAAAGCAAGGTAATATCCAGGCAAACATGGTTCTGGAAAGGAAGATGAGAATCTACATCTGGATCTGCAGGCATCCATCAGGAAGAGAGACAGACACAGAACCTGGCTTGAGCATTTAAAACCAGAAAACCCAGTGACACATTCCCTCCAACAAGGCCACACTTAACTTCAACAATACCAAGCTTCCTAATAGTAGTAACTACTACTTACTACTTACTAGTCAAGTAATACTACTCCCTAATGTTTAATCATTTAAGTTTGTGAGGCTATTGGTGCCATTCTCATACAAAGCACCAGAGGTGGAAAAAAGAAAAAGCTTAGAAGCCTGCTCCCCTAACAATGCTCAGTTCAGTGGGTCTTGTTTAAGGAAGCTTTTGCAATTTCCCACCTTAATCTCATAGCTGTTCAAGTGAAGTGCCCTCTACCTGTAGACTGTAAAGCACCTTCTCTGCTGTGGCTTATCAGACTGAGAGTAATTGACTCCACTTGCTTGTCTTGCCTGTAAGATTTGCTTTTCCTGTTTTTCACAATAAGTTCATTATTTTGTTTAATACTTGCCTCATAGATACACTATTTGTGGAGGAGTAGATGTGGTACAGCCAGTTCTCATGAAAAGACTTGCTCTGGGAATGATCCAAATATGGGCGTAGTTTGAGTGTAAAGTATAGGACAGAATGTACCATCATAAAAATTTTGCATATAAGTCTTACTCGATCACAATGCTCAGATATTAAATAGTGCTAATCTGGGTTAATTTTCCAAAGAGTTACATGAATTTGATTGTGCTAGTCACATTGCCAGATATGACAAAGAGATCTCATGTTAGCGACTGGTTATTAAAAAGGACATTACCCTTGCAACTTGCTGGACTTTTCATTCCATGGTAATCTCCTAGTTGCTGCACAGTGGAGTCAGTTCTCCTCTGGGTTCTAATACTCATTGTTTACATATAAAAATTACTGTTCTTTATTTCACTCAAGTCCCAGGACCCCAGGTTTATATTCCAAGCATCTGTAATTGTTTAGTTTTACATTAGTTGTATGAAGCAGAAAATTTGCATGTGAAATTGCTTCTTCAAGGCCTGTTAGAACCTGTCATCAAAGGTGATGGCCTCTTTCCCCATTCTAAACCTTTTTCTTTCTGCCAGAATTCTGGTAGAAGCCATTTTATCTACTGCCTATACCCTGGTATGTTTACATCTACTCACCAAAGACTGGATATATTTATTGGCTCTGCATATCTCCAGAATATTGTTCTGTGGTTTGTGCTTAAGCCATTTATGTTGATTAAAACATTTGATGGCCTGTAGTTTTAATAGACTAGAATTATGGGTGAGAAAACCAAGTGTCATAGATGCAAGATTCCCTTCTCAGAAACACATGGCCATACTGAGCCCAGATCAAACTCAGGCCTATGCATAGCTTCGTTGGTACTGAAAAAGCTATTAGTGTTTGGAAGAGATTCAGTAGCTCTGGACTACAATGAGCAGGCAAGTCTTCAGAGAAAAAAAAATAGGTCTTATAGGATGACAAAAGTCCAGAGAAATGAGAGAAATATAAAGACTTGAGAAGGCAAATACTTTAATGACACCTTTGTAGGAAACAAATGAGAAAAAACAGCTAAAGATTCCTTGGCAATCCTGTAAATGCTAAGAATCTCTTCTTCCCAAACAACAGAATTCCTTCTGGGTCAAAGCAAGCAGCGTTTGCATTCTTTCTTGAACTTAACTCTAGGGGCATCTGGCAGCTCTCCGGTAATGAACTCATCTCTGCAAATTTGCCCATTCTGATTACTGTGTGCTCTCTAAACTGGCTGACTCAATAGTCCTCATTACCACTGAAGAGGGGTTAAAATAAATATGATAGATAGTATTGATCACCTGTCATTATATAACCTCTTACAATAACACACTGAAGAGACCAGCTACTAAATAAACATGCAGTTTCCCTTGATTCATACACTTGCTATTGAGTGGGAGTTGTCTTTGGTGATGTGCACTAAAGGCTCCCTGATTGGAAATAGCTTAAGATTTAGCTTAAAGGCCCTTATCTATAGCTGGGAAGGCATGAAAGAGCCACAGGAATATCTGAGCTTTCACATTATTTGTTCAGTGAGATAAGCTCAGAAGCAATTTCTTCCTGGCACACCTTGTCAGAGAGTCAAATTTTACTTCCAGCCCAACAAATGCTACCTGTCTGATTTACTGAGTACTAGACTAGGACACTGGTCAAAAGTCAAGAAAAGATGGCTAAAACCAAGCAGGTTTGGTCAGTGCCTTTGTCTTACAAGGAGTTCATGTTTTCCTTAAAAGTAGGTTTTCTTAAAGGCAACATTTTAAGTTTTCTTCTACGATCTAGTAATGCAGTTAGTTTTAGATCCTTTTTTTAATGAGAGAATTTAGTTAGAATAATGGAATTTGAAGAGCTCAAGTTTGAATAAACAATTACTAGACATTGTAAGTAGCATGAAAGAAAATTGCAAACTGTTGAGATAAGTAGAAAGCACCAACACATAATAATTATTTTTGATGGAGAGCATGTAGGATGCAGACTGTCATCCTTTGATCCTTTGATGCCTGTCAAAGAAAAGAAGCAGGTGAAGGCTGACCCACTACTGTCTCAGGGGATGTTGGGCTCACTGTTCCCAGTAGCTCTGGAAACCTGCTTCCCTCAGTTACCCAAGTCTTCTTCTTTTCTTCATACCTGGAATAGTTTGCTAAGAAAACAAGCTATAGTGTTTCTCTATTAGTGCCACAGAACTTTTCTCTGCTGTCAAAAGTACCATGTCACCTGCTTTGTGCTTAATATAGTGTTTGAGGGCATCCCAGTAAAAACGTACTATACCTATATGTTTCAAAATCACCATTTCCTGGAACTCTCTTGAAATGTAAATGACAAGAATGGCCTGAATGAGATGGATTCACCTGTATACAAGATTTAATATGTGCCCCACTTACAGGAATCTGTCACACCATGGAGAATGTCATATTTGCCTCCCTTATGATTGGTTTTATTGTCCACTCCAGAAGGTTAAAAATCAGCCCAGTTGGTTTGGTGAGATGAAACTTTAATCCCAGCACTTAATAGGCAGAAGCAATAAGATCTCTGTGATTTATAGGCCAGTCTGGTTAACATAGAGAGATTTTGGTCAGCAAGCCTACATAGTGACATTTTCTTTCAAAAATATATACAAAATAAAACAAAAACCAAATAGGGATCAAACAAACCAAACAATCAAGCTAGGACACACACCTCTATGGGAGTCTCTGAAGCATTTTCAGCCAGGAATAACTGAGGAGATAGACTCACTTTCAAAGTGGTGAATGCCTTCTGACTAATGCCTACATAAGAAAATAGAACAAAGAAAAAGCAATGTGGCCAGTCTGTCTTTGCTTCTGCCAGAGTGAGTTCCTTTGCTCTGCTGCCATCTTCCACATCTCTGCTGAGCCACCTGGTTTTGTGGGCTGAGCAGCTAGCTATCAGCTTCTTTGCCTTCCAGCATGAAGGTGGGTTATTGCTAGACCACTCAGTGCTGTCCTGTAAACAAATTTAGTAAATGCCCTTTTATATGTGGATTTTATGTTCCAATGGCTCCATTTCTAGTGAGAATTCAACCTAAAATAGACTCTAATAATTAATGCAAGGTTATATTTATATCTAGCTGTAGCCCACATTTGCCTATCTCACAATCTGTTCTTTACCTAAGAGCTACATAGTAATATAGTAGTGTTTAATTCTTATTTTTGTATTTTATATATTTTTTTAAGTTTTAACTTCTAGAAGTGCAGATACAACAGTGAGGGGCTCAACCTCATGAACTCAATTGAAGGGCGATTGATCACAGATTACAAGATACCTGTACTTCAAAGCAAATTTCTAAGCCATGGGCCAGTCATCACTAAGTCCACATGGAGTTCAGTTTACATGTTGGTACTTCACTATAGTTGATACAGTGTCTGCTCCTGGATCTGAAGGTATAGCTTGGTACAGGTAATCTAGCACGATATCCTTTCCTATGTAGCATCTGGTACAAGGCAGTAAATGAAGAAATGAAAATGAATCTCCCAAAGAAGCAGGGTGATGAGCACGTAAAGTACAAGCTGAGTTTTGTCCTCACACTAATGTTTGTGATGCACAGATTTAACTTTTATGTTTTAGCTCTCTTTTCCCTCCTATTCCTACAGTAATTCTTTCCTTATCTCTTCCTGTATGGAGGGAAGAAGGACAGGGAGGATGAAAGAGTAAGCATGAGAGAGAGAGAGAGAGAGAGAGAGAGAGAGAGAGAGAGAGAG
>JANHMN010000004.1:69059007-69098186 GCA_030674055.1 Rhabdomys pumilio
GAGAGAGAGAGAGAGAGAGAGAGAGAGAGAGAGAGAGAGAGAGAGGAAGGCTGGATTTATCTACCTGGGACATTTGCAAAGATAAATAGGACAGTTGCAATAACAGTAAAATAGAGCTGTTTAGGCACAAATTTATAAAGTATGGTCAAGATGGGAGAAGTGACTCATGCATATCTTCTATACATTTTCTATCAGTTACTAAGGGTACAGTCTGTTGTGGTTCAAGTGGAATCCTTGCTTTGTAGCCTGGGCCAAGTTCTTAATTTCTTAAGCTTTCCTTCTCATCTGTAAAATGGTGCTATAATACTTTATATGGTTGTAGAAACATTTCATTGACAGACCATATGTTAAGACATTTGTCAGGTTCCTGCTGTATAAATATTCTTGCTCAATAAACATTAGTTCTTTCTCCCTGAAGCTCCAAAGCAAGAGTTTTTAGTGTGATCCACCCTATTGAAAGAGACCAAAAGGCATATATCAAATTCTTCTTTTACTAGAACGTCAGCAAGCTGGTAAATGTGCTGTATCTGTGTAAGAATGAATTAAAATGGCTCATGCAAATTCTATTGAGATAAAACAGAATCAAAACTGCAGGCAGAATATACAAAGAAAATGATTTGCTTTAGATCTAAAGCCTGATTTTCTTTCAACACTCTGGTTTCTTTTAAGCCCTGGGCACCCAGGCATATGCTTATGTTCTGGCTGCTTGGAAGCATAATTGGTTTCTCTGGTGACTTGGCATCTTTCTTTCCCAAGATTTCTCATTTATTTTCATCTCACAGAAGCACTTCCATCCTTCTTTCAAGTGATAGGTGCTTGATACATACTTCCTAGCTGTGATCTCTGGTTAGGCATCTGGCTTTCCTAGATTTTCAGTCCGCTAGTAGAATATGTTGTTTTTAATGATACATGAACTTGAAATTGCAGAACATTTGATCTAATTTCTTTATGTCTTTACAGGGTAATGGATGAGAGGACTGGAACTGAGGTTTGAGGAAGGAGAATGAGATTGTTTCTTTCCAACTCTATAAAAATATCTGGCTTAGAATAGTTCCTTCTGGTCCTCTTTGTAAAATTGTGCCACAATTAACACGCTAAGTGATTTCAGAATCCCATCTTTTCCATAAAGTGAAGTGTGTATAATTGTTTACATACTCCGCTGATTGGTAGTTAGAAGGCCTCAACAAGATTCCAGCAGAGGTTTGGGGGCAGTTGGAATCTGGGCAAATGAGGTCAGTGTACTTTTAGAATGTACCTCTCACATTCTGCATGTGTAACTTCACTACATTCACACCAACTGGAAAACCATTGAACCTCCATATTTATTTAACTGGTATCTTTGCTAATTGTTCCTTGTTACTGTTAATAATAAAATACATTGTAAACTAGCCAGTGACTTTGTGTCATGCACTAAGACATGTTTATATGTTTCACTAAATTCTGTACCATTTTGGTGAAGGTATTTAATAGACGAGACTGTTGGAATTCTGAAGATAAGATAATTTCCTTAGGTCACACTCATACGGAATTGCAGAACCCAGATTTGAACACGTAGCTCATAGTGTGCTTGTGTTTATTTGCTAGCTTTCTATTTTGTTTAGATATGCTTCAAACAAGGGTCCTCTCACTTTTGACAAAGATCTTTATATAAATGAGAAGATAAAGATTGAGTCTCCACACCTTCATTTGTAATTTGCTATTTGTTTTATATATTGTTTGCAACAAACTTTATTTTTTCATCCTTCCCAATATTTCCATCTATTATGAAAAGACTTAGCAGATCTTGTCATAGTCTTTATCTCATTCCTCCAGGAAAGAGAACTTGGTCTAGATCTTGTTTCTAAGTATGTTTGTTGGTATTAATGATGGACCAGTATTGAACCTTCCTCTGAAGGTTTCTTTCTTAATATTGCTATCACAATGAGGTCTAGCCTGGTGTAGTTTGTTGGAAGATCAAAAGTCAAAAATAGATGTCGAGTTAAGATATTGTGCCTGTATGCACTTCTTAGAATCTCGAGACTCTGGTTCTCAGGTATCTGTCTCTAGGCACGAGAAAACCCACCTGGGTGGAGCTGAGGTCAACCCAGTTCAGCAACATATTGTTCTTTCTTGCATGACCAGAAACCATCTATTGCTTACAAGTAGTGGGATATAACGGTTGATGGGAAGACAGGACTAGCTACATTACAGCATTCATCAGAGTGAAAAGGTTGTTAAGATGTCTGTATCCTAGATAACTGGGCTCTAGAATATTCACACTTCACATAATCAACTTAATTAAAAATAACCTAAGTCAAAAACAGAATTCAAGAAACTAAATGTAAAACAAGGACAATCAATAAAGGTTGTTGATTCTTAATTCTTCTACTCCTTGTCTAAGTCTTTGCTCAGTTTCTGTAAGTTAGAATTTATTAACTTCTACTTGCTATTTTAGTTTCTCTCGTTTTTGCATGTGTTGTACATAATGATTAGATTCATAATATCAAGTGAATCCAACTCTCATTATAGTTTCTATCCCTTGCACCTTCTGTTTATTTCTTCATTCTTCTCAAGTGAGCCTCTTCCGTTTTTATACTGTTTGTATTTCTACTGTATCTTTGTTAACATACATATGTGTGTACTGTACCTTTGCTAACCTTTTAGGTCAGTGCTTATAAATAAAATATATATGTATGTGTTTATATATTTCATAAAATTTTACAGTATTTTGTTATGTATTATATATATACAAATTTTAGAACAGAACTTACCATATCCATAGTTATTGGTTAAATTGACGTATATATATATATATATATATATATATATATATATATATTTATATATGACATACGTATTTGACACATATATATGATATATACACACACACATATATATACATATATACACACACATAATATATATATATATATATACATATACACACATACGTATACACATTTTAGGTTACATATATAGAGGAAAACACTCAACTTTTCTTTCGGAATCTGTCTTCTTTTATACAGGATGATGATCTCCAATTCGTGCAAATGACAATTTATTTTTTATGGTTGAATAAAACTCCATTGTGCATGCATACCACATTTTTATCATCCACTCATTACCTGATGAGCACATAGGCTGGTTCTGTAGCTTGGATATGATGACTAGCACTGCAATAAAAATGAATGAGCAGATGCCTGTATATCATGCTGACTTAAGATTTCTTTCAGTATAGTCCTAGAAATGGTACAGCTAGATCATATGGTAGTTGTAACTTATAATTTTGGAGGAACCTCCTTACTTACTTCTATAGTTACTATATAAGTTTACAAGCCAATCAACAGTATGTAAGTATGCCTTCCCCTCTCTTCTCATCCTTGTCAGCATTTTTGTTTTTCAATGACATCCATACTGACAGGAGTTAATTGGAATCTTAGCATAGTTTGATTGCATCTTTGTGCTGGCCAAAGATACTGAACATTCTTTTTATGTGTCTGTTGGCCATGTGTACTTCATATTTCAAGAACTGTTTGTACATTTTGTTTGCTCATTTATGGATCAAATTATCTGATGCCTTGGTGTTTAACTTTCTGAGCTCTTAAAGGCTTCTTCAAAGCTGTAGGTTAGAGAGTATCTAAATTTTCAGACATAGGAAAAGCATGCTGAATGGATTCACTAAATGTAATGGTTTAGCACATTTTAAAAATCTTGAAACATGTATACTAACCTTTATTCAATTCTTTGTGACTGTACAGACACATGATACTTGCTTTTTATTCTTCTGTGGTGACCTTATGAGATGATTTGACATATGATTGTATTGCCAACAAGACTTAGCATACCTCATTTTAAAAAAGAGCACTGTGAGACTTATCCATCAACTTAACACTCCCATCCCCCTTAAATCATAGAAATTCTAGAGTGAGTATTTATTAGCTTGTTCATTCTGCACATCAATTACCTTAGGCTCTATATGCTGCAACTCCATCAAAAGCATTAAATAGTTCCCAGTGGCAAATTCCTGGTTATCTTTAGCTCATGCTGTTAAGTAAGTTTCCACAGTCTTTATAGCTCCAGTTTTCATTGTATTTTTTAAATGACTTGGTTTCAGCTGTTAAAGCTCACAAAGTTGACTTAAAGTGAAAATCCTTGCCAGCATGTGAGTATAAAATTTGACTTTTCAGGTGTACCAAGGCCAGTGGGTTTGGGGCAGCTCTGCTGCATTAGAGAGTTTCCTCAAAGCTGTTAGCATGGGTTTCTGACCTTATTATGCTCCATCTATATTTCTAATGAATTGATTGGGCCATGTAACTCACTGGGATTTTACCTATTACCCAGACTGCCTCAGTGTTCATCATTTGGAATTTTTACTTCCAAAAGAAACTTCCTGTTGATTATGAGTTTGATTGGTTCTGAATTGTGCAACTTAAGGTGAATCCCTTCTTATTGTCCTGTGTCCTCTACCTTCTTCAGTTTCTCTCATCCTTCTCTGCTCCTTTCTGAACTCTTAACATGCCCTGGAAGTCTTTAATCTGAAAACTGCGATAGAAGGCTTGCTCTTCCTTCCACTGACTGACCCTTTTAGAGGAAGTTGGTATTTTAGAAAAGACACAAAAGCACATGTGTTAGAGGGGCAAGGCAGTTCATTTAAATTCAGCCTAAATTTTAGGGTGCTACATGTATCTATAATATCCTACCTGGAGTTTACAAAATTGTTGCAATTGCCAGCTTGAGTCTCTCTGTCAGAGATCAGAAGAAAAAACTGAGAAAATATGTCATAATTTACTTAGAAAAGTGTTGCATTCTTACAATTTCATTGCTTTCTGGTAAAAAGTTTTAAACTGTTCGAAAAGAAAATCAGGCCAACTAATTAAATTAATGACTTTCTAGTCTAAAAGAAATTTAAATACTTTATTACTATTTTAATTTGACATTTTTTCTTTTACTTATTTTGGGAACATCTGTTTTCTTTTACGTAATTGATTTGTTCTAGTTTTCAGATCATTTTTTTTTTTTACTTTTAAAATCTGTTTAACCAGGGTATTAAACTGTATGTGTTATTATACTCTACTATATGCAATTTAATTTCCTAGTGAAATTGTGTTCAAGCCTTGAGCATATTCCTTAAATGCACTTGAATTTATTACATATCACGTGTATGGTATTTGTCTAGTATATATAGCTGAATCTTTCAAAAATATTATAAGTGGAAAATAAATCATGATGATGGGAAGCATTTGTGTGTTCCAACATGTTCTTCATTAACATTTTATTCATCTTATTTTAGACACCTATGGCATAGAAATAGAATACTATTGCAAATTATCAGCGTGGCCAAGTGTTCTAAAATACTCATAGGAAGGAAGAGTTGTTTTAAAACTTCAGGTTTATTGGTTAAGTTAAAATAGCTTACATTGGCTTCTTGAACTTTTACATGGTTGGTGGTTATTGCCATTCTTTCTGTTGTAACAGAACCCACTGCATGAAGAGAGGATCATATTGTGCCAGAGTCCAGTTAAGAGTTCATGTTATCCTTCTAAGATCACAGCAGGAGTTGAATAGGTTTGTGACATTGTTAAAGTCAAGGACATTATTGGCACTAGGAGAAAGATCTCTGTGGCCATTTTTGGGACCTATGAACTGAGCCAGCATAACAAGTGTTACACAAAATCTCCAGAAGATGACTGCAGTGAAAATAGACTCAAGGACATTAAGAGTAAATGGTTAGTCTTTATACACAGTACAGGAAGAAGAGCTACAACTAGAAAAAAATGTATCTTTATTTCAAAAGGAACTTTAGAAACATTTGGTGCATTTTAGTAAACATCCCACTTGGTGGCTTTCTTCAAAGTGTGCACATACATGTTCTTCTGAACTCCAGCTGTGAATACTCAAATTATTTAAATCATGGACAAATTAATGTGGAATTTTATTTTTGGCTCAGAACAAAATGTAGAGATGCAAATGACTAAAAACTTATTTTGGCTTCTGCTATGAAACAAAGTTCTTTATTTCTTTTCTTTTGCTTGCTTTCTGTTATATTTATATTTTTATTATATTTGTCAACCTAGGAAAACTTACAATATTCCAGAGTTTTAGGCCGGAAGACTTTTGAAATCCTGGCTCACTTGATCTGACTTTCTCTATCCATTTTATAATTTATCTGTATGTAAAAATTTTCTAAAAATATTCTTTTAAAAGTTATAATGTTTAAAGAAACAGTTTTAGAAAATTAAAATTAAATATATACCTATCACTCTCATCAAATTGATCTAATTTTTTGCTCAGAACACTGTAGTTTTTTGTTTCATATACAAAGTAAACTCTTGAGGACAAACATATATATATAAAACAAAGATACCGTTGATATGTTATTTTGTAACCTGTATTCTTACACTGGGAATTTCTGCTTTCACATGGTCACATGAAGATGTATGTTTTTATGTTAGTTTTCTGCATTGTATGGTATTGAATAGTAAGCTTTTTTGTATTTCATTTTAGGCCCTTTAGACCAAGTAGAAAATATACATTTGCAAGTAATTGCATCATGCATGTAATTGGATATTTATGTATTTTTTTCTGTATTGGACAAATTCAATTTATAAATTGACTTGGCTTAATAAAATGAGAAGACATGGAAAAGACAGAGAGAATTTGTCAAAAAAAGGAGAAAAAGAAATATACTTATCACAAACAGTACCAGAATACAAATTCTAGTGCTTAGAACAGCTTCTGAAAGAGTTTCTAGATTAAAGCACAGAAAAGTTTTAAGGAATTTAAGAAGAATGAAATAACTTCAAGCATTCTTTCTAACCACAAAGTAATAAAACAAGAGCAACAGAAGGAAGGTCCTGAATCTCACACATGAAAGCAGCAGATATCTTCTCGACAACCAAGCAACAAGGAAAACAAAAAAGTATTTCTTCCAACAAACATGTACATAGCACATTTACATTTATTAGAATCCATTTCAATCACTTTTAGAAATCACACAGGCTGAGGGAGTGCAATGATATGCTTCAAAAAAAACCGAACAGAAATCCAAAATCCCTGAAATTAGAAAATGGAAGGAAATAGCAGAACAGAAATACATGAAATGAAGCATAAAAAAAATTGGTGAAAATCAATAAGAGCAAGTTGTCTTTTGAAAGATAATTAAAATGTACACCTTTTTTGACTACACTAAAGAATAAAGGAAAGAAGATTAAAAATCAAAAAAGAAAGAAAAAGCATGAGAACAGATACTGTGGAAAGATATAATTCTCAGCATGCGTAGTTAAAAGCTAACAAACTAAGCATCCTCTAAGAAATGAATACATTTCTAGAATGATACAAGTTATAAAAGTCAAATCATGAAAAAGCAGAAAATGTGAAGATAATGAGACTATTGAATCATAATAAAAATGTTTACCTTCAACAAAGAACTCAAGACCTGAGACCTTCACAACTCCATTGTCCAAATATTTATAGACTGTCTTCATCTGGGATTTATTAGAGTGCCTTTCAGGTTGTGGTTCAGATAGCTCAACATTGGCTATATGTGAATAAAATCCAAGAATTTACTATTTGTTCAGACTAATGTTTTAGCTGATATTCACTATATGTTGGAATCTCAAAGAAGTAAATCCTAATGCTAATGAACTTGTCAGCAAGAGTGAGGGCAAGCAGGCAAACAGCAATAGTGTCCTTCTTCAGTATCATCTTCACCCTTATATAGGACGTTACCAGAATGTATGGCCCAGATTAAAGGTGGATTTTTTCAACCTCAACAAATGAGGATTAAAGGTCTGGTGGTCCCACTTCAGATGATTCAATTAAGCAAAGAGTCCTCACTGAAGTACCCAGCTGCTTGGGTTTATTTTCAGATGTAATGAGGTTTACAACAATAGACACCACATAGACCCATTAATAATCCTAGACTTTAAAAACAGACAGACAGATGGACATACCAAAACTCTACACAAAACAAAATCAACCAACCAACCAACCAAACAAACAAACAACCAAACAAACAAACAACCAAACAAACAACCAACCAATCAAACAACCAACCAAACAAAAACCCAAGTGTTGAGAGGAGGATATATTTCCAAGTTCATTTTATAAGGTTGGAGTTATAAGTCAGAAAAGTATATGAAAACGAAAGGAAACTATGGTAAATTACATTTCATGTTGTCCTTAACAACAGCAAATGTTAGTAAACACAAGACAACAGAAGGAGGATTGATTTTCATGATCTAGTGCAATCAATGAACTATTCTGGAATGCAAGAGTAGTTCAACATATGTCAGTTTATAAATATAATGCAAAGTCAAGGAAAACAATAATGTGATAATTTGAATAGATGCAGAAAAGAAGTTCACAACTTCTATTTACTATAGAATGAGAAGTTCTATCTAGGTCAATGTGGTAAGAAACAAGTCCACACGTTGAAAAGGAAGTCTAAGATCATGGACCTGACCTTTTGAATGATGCTTACTCTAAATGGCCATATTCCATAGCCTGAAACAACTAAGTCACCTCCAACTCTTTCTCTCTCTTGTTTCTCTCTGTTCCTCTGTCTCTGTCTGTCTCTGTCTGTCTGATTCTGTCTCTGTCTCTCTCTGTCTCTATCCTCTCTGTCTCTGTCTCTGTCTCTCTCACTCTCTCTTTTTTTTCTCTGTCTCTCTGCTGTGGCTTCAGAATCACTAATTTATGATCCACTGCACTGTTGGTTAGTACAAGCTACTTGTTGCATTGGGTCATTCTAAACAAAACCTCCCCTCATCATCCTGTCTATACTGCATGTCTGTCTTTTATTTTAAGCTATCTTTTTGAATGGTGCATTTCCCCAGATTTTAAAGTAAAGCCAGTTTTTCTTCTAAGGCCACATTCATATTGTCTCTAAAATATTATACTGGCTCTTTTTAATGTTCTCACATGTCAAGTCTCAGTAATGGCTTTCATAGATGTAAGGTCCCCTTTTCAAAAACACAATAGCAAGCAAACAATCCTCAAATTCATTTCTGAAGAGTAATTGTAAGTTCATCCCTTTACCTTAGCAATTGAATCTCTCTCTCTCTCCCCCTCTCCTTCTTTCTCTCTGAATTTCTGTCTCTTATTAAAATAACTGAGGAAGAAGATATGATTTTAGATTATGCAATTTTATGAACCAAAATTCTGAACAAGTCTTTAAAAATTGTTACAACTAATAATGAAATCAATAAGGAATGAGAATACAGAATCAAAATATTAAAAATGAGCATTTCTATGTATTAATAATAAATTGAAAATAGGTCAAAATTATAAGCAGAGCTGTGGAATCCAGTCCTAATGGAAACTGCTACAAAACACTCCAATTTTTGTTTAAAGCTCAGGGAACTTTACGGAAGAGAATAGAAAGATGGTAAGAGCCAGAGATCAGAGATTATATCTTATAAGAATGTCAGAAGCAACACAAACAAATCTCACAAAATAACTGCCCAAATATGAGCTGGACAAGGACAAAATAGACATGAAAGTTAGACTAGGAAAGACGATAAAGCCTCAATCCTACAGGAACAACTACAACCACTTGGACAATGTTGTGGTCAGAAGAAATTATCTCCTCAGGGAAGAGTACAGCAATTGCAAGTCTAATGCCAAATGTTGACCACTGAAAGCATGGATACCAGTGACATTATACAGACTGAGCAGGTTATATTTAGGAATATATGTATATGCATACATATATATGAATGTCATAAAAATTCATGAAAATTATTATAAGGTCAGAAATTTGAAAGAGAACAAGAAAGATTGGGAGAGAGGATAGAGAAAAATTATTGTAATTATATCATAATCTAAAATAATAATTTAATAAAGATGACTGAGCCTGTCTTAGGTCATTCAGACAGGAATGCCTTCCTTACCCATTATGGAATATACATTATCAAAAGCCATGCATTTCTGTCTTAGGTTAGTAAGGCTCTGTGCAGAATCTTACCCGTCCTTGGCTTGCCAGCTTGTTAAATTAATAGCTCTGTCTAGGGGTCTATTTTCAGTTTCAAGCCATGTACTTTGGCTGCCAAATGGTGGGGCTGCTTGCCAAGAATCTGACATTGGCCAAGGACAAGGAAGCTTGCTTTGACAGGAATCTGACATTAGGCTAGAACAAAGAAGTAATTTCATGCAGGAATCTAAATCTTAGGCTAGAATAAAGAAGTTATTTCAGGCAGAAATCTAAATTTTAGGCTAGAACAAGGAAATGATTTTATGTGGAAATCTAAATCTTAGGCTTCAGACATGAAAATGACTCTGGGCTAGGACAGAGAAGTAGACTCAGATATTTTGGTCATCCTGATAAGCCCTTAGAAATGATGATCTTGGGAGTGACCACAGAATTTTGTTTATTGCCTTGCTTTTTTTTGACTATTTATGTTTATTGTCTTGCTTATTCCTTGACTATTTGCATCTATTGTATTGCTAGTTCCTCAACCTAGAATTGACCTTAATACTTGCATGTAATTGAAATGGTATAAAAGCAAAATGAAAGAGGACAATGGAATAGAGTGTTTCTGGGGAGGTGGTGGGAAAAGGAGATATCTGAAATGTAAATAAAAAATATCCAATAAAATATTAAAAAATAATTTATAAAGAGTATACACAATCTTGAAATATTGTGAATCTAGAGTTAACTTACTATTTAATACTGATTTTACAAATACATAGTAATCAAAGCAGCAAGGTACTGTCAGAAAGCAGATATATAGCCAAGTATATAAAATAAAATAAAATAAAATAAAATAAAATAAAATACTATACATTTATGATCAATTTGTATTTGCTAAGATGCCAAGATTCTACAATTGAGAAAGGTCACTTTCTTCAGGAAATGGCTAGCATAATTAGGCATACATATGCAGAATAATGAAAGCAAATATTCACTGTACAGTGTCTATAAAAAGAAACACAAAGCTGATAAAAGGATCAAATGTAAGACTGGTATGGTGGCTTGAATATGAATGATCTCCACAGACTCATGTATTTGAAGGCTTAGGTATAGCATTAAGGAGGTGTGGCCTTGTTGGAAGAAGCATAACACTAGGGCAGGCCTTTGAGGTTTTAGAAGCACAAGCCAGGACTTGTGGTTCATTCTCCCTGAAGCCTGTAGATCCAAATATAAAACACTTAGCTCCTTCTCCAGCACTCTATCTGCCTGTAAATTACCATGTTTCTCACCATGATAATAATGGACTAAACCTATGAATCTGTAAATCAGCCCCAATTAAATGTTTTTTCTTTGTAAGAGTTGCTGTGGTCATGGTGTCTTTTCACAGCACTAAAAACTCTAACTAAGACAATTCAAAAAATGTGAAATTATAAGATTAAAATATAAGCAACACTTCTTGACATTATCCTGAAAACAAATTTATAATATGACCCCAAGTCATAGGCAATGGAAACAAAACCAGACAATCATAGTAACAATTTAAAAAACTGTTTAAATAACAAGTTAAAAAAGAATTTGTGTACAGAAAAGGACACTAACAACAGAGAAATGATAAAACGGATGCAATAAAATTTTGTCAAATAATTTATATAACAAAGTACTAATATTTAGACTATAAAGAACTCAAACATCTCCTTAACAGTAAAAAAAAAACTAATTAACAAAAATCAAAGAGCTTGAGTTGCATATTTCTCAAAAGAGACTGGACACATGACCTCCACATATATGAAGAAAATCTTCAACCCTAACAATCATCTGACAAATGCAAATTAAAATCTAAATGAGATATCACTGTGTACTTATTAGAATGGACACTATTAAAAGTAAGAGATAGTAAGTGTCAATAAAATTGTAAAGAAAAGGAATCTTGCACATTGTTGGTATGCATAAAAATTAATGAAGACCAAATCAAACAAACAAGAAACTAGGAAGACAAAAGGACATGAAGTTTTGTTGGTAATAAGGAAGAGAGGATCTGGGAGGAAAAATAATATGATCAAAGTGTATTATATTAAAAAATATTAAATTAAAAACAATATCAAGTAAAGGTATCATGGAAAATAATACAGAAGTTCTTCACAAAATTAAAAGTTGTGGTTGGAAAGATGACTGAGGAGTTAAAGGCACTTGTTGCTTTTTCAGAAGACCTTAGTTCAGTTCCCAGCAGTACACTTGATAGCTTACAACTGCCAGTAGCTCTAGCTCTCGGGGAGTAGGAAGACATATTCTGGTCTCCACAAGCACTATGCACCCACAGCATACACACACACACACACACACACACACACACACACACACACATACACACACACACAAACACACACCTTAAAAAACAAATATAGGCCTATAATAGATGGTAGAGAGACAATGAAAATGAAGTTGATATGTCCCAAAGATTCTAATTTTGGTACTAACTGTAATAACACAAATGTGAAATCAACTTGTTTTCATCAACAAATAAATCGATAAAGAAATATGATATGTATGATACATGTAGATAGCCAAGTGGAGTGCTCCTTAGTCTTTTAAAGAAGAAACTGCTGCCATTTGTGGCAACATGACATATGTCTGTTTGGCTTATCCCAGTATGCTGTCCTTCCTGTTTAAACATGTTGTGATGTTACACAGGGCAATAACAAATTTGTTCATTGTAAGTACTTCCTTCCTGTTATTGCCCTGTGTGACAGAGGAATTCACTAGAAATTCAGACACACCTGTCACCAAATTATTGTGTGAGAATGAATCAGTCAGCACAACTATAGATGTGTCCATTGACTCTTCCTGAGTCCTTGATATGGCACTTATTCTCAAAAGTTAGTATTGATTTTATAGACTTTGGAGTAAATTTGGCACATCATATATTGCATAATTTAGTCCTCAAAATATTTTTATTGTGGAACTCTGTGAGCTCACCTTTCAAAATTCTTTCCATAGAGAAATAGCTTTTGGTAGAGACTGTCAAGATTGAACAGAACTGAAGAAATAAAAATAATTTTAAAATAGGGAAAAAAAAAGGATATTAGTTCACTATTTTAATTTTTGCTTAAATCAGAAGAGTTACATCATGATCCTAAGACATTTTAATATAATTACTCAATGTGGTTTCCATTGTCTATCATTGCACGTAATCTTTCAACTACATTAACATCACTATGAAACTTGTGACCTGACACACCATTAGGAACTGTTTTACTTGAGCCATTCTTGAAACTTGCTTACAGTTGCACTGACTAGCAGCTAAGGTAATAGATGTGAAATGACTTAAAAATGCCCTGGCACACAGCACTTGAAAGATGTTTATAGAAGCAGATTTGAAATGCTTCGATGTGAGCCACCATACAATCTCAGCCCCTTCATTTTATGTTTTGAAAACACAGTTCTGGGAGTGTAATCTGCTTGTTAGTGTGTTTTCATGCTGCATGGATTACTAGTTTGATGTCTGCACTTACAAGAGGGAATGCCTCAAGTCTTCATGTAACAGCTACAGCATTTGCAGAGGCTCAGGAATCTATCTTATATCTCCCTGGTTTATTGCCATTTAAGAAATATGTGAAATTTTTTCTTGTGTGAAATTTCATGGTTAAACTCAGCAGTCCTTCTCTTTGGGTCTACAATTTGCCACTCTGTTGGCTTAGGTTGAATTCAATGTACAGAAATTGCTATATATTTCAGCAAGATAATTCTATTTGTCAAGTTCCAGCTGCTTAGGTGTAGTGAAGTACAACCCTGAATAAAAAGTTCAAGTTTGCATCAGCATTTAATGGAAGCCTCACTACATTTATCTATGAACACTTTCCTATGACTCATAAAATAAGTTGTATAACACCATCTACTTTTTTGTGTGTCTGTGATCTTTTTCAGTCTAATCAAGTATAACTAGGAATAGTGGTCTTACAGGGAATAAGTGATTGTGCAATAAATACATTGTTCACCTCATCCTACTTTAGTAATCTTTACTATAAGATACACACATTTGCTTATGCCTTATTTTTATTTTTTTCTTTCTAAGGAAATAATTATTGTATTCTTTGATCTCAATGGACTAATCTTGTATAGCTACATCAGTGAATCAGAGACTATAATGAAATAGTTTTTTTTCTAGACATACCAGGGCAGTTGCACATAGAAATTCAAATCAAGTGAAACAGTATTTGCATGATCTATGCTAGCTAGTCAGATAAGTATCCATCATGGAAGCAGGGATTGGACATGAAGTCCCACAATTAGATAAGGCATTCGTAACAATTGATAGATGCTGGATAAGGGATAGTTAATTTTTAGAATAAGACCTCTGGTAACCCTCAATACCTCCAATGAAGGCATCATATCCAAGACTACTTGATCAGCATGAATTGGACATGATGAGTTAAAAAAAGAAAGAAAGAAAGAAAGAAAGAAGGAAAAAGACAGACAGACAGACAGACAGATAGACAGACAGACAGACAGACAGACAGACAAACAGTTGTGTGAGTTTGGAATGGAACATTGATCCAGAAGACCTGAGGATAGATAAAAATAAAAAAAAAATGATAAAAATACATTGTATGAAAAATTTAAAGAACTAGTAAAGATGAGGAAAGAATAACAACACAACAGAAGAATAAACAGGGTGGTGTGCTATAAGAGGTGATTAGCTACTCAGAGGCATTCTAAAATATACATGAAGAGTTTGGTTAATTTTTCTTTATAAAGAAATAAAAGGTCAGAGATATAATATGACAGCTGCCCTGGACTACCATGAAGATTCTCAGGTAGATGTGAATTTGTTCTTTGATGTCCCTAATTTAGTCTGAACATGAGAATATAATATCTTAGGTGACATACATAGTTCTTCCAAAAGGAATTGAGCTTCTGAGAAGATACCCAACAAGTAGACCCTGTTTCCTCACTTGAGTATTAAAGTGTGGGGAAGCACAATAATGGGATGCAGATAAAGAGCATTATGCTTGTTAGTGTTGGAAATCAACGAGTGGCATTAAGGCCAAGCTCAGAATTAGGTATATTTATTTTGCTGGTGAATTCCCTGATGACATTGCTCCAAATAATGTAGAGATGTATACTCTGTTGTTTCCAGTTTTCACTCCAAGAAGGACAGACATCAATCAGTTCAGACTGCCTTGTGTCTTGATGCATTTCTAATATGTCAATCAGAGAATGCAATACCCTTTTAAATATGAGTGAGAAATATACAGAGAAAGTCCAAAAGTGAGGACATAGATCTTCTCATGATTGAAGCTATGCTTTCATCATCTCCTCCAAGACTTGAAAATGTGCTGCAAATTTATGCATTCAATTACTGTTAAGTATATATCAGTGCACAGATTCTGTGCTGAATGCCAAGGATATAATTCTGGGTCTTGATGTGAGAGAACATTAGGTTCAGTGTAGACACCAAATTGATGAAAATGTAGAACAGTAATTTTTTTCTTCTATAACATTTTGCAGTTACACAGGGACTTGTTTATGAACTCTCCATAGAAAGGATCTCCTAGCTTGATAGACAAAAACCTGTGGCTGGGAGGTCTTAGACCCTAAGGAAGAACCTACTACTAATATTTTGTTAAGTGGATACAGTATTGAACTGCCATCTAAATACATACTTGTGTGTGTATTTGGGGGTAACACATGAATCTCAGGATTGATGAGGACAGAGGCAGACAGATTTCTATGAGTTTTAGGCCAGCTTTAGCTACACAGTCAGTCCTTATCTAAACAAATATAAATGTTTATCAAACTTCTTCTGAGAAGCATTCTTCTTCAAGTGGAAGATGACTGATGAAGAAACTCACAACTACTGAAATGTATACAGTAAGTGTCTGTGGAGTGTTTAACAGTAAATATGACAGCTATATCTTACCACTTACCCCAAGACTCAGGAACCACTGCAAATTAGGGAAAGGGGTGTTTTAGGAGCCAAAGATTGTAGAGGACACCTGTATGACTTATTTGAGCATGAAAGATCTATTGCTATTAAGAATGTATAGTATCTATGGTTGGGTACACAGAACTAGAACAAAATGAAGCCTGTTGAAATTTCATTGCATACAAAAGATGGCTTTATGAGTCCCCATATCTGAGAAGCTATAGACAGTTGATGGCCATTAGAGGACATAGGGTTAGTTTTCTTCAGGGCTATGGCCTCTGGAAGGTTGGTTATGCTCCATTTGATGGCTATACATTCATAAACATATGATCAACATCAGACTCAGTGGATTCTTTTAAAAATGAGTTAAAAGAGAATATGGTGTTATGTCTGGGCTTTGGGAAGATTTGAAATGTGTAGAGGGTGATCAAAATATATTGCATATAGTATAAAATTCTTAAAGAATAAATAAACCTTTAACAACTATTTATGCTCGTATGCAACTCAATTCTAATTCTGATTCAGTTGGTTTGTTTTTCAGTGTTGGGCAAGAGCACATTTAGAAAGCCCTCAGGTAATATGATGGGTGGCTGATGCTGAAACTGTGAATGAGACAGGATTTCTGTGTTCATACGAATTGTGTTTTCTTTCCTAATACATAATAAAGATACTCAAATATGTGTGCTGAATGGACAACTGGTCATTCAGCAATTCTCAATTCTTTCTTTTGCTACTTAAGTGCTTATTTCTTTTCATGTTTTATTTCTTTTGACTTTTAAGCACAACATTTTTTTTCTCTTCCCTAAATTTTCATTTATTCATTACTCGTTGGAGTTACATTTTCTAGAAAGACTCCTAACCTTTCTGTTTTGTAGCTACTAATGTTTGGTCATCTAGAGTAATTCCAAGTAGATGTCATGAAATATACTTAGAATTTCAAAGATTGACTACCACGCAGTAGTATACATAGGAGTTATTTTTAACCAACTGGTACTATTTCAATTTGTTCCTTAATTCTTTCAGTAGAGAGAATCTATTCTATTTATTTGCCTTGTTACTAGTTGCATGGTAGTAAATATTTGTTCTAAAATTTCATCTTCCAATCCCAAAGATGTTCTGACTACAGAATCATATATAATAGTCTCCATGGCCAAGTCTTTGTGATCATTCAGATGTTGAAGTAATCAATAAATTTAAACAAAAATATTTATTGAAAGATATCTCATGCCATAAAGTAAACATTATATTATAATAAACTATATGATCAAATTTTCTCCTTTATAGGATGTGATGTTTTTATTACATCATGAAAATAATACATAATAATTTAACAGAAAAGTGAAAATTATAACATACAATGAAATGTATTTTAAAAACAACATGATGAAATATTAAGACCACAGGGAATACCTGATTGGATAATGAGGGTGAAATAAATGCTATGAGAACTTGTATCATATCTTTAGCTACCTCTAAATTAGACCTCTTTTGCTTGCAATTTAGTCTGGAAAAGCATAAATATAAGCTTAAAGTATTATAAATTAGTAATTTCTGTCAGAAAAGAACAAAAAACTGAGAGAGACATATGTTACTGCTTTTTTTTTTTTGGATTAGAGAAGAACTTAAAAATGTTGACAAAATTGCTCTTTAACTATGTATGTGTATCAGTGGTGATTATAATATTTCCATAATTGGCTTTCCATGCACATCTTATATAACTTGGAGTTAAAAGTGGGAACCTTAGCTGCTGACATACCTCAACTGGATTGACCTGTAGCCAAGTCTGTAGAATGGCGTCTGGATTAGTGATGATGAGGGAGTCACATCCCACTGTGACTTGTACAAGAAATCTGACTGAGAGTGAGCCTGAGGTAATAAGGCATAAGTAGTAGTCCTCCATAGTCTCTGCTTTGACTCTTGCTTCTAGGTTCCCACCTCAGTTCTTGCCTTGATTTCCCTTAGTGATGGATTTTGACTTGAAAGTATAAGACAGACAAACTTAATCCTTTTCTCCCCACACTGCTTTTAGTTAGAAGAAGGAAAGAAAGTCATATTAAATAATTTGGTATATAAATATAAATGGACATATTTCTTGTTATTTTTGTTTATTGACATTATAATATAATAACATCTTTTTCATACAAACCCTCCCCTATATCCCTATTTACTCCCAAATTCATGGTCTCATTTACTGTTAATTATTTACAAATGTAAATATATCTGTATGGCACTTTGCTGAAGGCACATATACTCCAGACCCAGGGCCCAGAGACTCCTGAGCTGGCAATGACCTGAAAGCCTTCTCCCTATATGCTAAAATTCATGGCAGTAGACCACATGTATATTTTAAATGATGAAAATTATAGACTTGTTTGAAAATGCTTAATGTTTGATATCTATGAAATTATGTACCTTGAAAACCATACTATATATATCTACCATCAAGTATAGTTTACTCCAGATTAAAAAAGGGAAAATATTAACCTAGTTGGTTATTTATTTCGGCTTTCTTCCATTCTTTGTAAATTGACAGAACATAGTTTCTATTCTATTTTTCACTTTACTTCTGTTGTTTTTCATTGACATGACTTTTATCATTATCAGCATCATTTTGCTGGGTTTCTCAACTCTGAAATTACATCATGATCCTTAACAATATCTTCTATGATAATTGCGAATATAGACATGAAGTGTTTTGGGAAAGTGTATGTCACAGAGCTTGTGTAGAAGGTCAGAGAACAATATTATGGAGTTGATTCTCTCCTCCAGCTCAATGTATGCAAGCAATCAGGCATTTGTGCCAAGTGTGTCTAGCTATTGAGCCATCTCTCTCGCTCTGAGAGCTGCTTAAGGACAGAATTCATATCTACCCTTGTGCTCTGTGCTCCCTATAATGCTGAGCACAAGGTATTTTCCCCATTTTCCCCTTTAAATTATCTTTACCATTGCTTGACATGTATTGAGCACTAGTAATGTAAAATGAGGAGAGATGCCTCCCAAAAGAACCAACAATACCATTAGAGAAGGTCCCCACATAGAAGTAGAATAATGGCATCTTTACAGCTCATGTATATTTCCCCTTGGGAGAAACCCTTTCTTTTGGAAGCAATTCCTTGATATTTTGGGATAGTAAGTGAAATAATGGTGAAATGAATGTTTAGACATCAAAAAATATTTTTGATTTAGTTATACCTCATTTTTAAGAACTTTGCTATGTTTTTGGGAAAGGAGAGGGGAAAAAAGAATAGCAGGTTAACAGAAAAATAATATGAAGTGTGGGACATGATTTAACCAATGAAATTCTACTGGAGGAAAATAGTCTAAGAACAGGAATTTCTGATCTTAAATTAGATATTGCTTGTGGTGCTGTCAAGTGCTATTCCTCTCGATTACTCTTATTCCTCCAATAATATAAATCTACTGTACTTTCAGTTCAGTGAAAGAGGTTTGGTTGAAATTGAGATGAGGATAAGTTTTACTTACACTTAAAACAAAACAAAACAGGCTCTCAGAGGACTCCAAAAACATCTATGTCCTGAAATATTTCATAAGATGTGAAAGTATACAGTCAGAGGTGAAGTCCCAGAAGGAGCCAGGAATCTGGCAAAGGCCTTTGAAGCTTTCACTGGGTGTTAAATGGAGTTTTAAATTGAATCTAGTTCTCAAACTGCCAAGATACTCTTGTTAACATCTGAAATACATCTACAAAGGTCAAACAGCAGTGTTTAAGTTGAATATATTAACATCCAATGGAGATATTTTGTTAAAGCAGTGTTGAGTAGGGAAATATCTAAGTTAAAGGGAGTCAAGGGTGAATTTATCTACTAGATAGGACCTGAGGATTATGTCCAATAAAGATTCAAACAATAAGAAGATCAGTATGTAAAGTGTTTGAAGATAATAATAATAATAATAATAATAATAATAATAATAATAATGAATTACACATTTACAAAATTGGAAAGACTCCCACATGACAGTTTAATATGTGCTCAGAGCATCCAAGCAAATTTTAATAGTCTAAAACAAACAAACAAACAAACAAACAAATTAACTAACTAAAGTATTGGTATAATGGACTCAAATTCAATATTAGTCATGTTAGGAGCTATTGTTTTTGGAGGATTTAAGCTGCTTTGTAACTTTCTCCAGCATATATGTGTGTATGTACATATATGTGCACATGTATATACATATATGTATATGCATATATATATACATACATACACATTTATATGCATCTATGACTTCTATGACCTCAATTCATACACTCAATTATGTAAAGTGTCTTTGGGTGCACATGTGTGTGTGTGTATGTAACAGTAAAATATGTGTTCATATATATATATATACATATATGTATATATATACATATATACACATATACATATACACATATACATATACATATATATATATATATATATATATATATATATATGTCATAAATTTGAGAACAGCAAGTAGGGCTATTGGCATTGTTTTAGAATACCAGAGTTATGTAGGAATATAGGAATATATATATAATATATATATATATATATATATATATATATATATATATATATATATAGAGAGAGAGAGAGAGAGAGAGAGAGATGCCAGTGACATTTTAACATGCTGTGTGTTGGCATGCATGCCAATGTGATAGATATGTGGACTAAATATATCAGTAATTTATTTGGGAACAGACTGTAAGTTGGCCCGTTGTCATTATCTCAGAATATTAGAAGTGTGCAGGAAGAGATATAAATGCTAATGGTGTTCTAACATGTGTTTTCTAATGATAGCACCTGTCAAAAGTGTTTCTGACACTTTGCTTCTGACAGTGGCTAAGTTGAGAGGGAGCAGCATGATCAGAGCATTGCTACTTGGGATGTTCTTTGGAGGATGTGCAAGTTGATTGCTCAAAGTCATAGCATAAATATAACCAAAGCCTGAAATTTATGGGACGAGGATAGGGAAAGTTAAGACCATTTTGAGCTGACCACTGCAATTGTTTCTCTTATTTTATTGACAACATGTTGCCTGTCCTGCTCCTTGCTATCACAAAAAAATAATCTGTTCATTTTGAAGTTCCAAAAAAAAAAATTAAAATGATTGTTTTCCAAATTTCCAAATGGACAGGTCATAGTGCCTTGGCCTAGGTTGCTAACAGAGTTTATGACTAACCTATAGCTGAAAGCAGTCCTCAAAGCTGAAACCTTGAGAAGCATTTCACAGCTCTTTTAACCGATACTTCCCAGCTGTATGACAAATCTAGCACAAAGCAAGCAGCATTATTATAAGAATGTCCCTAGTGTTTGTGAATGGGACAGAGGCCAACTCCAAAGTAGTACATCAGGCAGACTTCCTGTATGCCCTCCCTGAAGGAGGTTGTCTTAAGTTGCTTATCTCTACAGATTTCTTAAATGTACTGATTTATCATCTGTACTAGTTAGGATTACTACTGTTATGATGAAACACCATGACCAAAGAACTGTGGGGAGGAGAGGGTTTATTTGGATTATACTTCCATATCATTGTTCATCATCAAAGAAGTTCAGAACAGGAACTCAAGCAGGGCTGAAACCTGGAGGTAGGAGCTGATGGAGAGGCCATGGAGACGTGCTGCTTATTGTCTTGGTCAGTCTGCTTTATTATAAAACCCAAGACAATCAGCCCGGAGATGGCACCATCTACAAGGGACTTCCCATATCAATCACTAAGAAAATGCCCTACAGCCATATCTTATGGAAGTATTTTCTCAATTGAGGTTCTGTCTTTTCAGCTACCTCTAGCTTGTGCCAAGTTGACATACAACCAGCCAGCACACCATTTCTACAAACTGAAAATCCTCAATATTTCCTATGATTTTCCTCCAACACAGTCAAATGTCTATTTTCCTTGGATGAGATAGATCACTCAAGCTGAAAATGTTGACAGAAGTCAAGAGCCTTTCACACCATTTTATGAGCTCTGCTTTCTCTAAGACTACCTTCTGGAGACTGAATCTGAAATACATATGTCAGAACTCTTGGTTGGAGCTATCATCCATTAGAGAAATTGTTAACATAAATCAAATAAGGTAGGGATGAAGATGTATCTCAGTGGTATAATGCACAAGGCCTGATCCCAATCACTATGCAAAATTAATTAATTAATTATTTAATTATTTAACTTTTATAAAATTTTTCTACAAGCATTTAATCTTTGTCTGGCCTACCTCAAATTCAAATGCCTAATTAATATTTTTGCTGGGAGATAATAATACAAAGATATAATATTTAATACTTAGTAGGTTATACTAAATGGTTTGCATAGTGTGGAAGTTTAAGGAAGAAATGTCCCTGTAGGCTCAAGCATCTGAATAGTGGGCCCCCATGTGGTGGTACTGTTTGAAAGGCTTAGGATCTCTGTCCTTACTGGAGGAAGTATGTCAGTGGAGACAGGCTTTGTGAGTGGACCTTGAGTTACTTCCTTTTTGCTTCCTTTGCTTTGTATTTCTAGTAAATGAAGTCGTTTCTCACTTTCCTGTTTCTGAAGTCATGCTATCTTCCAGGCCTGTTGCTTGCAGCCACCCTGTCACACTGTGATAGATTCTAACCCTCTGCAACCTTCAGCCCAAATAAAATTTGCCTCCATAAGCTGTGTTTGGTCATGGTATTTTCTCACAGTAACAGGAAAGTAACTAATGTAGAAGGTGCTACCAGAGGTTTTGCTATAAATAACCTGATTATTAAATAATTTTATTTTCACAACTGAGGTCCAAATCTGAGGTAATGTTTTCACTGTCATCAATATGAAGTTATCTCATTTAATTACAAAGATCTGTTATGAAATTCATCTATATTCATTTAATGAAATTCATCTATTGTCTTGAATTTTCCCTCTATATCCTAGACAAATGTTTTACCTTTTGGACTTTTCCATAATACTGACTTTTTAATGACCTCTTGCTCAGTGTACCTACAACAGAACTTAGCTGCTATGTAGAAAGGAAAACGTAAGGATACTGTCGGTCTTCCTGCCACTGACCTCAGCAACAAATCAGTAACAAATCAGGATCTTAAAATCTTATTCTTTGTAGAAATTCCTAAGCTTTTTTTTTTTTTTTTTTTTATCAATTATGATTATCCAGAGCTCTCAGGTAACCTAATTCAAAACAGGCTTCTTACTTCCAACCTCCCTTCAATTTTTCTGACATTCCACCATGTTATGTATGCAAAGATATTATTAACATGCATAGGTTTGGTCAGTTATTTTATCTGCTTAAATTTTAATAACAACTCCTCACATTCTTTATACAGTGTGAATGATCTCCTTCATACTGAAATTTTTGCTAATATACTTGCTATACTCACTTCCTTGCCTTGCATATCTTGTCTTTTTTCCTGGACCAGATATACGTCTGTGATGTCTCCAGCAATTTTGTTTTTTTGGTTTCCATTTTATGTAGTTATCGTGAGCATTATTAAGTCATTAAATCTAGCTCCAGGTAAAATAAATAGCAGTTATGCATCACATATATTTCTTTGCAAAGTACTGAGAGAGGTCAGTGTTGTATCTGCTAGCTTATATCTTCAGCTACAACTCTAGGCTTTAAGTTTAACAAATATGAGACTGTCTTTTTTTATCACACTTCCTGCAATTGTTGTAATAGCACCAGGCATATAGATATATGGAATCAATATTTTTGCTATTGAGTTAAAGCCTTATTAATTTTTATGTAAGTTATGTTAGCATTTTAATTTTTATTTTATCTGGTACTGAGCCTCTGACTAAGAACCTTGTAGGTTCCCATCTTGTTCATTAGTTTTATGAACTTTCCTTTGCAACTAATGTAGCACCATTCACCACCACCATTCACCACATTCAGGTGTTATCTCTCTCAAACCCAAATAATATTGATTGGTTTTTATACCCAAACCAAATTCTTTGTTCCATTTTGACTCTATTCTATCCTCTCAGTTTTCAAACATATTTTATTATTCTGTGCTATCAATTGTATCTTTCATATGAGTAAGGCCCATGTATCTCCTTAATTCCACATGAGCCATTTTAGTCCTACTTTCCCACTTTTACTTGCATAGTTTTATTTACCTGAAATATGCAATGTTCAAAACATGCAAAGGCTAGGTCCAATTGTATATGATTTGAAAGAAAAGATTGATTGCTATTGTTTTTAAGTGTGTGTGTGTGTGTGAGTGTGTGTGTGTGTGTGTGTGTGTGTGTGTGTGTGTGTCTGTATAATGTGTAGGTTCCTACGTTGACCAGGGATATCAGAGTTGCTGGAACTAGAGGTATATATAGTTATACTGTCAACCAAAGTCAGATCTTTTGAAAGAATAATACATGCTTAATTGCTGAGACATTCAAGTCCAGATTTCATGTTTTGGGTAAAGTAATTTCATGATCTCAATGTGTGTATGACTATTGTACTTAAAATCAGAATTCCAGATCAAACTCAATTAGTGTATCATTGCTGTTAGCTTTGATTTACTTTCTTTCTATTTGCTTTCTTTCTAATTAGACTAAAGCCCAACAAGCCAGATACTTGCATATACATACTCTGTACTTGCCATTCCTGCAAGGATGTTTGAGAGTAATATTGAATCAATGATTAAGAGGGTTTGTGAATGAGGTTTCTTCCCTAACAAAATAGAACTATATGTGTTATATAATTTCAAGGTACTGCACATAGTGAGATTTACTTGACTATGAATGAGATGCTCAGCCCATGACTCAGGGAGACATAATGTGGAACCAGAGAATCGTTAAGCAGAGTTTGCCTAACTCACCCAAATGGTTTATTATGTCAAGCTCATCTGCTGACCTCATCAACCTTCATTATTAAAAACTAATTCTGTTAGTTTCTTAAACCTATTTCAAGAGATGGCACATTATGCAGAACAACCATCATTGAGTAATAGAGCTCTTTCTTCATCAAACTCCACTCTAGCTAGCCAAGCAGAAACAAACTTCTGCATTAATGTTCCCACAGAGGTGTACAGGTTCACTCTTACCAACTTCATTTCTTTTGTCAATGATATTATTCTGCAAAAAGCTACCACAGGTATGTCATTTAACTGTTAGAATATGCAGAACAACATATGGGAATATTTCATTTCAAAGAGGACTCAACCTTGGTTCTGTAGAGTTTATTAGTTGGAGTAAATATTGAAGGAAGGGAATGAAGAGGACTGTACTATCTTTATGTTCTTGTGCAGAGTCTTATGCCTCTGGGTTATTTAAAAATATGTTGCTAGTTTAGGACGACACTGCTGTTTTCTTGTGCTCATAGATCTGACATGTAGTAAGGAGAAATTTAATATGAGAATTAGTAAGTCAAGTTTTAGAAATACAAAAGGCAAACAGACTGTCCCTTTCCATTTTGGGAGGTGACATTAGCCAGGAAGATACCTTTCAGTAAGAGCCAAAAATATGGAGGAAAAAGACAGGAAAGAATAATATTCAAAATGATATGAAATCCTGATTTTCCATAGATTCAAAGAACATTTACAAAAGCTTTTTGTATAAGAGACAGGGAACACAGTTGGGGATAGTTTTACATCCTGTAGTATAAGGACACATTAGATCTTCATCTCGTAAAAAAGAATTTGCACATCTGTATTATAAATAGCTCAACCCATACAAGCAGTTAGCAGCTTGTGTAGTTACCCTTTGACCCAGAGAGTGCTTTAGGAGGAATGTGAGACTCAGCGGCTTTGTAAGTATGTGAAGGCCTGCAATAAAAAAGAGAAGATAATGAAGAAAAAGTGCAGAAAAAGATAAGAAAGAAAAGCACCAAAACCACGAGTCACAGTGACAAAGCTGACCAGTCTCTGCTATGATTAGTTACCTTTGTTCTGACTCTGTATAAAATATACTGATTGGAAATGGCCCAGAGAAATGCAGATCTTTTGGATGTTAACATAATCTGCCTTCCCAGGATCCCAGTTCTTAGAATAAACTGCAATTTAAAGATTAAGTTCCTGTTCCTGCTCATTGGTATTTATAGTGCAAGGTAGCATTATTCTGGTTACATTTTTAGAAAGAGAACTTTTCTTATTCTAACCAGTTCAAAGGAAAATTCAAAGTGCAAATGTAGCTTTAAGTTGGAAATGGGGAAGGGGAGTATGCAAAGGGTAAGAAGCTCCTTTTCAAGAAGGCACAGGCATTGGCTTTGAGAAGAATCTGATTGTCTTGGGTAAAAATTACTTTGCATTTCTCCCAGTTGTCTACAACTTATTGGTACCACTAGAGCTATCTTTGGCTAGAACATTGACTCAGCAATTAGCAGTTGCCATTCTTACAGAAGACTGGAGTTTGACTTCTAACACCCACTTGCTGGCTTTCAAACATCTGTAATTCCAGATCCAGAGAGGATCTATTGCACTCTGGTGGCCTCTGAAGGCACTACATGTATGTGATACAGGCACAACACACCCATAAACATCTATAAAATAAAAAGAGGAACAATAAAAAAAAACCCAACCATACAAAGACACTATAAAAACATATAGCCCAGATGGTTTGACCTAGACATTATAGTTTTTTATGGGCTTGTGAAAAAAAATATAAAACATAATGAATTCTCTCTCTGAATTCAGCAGTAGAATTTCTCTATGAAAAAAATTTAAAAAGAAGGTATTAGAAATGATCCTAAGGGCACCTCTCCCTCTTCAAGCTTCCTTAGGTTGCCTACAGCTCTTTGAAGCCTCATGGGCTTTTCTCCATCCACTCTGGAATGTTTGTTGGTGTAATAGTTCTATGCGCACAATCAGATTAGTGAGGATTTGAAGATATAGCTTATCCAGTGCCAGACAGCCAGTCATGAAAATTAACATTTTATGAACTGAACAAGTTGTATATAGGAAAAATCTGATACGTGTAATCAATATATGTGATATATATGCATCTATGTGCATGAGAATATAAAGGTCATGAATTTGAAGGAGAGTGGGTTGGCTTATAAGCGAGGATTTGAAGAGAGGAAAGGGAATGGAGGAAATGTAATTAAATTACAATCTCAAAAATTAATTATGAAAATGAGAGATTATTTCAAATGTCTTATTAATCTTGGTCTTTCTTACTGGGGAAAAACCAAATCTCAAAGTAGTTTTAATTTGTATTTCCTTGATTTTTATGAGAGGAACCTTTTTTTGTTTGTTTTTCAGCTTTTGACAACTCTTTGCTTATTCCTCATTTTAAGAACTGAATTTGTTTTTGTGATTATCTGTTTTATTTCAGTTCTTTGTATATTCTAGGTACCAACCCTCTGTCAGATGTATAACTGGTAAAGTGTTTCCAATTCAGTAGGTTTCCATTCTGCTTGAGTGATTATGTCTTTTACAATTGCACGTTAGGTTAAGTTGATGGGGTCCCATTTAATTGTTGGTCCTAAGGTCTATGCTATCGGTGTCCTGTCCAGAAATTTCTTTACTGTGATGATGAATTCAAGCTTTATTCTTTTACTTCTATCATATTCAGAGTATGTATTTTTAGGTTGAGGTTCTTAATCTATTTGGAATTGAGTTTTATATAGAGTAATTGATACGGATCTATTTTAATTTTTTACATATAGCTATCCAGTTGGGTAAGCACCACTTGTCACGGACAATGACTTTTCTCCATTGTGTAGAGATATACTATCATGGGAACATATAGTGTGGGGTGGGTAGGGACATCCTCATGGAGACATGGGAGTGGTGAGGAAGTACAGATGGGGAACAGTCAGGGTGAACTGGTAGGGGAATAAAATCTGGAGTTTAAAAAAATTACATAAAACTCAAAAAAACAAAAAAGAAAAAAAATCTCATCTACTATAGAGCTATTGATCATTCATGTTTATTGCTGCTCAATTCATGATATCCAAAAATTCAAAACAGCCTACATGTTCATCAACAGATAAATGGATAATGAAAATTTGGTATACTTACATAATGGAATAATATTTAGCTGTTAAGAAAAATAAAATTTGCATTTTAATGAAGGGACTAGAAACATAGTGAGTGAGATAATTCAAGTTCAGGAAATCAATTTTATGTGTAGTATTAGCTTTTATGTTTTATATTGTGGGGCCTTGAAAGGGATCTTGGTTTTTGGTGGAAGCGCTGGCTGGAAGTAGCCTGGAGTCCCTGCAAGGGATGAGCATCTATTCCACCATGCTTCCAGAATCCAGGCTCCTAACACATGGCTTGGAACTCCATTAACCTGTGCTGTTCAGTCACATAGGACATTGCAGTCCCTCCCAGAGAGGTTTACTTCACCCTACACAGGTAGAGGGCATGACTACAGGCTTCAGCCTCAAGAGATTTCGATATTAATGAGTTACTTAAAGGCCAGAGGGCATAGCTAATTAAGTGACCCTCCTTCCCCTCTCCCTCCTTATTTAAGTTAGGTCTCCCCTGGCTTAAATGGAGCTGGGGTGTGCATCCAGATCCAGCTACCATCCTCCATGAAAATAAAGCCTATAAAAGTCATGGACTTTCTCGTACTATTGGGGCAGCCATCATGCTGCCATAGTGGAGGACCTCTCTGCGTTCCAGCCATGGGAGGCACTGTTCAAACCAAGTGAGTATAACAGGTGAGCATTTCCCACAGTGTGCGGCACCAGAGCTCTCTTCCCACTTCGTCTCTCTCAACTCATGAGCCAGCAGTTCCTCATCTCCATTCTGCTGCCAAGGTTGCCCCTGCAGACTCTCACGGCCCAGCGCCTGCCTGGTGCAACTTGGAACAAACTCAGTCAAGGTTCCTGCCCTCCAGTCTCATTGGAGCAGTGGGAATAATCACCAACCCAAGAACAAGATTCAGAAGCCCATGCTTGAGCAGGCCCTTCAAAAGTCCCCCCCCCCCCACATTATATATGTGTTTCATTCAGATATCCACAGAAGTTTGTGACTAGTAAGGGACTATGGGAGAGGAATGGAAGGGGAGCATATAAGAAAAATATATATAAAACTAGTACTAAGGGTTTTTTTTTTGAAAAGCCATATAAAAACTCAATATATATATGTGTGTGTGTGTGTGTGTGTGTGTGTGTGTGTGTGTGATGTATATGTGTGTATACATCATATATATAGTATATATACCTCCAACATCTTGCATTACCATGTAAATACCCTAATACTAGGAATTGGTTAGATTTTGTCAAGTCATTGGCTAATTGAGTCCCTAGAGTCCCCAACATCACAGTCTCTTTTCAGTGCTGTTGGTTACTCTCTACAACTTAATAGAAAGAACCTCTTGGTAAAGGCAACACATACTTTCATCATTAAACATGTAGAAATCTAGCCAGTAGTCAAAGAGAAGCTTCATCCCTACCAATAAGCACTCATAATGTGGAAAGCTACTATACATCTTCCTAGAGGTGACAAATAAAGAACAATTCTCCCATGTATGCACACTTTGGGATACAAAATCACCCTGTCTCCAAAATATATCTACTGGTACAATAGTGGCATAAATGTTTTAGGTATAATCAAGAACTTTTTAAGAGGCCTACTGCATGAGATTGAGCCATGGATCTAAGACTGTTAATGAGACCAAGATTCTAAGGCTAGATAGACCATGGACCTCAGGGAACATCGATAGCCATTATTCTGCAAAAGGAAGATAAGAGTAAAGAGATGTTTGATGAAATATTGCCGTATACATAAGCTAATGCATCACTCAACTCCCATCAGAGAAACTTCTTTCGAGTAGAAGGGGATTACCACAGAGACTTAAAACTGGTTCAGAGAGTGTGAGATTTTAGAGGATTCAGTCCTGAATAAGACACCTCCCTTCGACGCTCAGAGATATATATGGAAGAGAAGCCAGAAAGATTCTAAGAGACAAAGATAGTTTGCACTCCAAGGAAAGGATGTTTTCTAGATACAAGTAAGGCATTTGTAGAGGTGAAATCACAGAGAATGTGGCAGTTAGCACAAGAACCATATTACTTCAGCCAGATAAAATCCAGCATAGAAAAGGGAGGCTATAAGATAATAGTTCTTTTTTCATGTAATAAATATTAAATGTCAATAGCAATGTCTATAAATAAATGTTTATTTGAACATAACTGCATTCATTTTTTCCTATGGATAGATTTATTTACAGTACAAAGGCCTTGTGAAGTAGTTATAAAGAGAGGTCATATTCTCTTTGCAGATTTCTTAAATTCAGCTTCTGTAATGATATATTAATGTAAATAGGGAAATTTCAGCCAGTAGGCCAGTGTTAAAAGCACAGCTTTTCCACCTTATTGTCTTGAGAATTTGGATGGATGACTTCTAGTCTAGGTACCACAACACTTCCAACTATAAGCCTAGCCTAAAATTTCTACCGTTTGCAGAAATAATATAAATAACTCACATAATATATGTCTGTCTAAAGGTCTTAAACCAGACTATAACAGCTCCTATTATTCTGATTGTTTGGAATTAATAGTTAGTAGTCTAGAAAATAATGACAACTGATAAGTAGCATAGTCTTTCCCTTTACCACACTGCTTCCTTTTCAGTGACAGGCTTCCATTGCTTATATCTACCTCACATATGAAACTGAATCGCTTTGTGGTTCTCACAAGTGGGCACTTGTGATTATCTTTTGAACATGTATCTGGTTTGAAATGGTACTTTAGTGCTGTAGACAGGTTTTGCATCCACAAAGAGGACATGACCAGAGAACTCTGTCAAGTTGAGGATGCCTCATGCCTTGGGTGCAAATGGTATAATTTATGTATTTTAGAGATCATATACAATATCCATTGTAGTGAGATTAGTAAGTTAATGATCATAACATAGAACAATGTCAAGTAAGTAATAAGAAGCACAAATTTAATTGAGATTACTACCACCATTCTCAGAGACTGGAAATCTGCTTTTTCAAATATTTGGTGAAGAATTTGACTGAATTTAGATCTAGGAGGAAATTTTAACTCAAAATAATGCATGATAGAATGAGCTTATATAAAGACAATATTGATTCTTCACCAAATATTTTTCCACACAATTTTAGACAAAACATGGTATATGAATAAAAGTATAATGCTATGGTACAAATAATAGACAGTAAGGCACTTAAGAGTTTATAGATCTACAACCTCTGAGTGTCAATAAACCAATGACAAGTAACTGAGATGCATACATACCTCTCTAACCAAGTAACTGCAAATTGTTCCATGTTTTGAGAGTATCCATTGATAAACCTAGTGAAGAGGAACAGCTCTCAACTCTTTACTACTCATGACAGCAGATCTAAAAGCAAGAAGTAGCATTTTAATAAAGTGAATATAAAAGTAACCAGAGAAGTAAGCCAATATTCTATTAAGCGACAAAAATCAATACTAATATAGTCATACAAATTCATCTTAGAGTCAGTCTATTAATAATGATGCTCATAGCCACCATTATCAAGTGTTTCATGTAAATCTCACGGAAGATGAACTAAGACTCCCAGATATCCAGTAACTCATGGTTTTTTTTAGGAGCAAAGCAAGGTTTTGAATTCAGAACAATCTGATACTTTGCTATCTTTTCTGACCATCCCATACAGTCTCTAAGTGTGCCTGGAAGGGAACATTTACATGTATGTTATGGTGCCTAATGAAAGTACAGTGTTTTGGGGTTTTATTTATTTATTTACATCTATCTTTCTGTCTATCATCTATCTATCTATCTATCTATCTATCTATCTATCTATCTATCTATCTAATCCATCCATCTATCTATTTGTGGTGTGTGTGTGTGTGTGTGTGTGTGTGTGTGTGTGTGTGTGTCCATATGTGTTTGATCCTATCTAGTTAAGGTCATTTACTAATGTCTCCATCAGAGTTGTTAGGTTTAGCTATTTCCCCAAAGTATCATAACACTGACACTTTAATAAATATTAAGTTCCAATGGGAGCATATACAATTCACACTGCTGCTTGCACACATTCTATACACATTTTAAAATCCCTCTTGACTTGTTATTTTCTTTTTTAAGGAGGTGGGAGATGATCAAAATAAATTCTTGTACTTGATACTCTTCTCTCAGACCTTTTCATTTCTGCAGACCTGTGCCCTCTTCTATTCCACATCCCACTTCTGCAGTGTCCCTGTCACCTGACTGCTCACAGAAAAAAAAAAAAACAGATTCTAGAACATCACTTCCCAAGGTGAAGTATATCCATTTCAATCTCTAAATGAGGAAACTGCTGGTGCAGAAAATCACTAAACAAAAAAGCATCTCCTTCAAATGCCCTCATGAAAGGACACATTCCCTGGCAGTGAAATGAAGAAGCAAGCAACCATTACAAAGCACCAACACCAGGAAAATGTACTCATTCCAAGCTCCATGTGAGTATCTTAGATTGGACATTCATTGGGTGGAATGCAGTGTCAGCAGTGGAAACTGGCAGAGTGAGAAAGATCTCAGGGTTTATTGTAGGGTCTGAGAAGTGGTTCCAAGAAAAGCTTGTGCTTCTAGTGATTGGCTATAAGGTCTACAATTCAATACTTTGATATAGCTAGAACCTCTCAACTTCTTAAGTTTAATATCCCAGTATACCATGACATGATCTCTTACATAAGGTTTTCTAAATACAGAGATCAGTTTTATGGAGACATTATGTTCTAATGGCAATATTGTCCAATGTGATTCTTCAGGTTCTATAGATAATAGATTCTAGTCTCTTCTTATTTTGATAATCCTTACCAGTCTCTGGGAGTGTGTTTGGACACTGAAATAAGAGAATATTGTTTTTTATAAGAATCACCAGCAATATGATATATTAATGTCATTGTAAGACTAATAACACTACCCAGTTAATTACAGACATTATCTAATTATTTCTGTTCTAGTCTTGAGTTTAAATTCACCATGATGTTTAGAAAGGAAGCATCCATCAAGAGCAGTGTCATAAAGAATAGGTCCCAAATCTCCTCTTTGCTTTCAGACCTATATTAGTGCTTTATTCCAAATGATTTATACCAATTCTCTCTTAAATTACCAAGTTCATATCCTGCTGGGATGCTTTAAGTAAAAATAGAATTGCAACCTGACAAAGAAAGAAGGGCTTTCTTTCATCTGTCCTCTGTTGTGTTAAAGTCACACCTGGATTGGCTTCTCAGCATCCTCAGGAATGAAAGTGTCTTTCCACAGTTTATTTGAGACCTTTCTGTGACTGCTGAAATGAGGTATCCAAATCATTACAAGCAAGTCCAAGTTTGAGCCTTGTGAATGATTGGTGTTGTTAATTGTGGTAAATATGAAGATGCCTCATTTAAAAGAATTTGGTATTACTTCTGGCAGTGATGATAGATGGGCTGTGTAAAAAATTAATGACAATCTACGATGAAAGGCAGAGCCCTCAGAAGAAGAATTTATATCTTGAGACTGACTTAATCAGTCTTCCTTCTGAGTCTATCTATTACCGATTCTCTCTCTCTCTCTCTCTCTCTCTCTCTCTCTCTCTCTCTCTCTCTGCCTCTGTCTCTCTGTCTCTCTCTCTTTCTCTCTGTTTTTGTGTGTAGAATGTCCTTTAGTTATTCCAGATATTCCTTGTCTCCTATTTCATAGTAGAAGTTAGAATATACAACCAACATATAACACTTCTGACAGTTTACATTTCAAATATCTTCTAACACTACGTCTTCCAATCTCAGGCTTGTCATTGGCGATATGATTGACACACTCTAAGAAAGGTCATCTTACCATTCCCTGACCTGGAGTTGGCAATACCTTGGGCTTTTCTCTTCTATCGTCATGTCACTCTCATACCAAACTGGAGAAAAATGAAGGGGATTCACTTCAAAACTTATTGTGCTCAAGCTGGAACAGAAATTCTGTGCCCCCTGAACAAGCTGGAAAGAGCTGATCAACCAATTAGCTTACAGGGCAACAAAAGCAGTGAAGCTATACAGGCAAGGGACAAAGATAAACAGCACAGAAGGGAGAAGGAAAATAGCTTGAATCTAAGAAGCCTCTTTGGTACTTGTTTGTTTGTTTTCAAACTTACAGATTTTGCTAAGAGGAGGATTTTATGTCAAACATTTTCTCTGTTTAAATTCACTTGCGTTTATGCATAATAAGCTGGTTCACCAACTTACTTTGCCAAACAGTTTATAAAAATTTAGAGTTAGAAAAAGCCTGGCACAATTGAAGCTAATCTCCTGGCTGTACAGTCAAGTAAACTGAAGTTCAGAGATTAAAAAGTGGATTGTAGATACAATCTGAGGCTTAGGTGAATCCAGATACACACACACACACACACACACACACACACACACACACACACACACACAGAGAGAGAGAGAAAGGGAAAAAGAAAGAGAAAGTGAAGGAGAGGGTCACAGATAGAGACACAGTTAGAGGAATCGCATATATGCATATTTGTGTGTATATGCAAGACTATTGTGTTTAATAAGAATCTTTTACATTTCTGAAGAACTGCAGAAATATGAACTACTGCTGTAGCCTTGTTCACAGCCACCTCCGTGACAAGGGCCTACTCAAAAGAGAGGAAAGTCAATAAAGTAAAGTGTAAGTGTACTGTTAATGACAGGTTCTTGCAGGCACTTTCCCCCAAATTATACCATTCCTATTCAAATACCATCTCAAGAGTCTCAGACAGTGTCAAGTGCAATCATTGTTATTGCAGTTGCCAAGGTAATCAATTGAAATCATAATGAAGGGAACAGAAGGAAATCAATAGAGTCTGAAATTACAAATAAAGAGAAGCTATCGTTTAAGAGCATTTGGCTGAAATCTTCCATATTAATGGAGTCAGAAATGGCTGTGTCATTCAGAAGCAGTGTGGTGCATAATTCAGATGAGTACATTAGAACACCTAAAAGCAACTGCAACAATTAGGGCTGCCTACCAAGAATCTGTCCACCTTGGAAAGCACGTTGCTGGGTTGTTTATTATAGTTCCAGCATGTTTTCATATCTTAAAATTTAATCATTGCCCAGAGCACACTTAGGCAGGAGGCAGGATTAGCCTGCTCAGACACCTGAAGCAAGCTGTTAGACCACTTTAATTCTGAGATCAGAAAGTAGAGAGGCTAGTAAAATATTTACTTTACTTTACAATTGTTTTCTCTTTCAAAATTTTTATTTATTTTACAGAGCAATGCATACAATTCAGAAAGCAAGAAATATACATGAAAAGTATCATAAAAATTATTACAGTCTATAATTACATGAACTGAAATATCACCGAGCTCTACCAGAGTGACATAAATTCACTTTCAATGTTATTTGTAAGAGGAAAGTGAATATTTTATACTAGTATAATATTCATGATCAACTAATCCTCTTAATGAGGGTCCAAGAGACAAATGTCAATTAAGATTGAGAAACAATCTAGTGTTCCTGTTAGAAAATAGTCCTTAAGAAAGAATAAAGCATTACGAAAATGCTCAGGTAGACCATGTTATATTGGTTTATTGTTGGGGTCTGAAAAATAAACATATATATATTTAAATATAGTTATAATTATTTAATATTACATAACAATCTTTCCAAGTTTAATTTCATGACTTTGGAGTCCTTGACTTACAGGATATCCTTGTAAAAAAAAAAGCAGAACCTTTATTCTCAATCTATAGGTAGTTAGAATCATAAATATGTGTTTGGCATTAAAATTATGAAAGCCCTCCTGGAATTATACTATTATATGTGTGCATAACTTAGGCATATTTTACTATACTCATTCAGTCAATAATAGAGAGGAGAAGAAAGACAATAATTTGTCCAATGTAACTCCTGTCTGCTGCTCTATTTGAAAATTTTATACCCAAGAATGGAATACAACTGTAAAAGTGCTTTTCCTCTGCAGATTTGGTTCTCAAATGCCTTTCTGAATTATACCATTATAATTCTGTATAATTATAATATTTAAATATATTTATTTTACCCACCAGGACTTGTTCAGACTATATTGCTGAAGATACCTCTAACTTTAAGAGCATGGAGAAATCAACCCTGTATTGTATTGACCTGCACTTTCTGATGGTTAGCATTTGTAGAACTGGAAAGCTGCTATGTAGGGTGTTGAAAAAGAAAATTCTAGCTGCAAGCCTTTCAAATTAAAACAATGCCTGGACTGGAAAGCCAAGCCCATAGATACAATAATGGTATCAATTGTTATTTGGGTAAACAATTACTTTCTAGTTGGAGTTAAGGCCTACTTCACAGAAAAAAAATGTCTAGTACAATAAATATGACCAAAACCACACTGATCTGGAGGTTATAGGTTTTAGAGGTAGTGCTTCTGCTATTATTCTGCTACATGAACATAATATCAAATTGCCATTTAAATAAGCATTACTATAGTTACAGATTACTGCCACTATAAATTCTCATCAAAGAAGTTTTTGTGGTGCATAAAGAAACTCAGATTTGGAAAAGTACAGAGATGAGCATCTGTGGAGTGCTTAGCCATTCCTGGGTCATTTATATCACACACACTCTCTCTGTGGTTCATAAATCATTGCAAAGAAGGGCACAGGAAGATTTATACTAGCTAAAGCTTGGGTACAACTACAGCAAAACAATGTCTTTTTAGATGTTACAGAGTAACTGCTGTCAAGAACTCACAGTAGCTGTGACTGTCTGCACCAGACTTGAATAAGATCAAGTCAGCCAACACTACAATGTACACAAAGGAGGTACTTAAGAGATTCAAATCATATTTTGGAAGTTGATAGCTTCTAAGGAAAGAAGCGTCATTTCTCTTTAAAGGTATGGCTACAGGTAGCTTGAAAATTTTCTAGTGGATGCCTCCACTCCTATATGTCTATGAAGAACAGAAACTATATTAGTGAGTGACTTTAAAAAAGGTGAAGATATGAAACTGTGAGGAAAATAGAGGCATGAACTGGATGTGAGATGAATTAGGAGAAGGAATTGGAGTGTGATTGAAACATAGTACATACATGTATGGAATTCTCCAACACTGAATAAATTATTTATTAAAACCTATTTGTTTTCTTCATTTAACAATTTATTTATCAGCTTCCTGTCTGTGCCTATACCAGGGGAGGTCCAACTGTGCCTATGCCACAGGTCCCATGACACAGGCTCTAACTCAACAAGTACATGAGACATTCCCACAACCTCATCCCAATACCACCCTTACTGGGACTCAAGCAAGCCTAGCAGCCATGAACTCCAGCCCTCCAGGTCAGAGCTTCTTCTTCCTTCCAGTCCAGTCCACACCAGCTCAACGCATGACACCCCACAGCTCTTCCTGCTTCCCAAGAGGCCAACCTTAACCCAACACACACACACTCAAAGCAGTCATAGATCAGCACACCTCACCCCACCCCACAGTTCTTAGGAGGCCTGCTCAAACCTGAGACATACATCCCCCAGGAGGCCTACTCCAACATAGGACACTAAGGCCAACCAACACCAGAGACAATGAGATGGTGAAAGGAAAGCTCAAGAACATAATTACTAAAATCCAATACAATATGTCACCACCAGAACACAGCTTTTCTATTATATTAAGCCCTGGATATCCTAGTACACCTGAAGAGCAAAACCTTAAGTCCCACCTATGAAGATGATAGAGGCTTTTAAAGAAGATATAAATAATTTTCTTAATGAAATAAAAGAAAACATAGACAAACAGATAGAAGTGCTTAAAGAGGAAACAAATCAGTCCCTAAAGTAATAGAGGAAAATAGAATCAAACAGGTCCAAGACCTAAAAAATGGAAATAGAAGAAAGAAAAGCAAAACAAAACAAAAGAAAACACAAATGGAGGCAAACCTGAAGATGGAAAATATAGGAAGGAGAACAGGAACTGCAGAACAGGAAACATAACCAACAGAATATAAGAAACAAAAGAGAGACTCTCAGCCACAGATAGTACCATAGAAAGAATGGATACATTGATCAAAAACATGTCAAATGTAAAAAAATTTTTAACTCAAAACATCCAGGAAATTTGGGACTCTATGAAAAGACTGGGCCTAATATTATAAATCAAAGAGGGTGAAGATTGCCAGTCCAAAGAGTCAGAAAACATCTTCAGCACAGCCAGTGAAGAAAAATATCTTAACATGAAGAAAGAGATGGCTATAAACAAAAAGAAGCTTACAAAAAACCAAATGAACTGAACCAGAAAAGAAAATCCTGCTGCCATATAATAAAACACAAAATGTACAGTACAAAGAATATTAAAAGTTGCAAGGAAAAAGGCCAAGGAACACATGAAGACAGACTTATCAGAATTATACCTGACTTCTCAAGAGTTACTCTAAAAGACAGAAGATCCTGAACAGACGTCTTACAGACCCTAAGAGACCACAGATGTCAGCCCAGACTACAATACCCAGTAAAACTCTTAATGTCTGTAGATTGATAAACCAAGATATTCCATGAGAAAACAAAATTTAAACAATATCTTTCAACTAATCTAGCCCCACAGAGGATACTAGAAGGAAAATTCCAACACAAAGAGAGTAACGACACCTAAGAAAAGAGAAGAAATGAATCATCTCACAGCAAAACAAAAAGAAGAGAATCAGATACATTTAGTAACACATCCAAAATCAAAATAACAGCAATTAATAATATTTGCTCATTAATATCTCTCATCATCAATGGATTCAATTCACCAACATAAAGACACAGGCTAATAGACTGGACATATAAACAGGATCCATCATTCTGCTGCATACAAGCAATACACCTCAGACACAAAGAAGATACCTCTACTTCTACCTCAGAGTAAGGGCTGGAAAAAGGCTTTCCAAGAGAACAGACCCAAGAAACAAGTTAAAGTAGACATTCTAATATATAATAAAATACACTTTTAACCAAAGTTATTAAAAAAGACAAGGAGAACACTTAATAATCCCTACAGATTTAATGCAATCCCTATCAAAATTCTAATAATGTTTTTACAGACCATGAAAGAACAATTCTAAATTCCATATAGAAAAACAAAAAACCTAGGATAGACAAAACAATCCTAAGCAATAAAAGAACTTCTGGAGGAATCACCATCACAATTCCCAAGCTGTATTATAGAACAGTAATGATAAAAACTGAATGGTGTTGGTACAGAAACAGTCAAGCTGATTAATGGAATAGAATCAAAGACCCAGAAATAAACTCGCACACCTATGGTCACTGGATTTTTGACAAAAAAACAAAAACAAACCCTAAACTTACACAATGGAAAAAAAAGAAAGCATCTTCAATAATTGGTCCTGTTCTATTTTGATGCCTGCATGTAGAAGAATCTCTCTCTCTTTCTCTCCCTCCCTCCCTCCCTCTCTCTCTCTCTCTCTCTCTCTCTCTCTCTCTCTCTATATATATATATATATATATATATATATATATATATATATATCACCCTGTATAAAACATAAGTTTAAGTGGATCAAGGACCTCAACAG
>JANHMN010000004.1:69098286-69144193 GCA_030674055.1 Rhabdomys pumilio
AGAATCTCTCTCTCTCTCTCTCTCTCTCTTTCTCTCTCTCTCTCTCTCTCTCTCTCTCTCTCTCTCTCTCTATATATATATATATATATATATATATAAATCTCACCCTGTATAAAACATAAGTTTAAGTGGATCAAGGACCTCAACAGAAAACCATATACACTAAACCTTATAGAAGAGAAAGTGGGAAAAAGTTTTGAATGAATTGGTATAAGAGGCAATTTTTTGAAGAGAATACCAATGTCTTAGAGTCTAAGAACAATGATTGATAAATGAACTCTCATAAAACTCAAAAGATTCTATAAGGCAAAGGACACTGTCAACAGGACAAAGGAGAAGCCTACAGATTGGGGAAAGATCTTAAGATAAGGAGGCAGGATTTTGTTGGGGAAAAGACAGGAAAAAGGCCCAGTGGATCTGGAGAATGAATGGAAATCTACAACTACCAGAGGTGAGGGATGAAGAATCTGTAGGAAATCCCAGAAGCCTGGGATAGGGGAGGCACCCAGGAGTCAATTTGGGTGACCTTAGCCAAGATGCCTAACACAGGGACATGGAACCTGAAAATGCTACCTCCTGTAGCCAGGCAGGACTCACAGTGGAAGTATAGGGACACCAAAACACCAAAAAACTTCCAAACCAAGGTTTGTTCTGTCTAAAAGAAATGCAGGAATGGAGCAAAGACTGAAGGAAAGACCAACCAATAACCAGCCCAACTCAAAACTCATCGCAAGCACAAATCCCTCATATCCCACTTTGTTACACTTATAGACAGGAGCCTAGCATAAATGTCCTCTGAGAGGTTCTAGCTAGTAGCAGAGTGAAACAGAATCAGATGCCCTCAGCCAAACATTAGACAGTGGTTGATAACATTTATAGAAGAGTTGGAGGAAGGTTTGAACTCCCGATGTTGATGAGAACACCACAGGAAAATCAACAGAGACCAAAAACAAACAAACAAACAAACAAACAAACAAAAAACAACAAAAAAACCCTAGGCTCCTGGGAGCTTTCAGAATCTGAGCCACCAACCAAAGAACATACAGGAGAACAAGACCTCTCTAGCATATATGTGGCAGAAAAGCAGCTGTCTTCATGGATGCCCTGTCTGGTATTAATGGGAGACAATGTTCCTAATCTGGCAGAAACTTGATGTTACAGAGTGGGAAGATACCAGGCATGGGGTCTTACTGTCTCAGAGGTGAAGGGGAAGGAAGATGGGGGGAGGGACTCCATGAGAGAGGGAAAAGGATCGAGAGCAGTGTTAGGGATGTAAACAAATAAATAACTTAATTTTAAAAGCTTAAAAAAATAAAAAGAATTTACTTATGTCATCTGTATACCATGACTTGTGTACATAATGGGGAAAATGAACCAAAGTCTTACAAAACTTATAAATAGAAACTACTCTTTCTATACTAATATTTCCTATTGTACTTTAAAAGTACAAAAAAGTAGGTTAGTTTTAGAATCTAAACCTCATCTTCAGTATGGATTTTCCTGTAGGAACTTTACATATTAGCACACATTCAATTCATGGCAGTGAAAATATGTTTTCACAGCCTAAAGCTTATTAGTGTTGCTGTCTTCTGAAAAAGTTTGTTAAAATACAGAATCTAGGACTCACTCCATACCTCATACATCGGAACATGCATTTTTAAAAAATTCTTTATCAGATATTTTATTTATTTACAGTACAGATGTCTTCCCCTTTCTTTATTTCCCTTTCCTAGAGCCCCCTATCCCACCCCCTCCTCTTTTATGCTTTTATACCATTTTAATTACATGCATGTATTAAGGTCAATTCTAGGTTGAGGGTCTAGCAATACAATAGATGCAAATAGTCAAAGAACAAGCAAGGCAATAAACAAAATTATGTGAACACTCCCATGATCACTGTATCTAAGGGCTTATCAGGATGATCAAAGTATCTGAGCCTACTTCTCTATCCTAGCCCAAGGTCATTTTCATGTCTGAAGCCTACTTCCTTGTTCTAGCCTAAAATTTAGATTCCTGTCTGAAATCACTTCTTTGTTCTAGCATAAGATTTAGATTCCTAACTAAAATTACTTCTTAGTTCTAGCCTTATGTCAGATTCCTGACTGAAGCCTACTTCCTTGTCCTTGGCCAATGTCAAATTCTTGCTAAGCAGTCCATTTCCTTGTCCTTGGCCCATGGGCCAAGCAGCCCCAAAGGCTCTCTGCTTCTACTCCGTTTTATTTCACTAACAAGACTGAGCCTGTCTTAGGCCATTCTGATGAGAATGCCTTCCTTACCCATCATGGAATATGCATTATCAAAAGCAATACACTTATGAGCTTATGAATTTCAAGAATGCTGCTCTGCTGAGCATTGATGTAGTAGATACTGCAGATAAAATTACCTGTGGCCTGAGGTCAGCATTTCTATTTTGGTCAAGCTTCAGAACCTGCATTTTTACCAAAATACTCAGTTACCTTCATTCATATTAAACCTTGAGATATATCATGTTGGAAGTCTCAAAAGAGAAGATGTGATATAATTGACCTTTTTAAAAACTTAGATTTGTATATCTAAGAAGAAAGTAAAACAAGCAAAAACCTGCATTGGGATGTTTTTCATGTGTGATCATTGCAGCTGAGTAGTACTGCTATATGAAGAACAGAAGAATATACCTTCTTAGTACCTCATTGTACTTTCTCCAAAACTGGCCATATAATTGGTTCCAAAACAAACCTCAACTGATACAAAAAAACCTGAAATAATCCCATGCCTCCAATCAGATCACCACAGACTAAGGCTAGATTTTAACAACAACAACAACAACAACAAAACAAAACAACAACAACAAAAAAAAAAACAACAGAAAACCCAAATAACCATGGAAATTGAACAACTGTCTATTCAATGGCTCAATGGTAACTTGATCAGAGAAGAAATCAAGAAAGACATTAAAGACTTTTTCCTGGAATTCAATAAAAATGATGACACAACAAACCCAAACTAATGGGATAGAATGAAACCTGTACTAAGAAGAAAATTCATAGTACTAAAGAAATTAGTAAATTTCCTGGTAAAGAAATTGGAATGATCCTACCCTATCAACTTAACAGCACACCTGAAAGCCCTAGAACAAAAAGAAACAAAAACACCCAAGAGGAGTAGGTCGCAGGAAATAGTCAAACTCAGGGCTGATAACACTCAAATAGAAACATAGAGAATAATACAAAGAATCAACAAAACCAAAAGCTGGTTCTTTGATAAAATCAACAAGATAGATAAAACCCTAGCCAAAGTAACTAAAGGGCACAGAGACAGTATCCAAATTAACAAAATCAGAAATGAAAATGGAGACATAACAACAGAAATTGAGGAAATTCAAAAAATCATTAGATGCTACTACAAAAGCCAATACTCAAAAAAACTGGAAAATATAGAGGAAATGGATGATTTTCTAGACAGATATCATGTACCAAAGTTAAATCAAGCGCAGGTAAACTATCTAAAAAGGTGATATTCCTGAAGTAAATAGACGTCATTAAAAACCTCCTAACCTAAAAAAGCTCAGTGCCAGATGGCTTTAGTGCAGAATTCTACCAGACCTTCAAAGAAGAGCTAACACCAACACTCCTCAAACCATTTCATAAAATAGAAATAGAAGAAATACTATCTAATTCATTCTATGAAGTCACAATTACTCTGATACCTAAACCAAACAAAGACCCAAAATAGAAAGAGAACTTCAGACTAATTTTGTTTATGAATATCAATGTAAAAATACTCAGTAAAATTAGCAAGCCAAATACAAGAACACATAAAAACATCATTCATCATGATCAAGCAGGCTTCAACCCAGGAATGCAAGGTTGGTTCAATATATGAAAATCTATTAATGTAATCCACTATATAAACAAACTCAAAAAAAAAAAAGAATCTCATGATTATCTCATTAGATGCTGAAGAAGCATGTGACAAAATATAACACCCCTTCATGTTAAATGTATTGGAGATATCAGGAATTCAAGGCCCATACCTAACCATAATAAGAGGATTATACAGCAAGCCAACAGTCAATATCAAATTAAGGAAGATAAAATGCAAAATACATTGCATAAAAAGCCTTTAAATAAAAACATTAGAAAAAAAGAAAATTTGTTTAATTTGGTCATATAATATATATTGTTTTGACACAGTGTATCTATGTGTGCAAGTACATATGTGTTTTAAATAAACTAATCATCATACATAAATATATGTTATGCATGTTTATGTGAACATATTCATTATGTATGATATGTATGGAAGACTATGTCAAATAATGTCAGCCTCAATTACTTCTGGGTAATGGGATAATGGCTTATTTCGTTGTCTTACTTTTTTCTACAATTATTTATTTTATAAAGGAGTAGATTATAAAACATGAGTATATACAATATCTAATTATCTCTAGAGGAATTTCAATTGACTGGTGAGCAAAGAAAGATGCACTACTCAAGGGTAGCAATAGTGAGATCCCTTAGCATAGAGCTGAGCATGGGAAGGCACTTGCTGCACAGGCCTGATAGCCTGACGTTTATCCCCAGGCCCCACAGTGGAAAGAGAATCAACCCTTAAAAGTTGTTTTCTTGTTTCCATGTATGAGCTATGTCATATATCCTCTTCCACTCACAAATCTAACATTACATACACACATCACACAATATGTATTTTATATATATACATTACATACACACACACACACACACACACACACACACACACACACACACACACATATATCTTAGCCATTCTGACTGGTGTGAGGTGAAATCTCAGGGTTGTTTTGGTTTGTGTTTCCCTGATGATTAAGGATGTTGAACATTTCTTTAGGTGCTTTTTTGTTCATTCAAGTTGCTCAGTTGAGAATTTTTTGTTTAGCTCTGTACCCCATTTTTAACAGGGTTATTTGATTTTTCTGGAGTCTAACTTTTTAAATTCTTTATATATATTTGATATTAACCTCTGTTGGATTTAGGATTGGTACAGGATCCTACATCCCAATCTGTTCATTGCCATTTTGTCCTATTGACAGTGTCCTTTGCCTTACAGAAGCTTTACAATTTTCCATTTGTTAATTCTTGATCTTGTAGCATAAGCCATCAGTGTTCTGTTCAGAAAATTTCCCCCTGTGCTCATGTGTTCGAGACTCTTCCCCACTTTTTTCTCTATTAGTTTCAGTGTATCTGGTTTTATGTGGGGTCCTTGGTCCACCTGGACTTGAGCTTTGTACAAGCAAATAAAAACGGTTAAATTTGCATTCTTCTACATGTTGACCTCCATTTGAAACAGAAGCATTTGTTTAAAATGCTGTATTTTTTCACTGGATGGTTTTGGCTCCTTTGTCAAAGATCAAGTGACCAGAGGTGTGTGGGTTCACTTCTGGATCTTCAATTCCATTCCATTGATCTACCTACCCTTCTCTGTTAGCTGTAAAGAACCCTGATGTCCCTCAACATAGGAGTAGATACAGAAAATGTGGTACATTTACACAATGGAGTACTAGTCAGCTATTAAAAACAATTAATTTATGAAATTCTTAGGCAAATGGATGGAACTAGAAAATATCATCCTGAGTTAGGTAACTTAATCACAAAAGAACACACATGGTATGCACTCATTGATAAGTGGATATTAACCCCAAAACTCAGAATACCCAAGATACAACTCACAGACCACATGAAACTCAAGAAGAAGGAAGACCACAGTATGGGTGCTTCGGTCCTTCTCAGGGGTAACAAAATACTCACAGGAGCAAATATAGAGACAAAGTGTGGAGCACAGACTAGAGGAGGGGCCCTCTGGAGACTGCGCTACCTGGGGATTTATCCCATTTGCAGTCACCACATGCAGATACTGTTGTGGATGCCAGAAAGTACATGCATATAAGAGCATGATATACCAGTCTCCTGAGTAGCTTTGCCAGAATCTGACATATATGATGCTCATAGCTAATCATTGAAATTATCATGTGGTCCCAGAGGAAGTAGAGAGAAGACTGAAGGAGCTGAAGGGTCTTGCAGTCCCATGGAAAGAGTGACAATACTAACTGAACAGAGCTCCAAATGTCTAAACTGCTAGCTTGGGAACATGCATAGAGGGACCCATCTCTCCAGATGAATATGTAGTGGAGGATGGCCTTGTCAGGCATTGGTGAGAGAGGAGGTCCTTGATCCCGTGAAGGTGGGATGATCGAATGTGGGGGATTTTTGAGGGCAGAGAGGTGAGACTGGGTAGATAGGTGGGGCTACACCCTCACAGAAGCAGCAGGAAGGGGAATGGGATAACGGGTTTCTTGGGGGTAACGGGGAAAATAAATAATGTTTGAAATGTAAATAAATAAAATATCCAATAAAAAAGAATGCAAACTTTAGCAAGCTTTCCACAAGGGTCTACATTAATGTTTGAAAAGTCTGATCTTTATGCATTACTGCAATATAGTCCCCTGTAGGATCATTGCTGAGGAAAGTTAGGAAGGAATTTTTTACCACCAGCATCTTTGGATTTCATCTCTCGCAGCTCCAAATTCATCTTCTGGTCTGTATTATCATTTGTAGAAAGGATTTGGTAACAAATGTCAGAATATAAGGAAAAATTATCTCATGTAGAAGAAAGTCAAGAAACCAAAGTCGAAGGTTACTAATTAAATTATCATCTCCATATTTTCATACAACAATTCCTACTATGATCTTTGACTTCAGGTTATAACTGAAGGTGTGACTGCAGAAGGTAAGACAGATTCAGTAATTCAAGCTTTTATGGAGCCATTGAGAAGGGAAAGGACCATTGTTCGTTTCTTCCTTTGAGTTGAAACATGTTTATTAGGATGCTCTGAGGCTTTCCCTTGTGTCTTACTTAGTTGGATTTGACCGTTTGTTATTTCTTAATAACTGTGTGGCAGAGAAGGGTTGTGGTTTAGATCACTCACTACTAATTTCTGGAGTAGACTGTCACTGGTGTATAAATCAATGTGATAGACATAATATAATATTCATGCTACCATTTGTTTCTAGATGATTGCTCATAACTATCACCTGGATATTCTTGTTTTTGGTCCTTTTGTCCAACCTACACTCAGCTGGATATGTATATTTTCTTATAAACTGATATATAGGGTTGAAATGTGCAGCCATAAAGTCAGCTTAGATGATTTGCTAGTCCTATTTCAGGTCACTGGTCTCAGTTTAGATGCAGTGACCTTTAAACAGACAGGATTTTTTTTTATTAGACAACCTTAGTTAGATAGAATAAACACAATTTTGAATATCTTCCATTGTTTGGTGCAGCATGAGTTGCCAAGAATGCTGTATTGAGAAGCAGGAAACCAGGTTGTTAGTGTGTAGATAGATGGTTTTAAACAGACATTCATAGGTTACTTTGTTTCAGGTTTCATTCCTTCATTTTAAAATGATCACATGTTGGTCTGGTTCACCCTGTGCTATAAAAAGCTTAAATGATAAAATATGAAAGAAGTTTAGAAAACAAATGCAAACTTTTTGTTAAATAATTAATCTTATCACTAAAGTTGTAAAATCTTTGCATTTTCATGGCTGTTTGCCTGGTGTGTGTGTCTGTGTCTGTGTGTGTCTGTGTGTGTGTCTGAGTGTATGTCTGTGTGTCATTTCATATATGTATACATACACATGTACATATCTGATCGTGATATAATAAATAATATCACAGTAAGTGTGTATTAATTCAGATTTTCCATTAATCAATTGCAGGGTGTTAATATTTTAAAATAAATAAATTCTGTTCTGTCTCATGTTGTATGAGACAGAATCCAAGCAATTCTATTTTGCTTACATAGGATAGGTTATTTATCCAGTCCTTCATATGTAAAACTTTGAGTTTACAACATGCAGTCTCTTCACATCTTTTCCTAGGTGGGTAGTACTTTAGGCCCATTAAAGAAATATGTTTTAGAAAAGGAGATGAGCTTTAGAAATCCTGTGTCTCCCACATGAATGACAATGTGTGTTGCTGTGGAGGTCTGATGTTGGGAAGAATAAGAGATGCATGGCATCTAACCAGACAACATCTGTACAATGGTGATTACTCGGTGGCCATTATGTGAAGTGCTGTTGTGGCTCTGAAGAGCAGTAGAGAGACAAATACACATAATACAGCCAGCCATCAACCCATCAAGCAAAGCATACTTATTAGAGCAATGCAGAAATTAAGTCACTTCAGAAGAGGAAAAAACTACTCTTAAACTATTTCTCCTGCTTTCAGCACATTCTGTGTAAACAACAAAATTCTTTGCATACAGTTTTACAGACATCCTTTTTTAACTAATAATATCACGAAGCAAGAAATCAAGTGCAAGTTTTCTCTTTCTTCTTTAGTATTTTGTCTCTGAACTTGGACTATGACTTATGCATTTCCGAACTGGCAAGAAGCTTTTGTGATTCAATATCTAAGATTATAAATGCAGATTTAAGTTTAAATCTCATTATTGCTAGTGACATGGCTGTATCTAAATGGTCCCTTATTTATTAAATGAGGAGTTAATGATAATTTTGAGACTTTCCAGTGAAGATCCAGAGAGTGGATAAAATGTTGCCAGAGCAAGCATGAGGATCAGAGTTTAGATATTTAACATTCCCATAAGAGTTGTGTGAATGAAGACGTGAACATTTAATCCTAGAAAGTAGAACACTGAACAGAAAATACCTGGGGCATGCTGGCATTTAAATGGAAGAATACATATGTATTAGGGTTCTCTAGAATAAGACATCTTGTAGAATATATATATATATATATATATATATATATATATATATATATGTGTGTGTGTGTGTGTGTGTGTGTGTGTGTGTGTGTGTGTGTTGCTGTGGATATCTGATGTTGAGAAGACTAAGAGATGCATGGCATCTGACCAGACAACATTTGAACAATGGTGATTACTCGGTGGCCATTATCTGAAGTGCTGTTGTGGCTGTGAATGAAAATCCAATAATTCAGTAGTTACTCAGTACGTAAGGCTCTTTGTTTCTGCTGCTTCTCAGTATATGCTGGAATCCCAAACAGACAGTCTCTAGTACCAGTGACAGAATCAATGTGCTAATAAAGTGAAGATAAAAAGTCAAAGAGCCACAGCTTCTTTTAATGTCATATAAGTTCCCAGCAGATGGAGTGACCTAGGTTAAAGGTGTATCTTCCTAACTCAATGATCCAGAATAGAAGTGGGACTTCCTTCTTTAAATTAAGAGGAAAAAACCCACAGAGGCTATCCTCCATTTTAGGTTGTAATTTCAAATGTAGTCAATTTACAATAAAGCACAGCCATTACAATATCCAACTTCGATCTTGTATGTATGTGTGTGTTCCCACACATATGCACATCATCAAATATGCAAGCATACATACATACATGCATGTGTACCACACATGAATACATGCAAGGAAAAGCTCAAAAAATGTAATGAGCAAATTGTTTAACTTATGAAAAGTACTACACAGACTACAAACATGTTAATCATTTCTCTATACATTTATAATTTATTTTTCAATAAATATTTACTGTGTTTACTATACTATGGAGGTGAAGGAAACTATTTTGTGAAATGATTGGCTCTCTATAAGCATGCAGCTCTGCTGTCTTTTCTTTAAGGGTAGCCTTCAGTGTCAAGGGCAAATGGCACTTAGGCATGCATTAGATTCTAGGGACTAGAAAGGATGAATTAAAAATGTAGTAACATTTTCATTCCTTGTAGCTAAGCTATGAACCACCTAGGCACTGGCTTGTTGCCATTTATTTTCAAAACTACTACCCATGGACAACAATTTATCATAGCTTTCTTCTCACATTAGTAATCACTCACCTTTCTTTCCACTGTGATCCTACCTTGAATGAGTCTACTTTCACTCTTAATTCTGGATACAAAATTCAATAAATGCATTCTTCTGCTTAATGGCAGCATTTACTGGTTCTGTCAGTTACTGTTCTCATTGCTGTGATAAAATATTTTTAAAATATGGAGTTGAGGAAACAAAGACTTGCCTCACAATTTTAGGATATGGTCTTTCCTGGCAAGTAAGTTATGTTGGCAAGAGTGGGTAGTGACTTGGCCATATCACATCCATTCAGGCAGCAGACAGAGATGAATGTTGGTGGTGTTGTTGACCCTCAGTCCACTTTTTTCTCTTTATTTAGTCTCGTACTCCAACAGGGAAGCAGCTTGAAAGAATGACTACCTCAGTGTAAGAAACCAATAAATTCCCTTTAATCTGGAGTAAGTAAAAATAAATACCTTTCTAGAACCATAAGAATAGGAATTGAATATGAATGCTGACTTTTCATATAGGAATTTGTATATTATTTCATTTTTAGTGATAATGATGCCTTTTAAGTTTGGAAGTATGAGAGAGGCAGACAGTTTTCTAATGCTTTGGAGATGAAATGTAATTGAGTAGGTCCTACTCTAAATCCAGTAAATTCCTTTTAATCTCTGTCATTGCTTTTCAGAATGTTGATGCAAACAACATCAGCATACAGCACAAAGCTATGGAATGGCACAGAAGGAGTCATCAATTTAAACATATTTTATGAAAGCTTTGGTTTTTTCTTTCTTTCTTTCTTTCTCTCTCTTTTTTTCATTTCTTTATTTCTGTTTTTACTTGTTTTTATTTTTAAGATTGTATTATAACATTTCTCCTTTCTCTTTTCAAACACATCCATATACCCCTTTCCACATTCTTCTCAAATTCAAGGCCTCTTCTTTCATTGCCATTGCATGTATACATATCTATACATTCTAAATATGACCAGATACATCTATATAATGTTACTTGTATATATGAATTTAGGCCTGACCACTTGGCCTTATATAACAAATTAGTGTGCTTATACTTGGGGAAGACCACCTCTCCCACTTTCAGTTTTCCTCAGTTATATGTATTTCCATATGTAGTTTTGAAGACTTGAGAACTATGTTGACATATTCTTTGAAGGCATTGTTGTTGAGCTAATGATTGTGTAGTCACATTGGTGAGGCTGTACAGGTGCAGCTTCTGAAATTACTGAGTGATATAATCTTACAGCAAATTCTCTGATCTTCTAACTCATACAATCTTTCTACCCCCTATTCTGAAATATTTCCTGAACCTTAGATGTGGGAGCATTTTGTAGATGTATTCATTGGGACTGGGATCCACAACTCTGGCTCCTTAGCACTATATACTTAATTAGGTTTCTAGTACCAAACATGCTATACCTTTTGTTTGTCATGTATTAAATCCAATTAGAGAGATGTTACTTACCACCTATGTATGTGTGCCACTACTCCACCTGCAGTGTTATGACATGTTAGTCATTGATACAGTTAATAGGCATCATAGCTTGGTAGGGCTGTTAACTGTCTCCATTCCTCGGAATTTGATTTGTATCTTTGGCTACTGTGAAAGTTAGTCCTCAGAGAAGACATGTAGGTCAGTTCTAGGTTAGGGGTGTGTGGTGCTGTTTCTGAAGTATATAGTATCTTCAGAAGTAGGGACTTACTTTCCCTCTCTGTGGGGGCAACAAGGGCAACAGCACAAAACACAAGGGCTGTGTGTTTTGAGAGTCTCTTGGACAGACCAGGCTCTGGGAAAACTGGTGTCCACATACAGAAGAATTAAATTTGATGTGTATCTATCATTTTGCACCAAAAGAAAATCCAAATGGGTCAAAGACACAAACATAAAACCCAAAACTCTGAAACTACTCCATGAAAACATAGGCAGTTCTCTTTACAATATAGCTATAGAACAGAACGTTCTAAATTGAATTCAATTTTTCCAAAAATTAAGACCAACAATCATAAAACTAATGGGACTTCATAAAACTCAAAAACTTCTTCACAGCAAAAGAAACAATCAACCAGGTGAAGAAGAAACCCACATAATGTGAGAGAATCTTTGCCAGCTATATATTGGACAGAGGATGAATATGCAGAATAAGCAGTGGTCAGTCTGAAACACACACACACACACACACACACACACACACACACACACACACACACCCTACCACTACCATTACTACCACCAAGACAAAGAAACAAACAAAAACCCAAAAAACAAAACAACAACAACAACAACAAGAGCAACAACAAAACCCAAACAAACAAACAAACAAACAAAAAAAAAACCCAGTCTCTCAGGATAGCCAGTACTTGATATGAAACTTTATTTCAGAAAAAAAATGTTATCACCACAAGTCACTAGGCAATTATCAGAAGATGTCATCAACAGGAGAGAAAAGTTTGACAGTATATTGAATTTGGTATAAACTATCTTATATTATTCTTTAGATTGCGAATCTGTAAAACACTCACTTCAATTTCCTGAGCTACTTTCTATTATATTTTAAAAATACATTCATTTCATGGAAATTTCATTCTTTTTTTAGTATGTATGTGCTTCATGCAGTGAATAGATTTAACATTGTATAAAATAATTTTGTAAAATTAATTATGATATGTCTATATGGCATTTACTCACCCTCATAAACTTCATAATTCTCAGAGGTAGCAAAAGTTCTCAGAATGTAGAAAAATAAATAAATAAATAAATAAATAAATAAATAAATCTCCTGATTACATGTGAACTGTTAAACCTGCAAAGTGAAGAAAACACCTCAGAGGAGGTTAATGGCAGATTAGAGCCCAAGTATTCTGCATTATAATATAGCCAAATATTGTTTTTCTACAAGCTAGTAAAAAAATGAAATAAGAACACAAAATCAATGAATAAAAACTTTATGGCAAATCTATTTGAAAAATAATGTTTTCTTGAGCACTTACAGTATCAATGTATCTCTTCTGATTCTTTCTGTTACTCAATGAGTCATTTTTAAATAGGATGCATAAAACATGTATACAAATTAACACGCATACATGTTGATATTTATTTCAGTTTCCATGGTAGCTAGTTGTTTGCCTCAAATCAGTAGCTCCTCCACAGCATGGTCTGATTTTTGCTTATCTCTAGCAGCCTCAGCATATTTATGATATTGTTGTGTGCATACTGGGTCCTTGATAAATATTTGTGATGGCTGATGGAACTGCTGCTGTTGCTAATGTGCTGTTGGAAAAGCCTCGGGTCTGTACTAGGGAGAAGCTTTGCTTTTCCAAACTAGCCATTGGCTCTTGTTTGACATTTAATAAAGGCTTTCTATTACTAGTTGCATAATAGCAATTAAAACCCTCATCAAATCTATCTTAACTGCTTAAAGTCTTCCACTGGGAAGCATTTTCCTTGGCAAACATCTGCAATAAAAGGCTATTTAATCTTCATAACTGAAACAGTCAGTTATGTTAATTCTTCTCTTTTATTGTCAGTTTACATTGGAGTCACACACAGCTCAAATCCTCCAGCAAAAACAGAAGCAAGTTCCTCGTGTCTGAAAGCAGTTACAATTGGCCCAAGCTTCTTGAAGAGAGGAAAGTTAGACTAATGAAGATCTATGATGCTTTCTATTAGAGATTCTTAATTTGTACTCTCCAGTTTAAAAATGAGGTTGCCAAACACTGCATTTTAATCATTCTGTATTAACATTCTGACATCAAGTTTAAACAGTGAGTGAAAGAGCTTCCATTTGTACCATATTTTCTTCAGAAATACTTTGAAATTTGTACAACTTTGAAAGATAAATAAAATACTCATTTTAAGCATGTAAATAAAAATGAGGCAACAAACAAGATAGTATTTGTGAAATAAACTTAAATCACAGTAATAGTATGGACCAGGCTCTGATGTCCCATGCTATGTTCCCATATCAGGTAAGTGTTCATCCTTGACTCTTCATCATAGTTTTCTTGGAAGAGCATAAAATCTACATCAAGTTGGAATCTAAAATTGTATATAGAATCTAGTTTTGATCTATCTTATTGGTTAAACTCTTGATTTTTTGGGGGGGGAGGGGAATGCTGGGAATATTTCCATTTTACAAGAAAAGAAACAGAATTCAGGAAGGTCAGCAAACCATCCACCAAGACCATCACCATTTCATGTCAGATGTATCTTACTCCAAGTCCACATGAAGAATCATTTTTTAAGTTTGAATGGTTATGTGTGAAATAATTATAACGGTCTTATCTTTAAATTTTGGTTCTTCTATTTTCATATACTTAGTCTCTCAATCATTGTATAATGAATTCTTTTGTTGTTACTGTTTGAATTTTTTATTGGATATTTTATATATTTACATTTCAGATGTCATTCCCTTTCCCCATTTCCCCTCCCGAGAAACCCCTATCCCATCCCCACTTCTCTGTTTCGCTTTTATACCATTTTAATTACATGCATGTATTAAGATCTATTCTAGGTTGAGGGTCTAGCAATACAGTAGATGCAAATAGTCAAGGAACAAGCAAGACAATAAATACAAATAGTAAAAGAACAAGCAAGGCAATAAACACAATCACGTTAACACTCCTGTGATCATAGTTTCTAAGGGCTTATCAGGATGACCAAAATATCTGAGCCTACTTTTGGGCTAGTACCCTGTCCTAGCCCAAAGTCATTTTTCTGCCTGATGCCTACTTCCTTGTCCTTGGCCAATGTCATATTCCTGCTAAGCAGCCCATTTACTTATCCTTGGCCCATGTCAGATCCTTGTCAAGTAGCCCCAAAGGCTTTCTGCCTCTCCCCCCTTTTTATTTATTTAACAAGACAGCCTGTCTTAAGTCTTTCTGAATTTTTTAAACTTATATATTTATTCACTTTACTTCCTGATTATAGTCCCTATCCTCTCTTCTCCCAGTCCTACACTTACAAAATACTTCCCCATTACCTTCTCCCCTTCTGCTCACTGAAGAGGAAGGCCTCTGTCCCTCTCCCTGTCCCCCATGGATACCAACTCACTCTGGGACATCAAATCACAGCAGGACTAAGCATATCCTCTCCCACTGAGGTCCAACCAGGAAGTCTATTTAGTGGAAAAGAATACAGTGAGAGGCAACAGTGTCAGAGACAGTCCTTGCTTCAATTTTTAGGGGACCTGCAAGAAGATAAAGCTGCAAATCTGCTACAAAGTTGTAAGTGGCCTAGATCCATCCCCTGCATGCTTTTTGGTTGGTGGTTCTTTCTCTCTGAGTCCCTATGGATGCAGGTTATTTCACTCTGTAGGTCTTCTTGCGGTGTTCTTGACACCTCTGATTCACTCAATTCTATTTCCCACTCTTTCCTAAGATTTCCACCTGATGTTTGTCTGTGGTTCTCTGTATCTGTTTTCATCTGTTGCTGAAGAAGCCTCTTAGGAGACAGTTATGCTGGGTCCATGTCTGCAAGCTTAACAGAGTATCATTAATAGTTTCAGGGACTGGCTCTTTCAAATGGAAGGGGTCTCAATTTGGGTCAGTCATTGGTTGGCTGTTCCTTCAGTTTCTCTTTCATCTTGTAGGCTGAACAAATTTAGGGTTGAAGAATTTGTTTGTTTGTTTGTTTTCTACTTCTTTTTTATTGAATATTTTATTTATTTACACTTCAGATGTTATCCACTTTCCCCCACACCTCCATAAACCTCTTCTTCTTCAGGTTGAAGTTTTTATGGGAAGGTTGATGTGTTGGGAGAGGGGAATCTGGAGAGGAATGGAGAATGAAAATAGAAATTGGTAGTGGACATCTCTGGTACTAGTTGGAGACCTGGGATAAAGAATCTGAGAAGTATATGTGGGTGACTCCAGCTGAGATTCATACTAGTGTGGGATATGGAGACAGAAATGGCCACCTCTTGTAGCAAGGTGCTACTTCCAGTGGAGGGAGGGGGACATGAAGTCACCTACTGTTTGAATTTTTGAGGTAATTTTTTTTTCTTTTTTAGGGGCTTGAGAATAGCATAAAATTCACTAAGTAGCATATTCTGGCTTCAAATTCAACTCATAGCAATTATTCTACCTCAACCTCCTGAGAGTTGAGGTTAGACACTTACTTTTTTTTTTCTTTTTTGTTTATTGGGTATTATATTTACATTTTAGATTTTATCCCCTTACTCCACTTCCCCCCACCATCCAGAAACCTCCTATTCCATCCCCCCTCCTCATGCTTCTATGAGGCTGTGCCTCCACCTACCCCCCACTTCCACCTCCCCACCCTCACATTCCCCCCCACTCGGTGTTTGTCCTTTATGGGACCAAGAATCTCCTCTCCCACCTATGCCTGACAAGGTCATCCTCCCCTACATATACAGCTGGAGTCATGGGTCCCTCCCTATGTGCTGCAGGCTGGTGCTTTAGACCCTGGGGTGCTCTGGTTGGTTGGTATTGTTGCTCTCATCATGGGGTCACAATAATTTTGCTTGCTTCATGTAACTTCTTAATGTGCAGTTGTATCTCCTAAATAGCGGTTCTAAATATCCATGTTGATTTTAAATGCTTTATTTGGTTTATGAGTGTGTGTGTGTGTGTGTGTGTGTGTGTGTGTGTGTGTATGTATGTTTGCACACGTGTGTTCATGCATGTGTGTAGGTACATGTGAATAGAACTCAATATCAGGTGTCTTCATTAAGAGCTCTCTATCATATCATCTGCAAATAGGAAAATTTTGACTTCCTCCTTTCCTATTTGTGTCACTTTGACTTTCTTTTGTTGTCTAATTGCTCTTGCTAAAATTTCCAATACTATATTGAATAGATAGCTAGAGAGTGGGCAGCCTGGTCTAGTGCCTGATTTTAGTGGGATTGTTTCAAGTTTCTCTCTATTTAGTTTGATGTTGGCTACTGGCTTGCTGTATATTGCTTTTATTATGTTTATGTATGGTCCTTGAATTGCTGATCTTTCCAAGACTTTTACAGTGAAAGGATGTTGAATTATGTGAAATGCTTTCTCAGCACCTAGTGAGATGATCATGAGGAGTTTTTCTTTGGGTTTGTTTATACAGTGGATTATGTTGATGGATTTCTAAATATTGAACCATCCCCGCATTCCTGGAATAAAGCCTACTTGATCAGGATGGATGATTGTTTTGATGTGGTTTTGGATTCAATTTGTGAGGATTTGCAGATGATATGATAGTATACTTAAGTGATCCTAAAACTTCCACCAGAGAACTCCTAAACCTGATAAACAACTTCAGCAAAGTGGCTGGATATGAGATGAACTCAAACAAATTAGTAGCCTTTCTCTAGTCGAAGGATAAGCAGGCTGAGAAAGAAATTAGGAAATGACACCATTTACAATAGTCACAAAGACTATAAAATAATTTGGTGTGAATCAAACAAAGCAAGTGAAAGATCTGTATGACAAGAACTTCAAGTCTTTGAAGAAAGAAATCAAAGAAGATCCCAGAAGATGGAAAGATCTCTCATGTTCATGGATCGACAAGATTAATATAGTAAAAATGGCCATCTTCCAAAAGCAATCTACAGATTCAATGCAATCCCCATCAAAATTCCCAATCAATTCTTCATAGTGATAGAAAGAGCAATTTGCAAATTCATTTGGAATAACAAAAAACACAAGATAGCATGAACTATTCTCAACAATACAAGAATTTCTGGGGAATCACCATCCCTGACTACAGAGCAATAGTGATAAAAACTGCATGGTATTGGTACAGAGACAGGCAGGAAGACCAATGGAATAGAATTGAAGACCCAGAAATGAACAGGCACACCTATGGTCACTTGATCTTTGACAAAGGAACTAAAACTGTCCAGTGGAAAAAGACAGCATTTTCAACAAATGGTGCCTGTTCAACTGGAGGTCAGCATGTAGAAGAATACAAATCGATCCATTCTTATCCCCTTGTACAAAGCTCAAATCCAAATGGATCATGGACCTTCACATAAGACTAGATACACTGAAACTAATAAAAGAGGAAGTGGGGAAGACCCTCGAATACGTAGGCACAGGGGAAAAGTTCCTGAACAGAACACCAATGGCTTATGCTCTAAGATCAAGAATTGACAAATGGGACCTCATACAATTGCAAAGCTTCTGTAAGGCAAAGGACACTGTCAATAGGACAAAACGGCAACCAACAGATTGGGAAAAGATCTTTACCAATCCTAAATCTGATAGAGGGCTAATATCCAATGTACAGAGGAGTGATATTTACTGGGTGCTCTCAGGCTCACCTTCAGGTGAGGATATGTACAGGTGTAGTATCACTTATGGGCTAGGCCTTCTCACATCAATCATACTAAAATTTACCCGACAGTCTTGTTCGTTAGTCATTTTGATGGAAATATTTTTCTCAACTGATATTACCTCTTCCAAGTGGACCTAACCTTCTAACAAAAAACTCAATCAGCATATCTACATAGATTAAGTCACATATTTTACATACCCATAGCACGTAATACCTACAATAAGTACTTTTTCTGTAATGTCTTCATCTTCTCTTATCTCCCCTTTCAATTAGGATCCAATCTTCATCAGTGTATTTCTTTGGTGTTTTATGAAGTTTGAGTAAATAAATAAATAAAGCTAGAATACAAGAAGAGGAAGTACTTGATATTGTAGTCTGTAGGAAGTCTTTTCTTTATTATTATTATTATTGATAAATTATTATATTTCTTTACATGCAAAATATTGTTTCCCTTCACAGTCCTTTCTCACAGAGTTCTTTCCCCATGCCCCTCCCCTTCATCTTTGAGAGGGTATCCACCAGTCAGAATGGCTAAGATAAATATCTCAGGTGACAGCAGATGCTGGCTAGGATATGGAGACAGAGGAACACTCTTCAATTGTTGGTGGGATTACAAGCTGGTACAATCACTCTGGAAATCAGTCTGGCAGTTCCTCTGAAAGTTAGACATAGCACTACCTGAGGACCCAGCTATACCACTCCTGGGCATATACCCAGAAGATGTTCCAATATATAACAAGGACATATGCTCCCCTATGTTCATAGTAGCTTTATTTAGAATAGCCAGAAACTGGAAAGAACTCAGATGTCCTTCAGCAGAGGAATGGATACAGAAAATGTGGTATATTTACACAATGGAGTATTATTCAGCTATTAAAAACAATAAATTCGAGAAATTCTTAGGCAAATGGATGGAACTAGAAAATATCATCCTGAGTGAGGTAACCCAATTACAAAAGAACACACATGGTATGCACTCATTGATAATTGGATATTAGCCCCAAAGCTCGAAATATCCAAGATACAACTCACAGACCGCAAGAAGCTCATGAACAAGAAAGACCAAAGTGTGGGTGCTTTGGTCCTTCTTAGAAAGAGTAACAAAATATTCATGGAAGAAAAATATGGAGACAGCATGAGGCAGAAACTGAACGAGGGGCTGTCTGGAGACTGTTCCACCTGGGTATCCATCCTTGTGCAGTCACCAAAGACAGATGCTGACATGAATGCCAGGAAGTGCATGCTGACAGGAGTCTGATATAGCTATCTCTTTAGAAGTCTGCCAAAGCCTAAAATATACAGAGGTGGATGCTCACAGCTATCCATTGAACTGATAATGAGATTCCCAATGGAGGAATGATAGAGAAGACTGAAGGAGCTGACAGGGTTTGTGGCCCCGTGGGGAAAGCAACAATACCAACCAACCAGAGCTACCAGGGTCTAAACCACCAGTCTGGGAGCACATAAAGAGGGACCCATGGCACCAGCTGTATATGTAGGGGAGGATGGCATTGTCAAGCATAGGTGGGAGAGGAAATCCTTGGTACAGTGAAGGCTGGATGCCCCATTGTGGGGGAAGTAGGAGTGGGAGGGTAGGTTGGGGCACATCCTCATAGAAGCAGGAGGAGGGGGGATAGGATAGGGGTTTCCTGGGTGGGGAGGAATGTGGAAAGGCATCACATCTGAAATGTAAGTAAAATATCCAATAAAAAACTTAATAAAAAAGAGCTCTTTATCTTTTTTAAGATTTATTTATTTTATTGTTTTATGTGTATGAGTGTTTTTCATAAGTGTGTGTACACCATGTTGCAAGTAACCCTGCTGGGAAGCCCATGATTGCCTGTAACTTCAGATTGTTACATAGTTGTTTAAAACTTGGGAAAAGACATGGAAATACAATTTTGTTTCTCTTACAGTTTTTTTTAATTGGATATTTTATTTATTTACATTTCAAATGTCATCCTCTTTCCTGGTTTCCTCTCCGGAAAGCTCCTATCCCATCTTCCTTCTCCCTGTTTCTCTGAGGCTGCTCCAATACCCCCCACTCCTGCCTCCCTGCCCTGGCATTCCCCTACACTGGGGGATTCAGCCTTCACAGGACCAAGGGCCTTTCCTCCCCTTGATGCCAGACAAGGCCATCCTCTGCTACATATGTGGCTGGAGCCATGGGTCCCTCCATGTGTACTTTGGTTGGTGGTCTAGTTCATGAGAGTTCTGGGAGATCTAGTTGGTTGATATTGTTGTTCTTCCTGTGGGATTGCAAACCCTTTCAGCACTTTCAGTCTTCTCTAACTCCTCCATTGGGGACCCACTGCTCAGTCTAATGGTCAACTGCGAGTTTTGATTTATCTTTGAGCTGTTTCCACTCCCATAACTAATTCTTGTCTATTTCCAGCCTTTGAACAATTCTAGGCCATTACTATCTCTTTGGTTTCCTCTTGTTTCTTCTTGGATTAAGTTAGTCATCCCTTATACATCTTCTTCCTTTGTAGCTACAAATTATGTTGCAAAGTCTTCCTTTCCTCTTGTGAACTGTAACACTGTAACTGTGGTTTACGGGGGTGGGGGGGGTGGGGGGGGTGCTCAGCTTAGCTATCTACTGTCTCTGGCTCACGTACTCCCTGCATTTTGGCAATGTCTCATAAACATTGGGAAAGAGGGATATGATAAAGATTTCCCATTTATGAAAGTGTACTCCACAGTCTTACTCTTTATATGCTGACCAGTTGTGCATCTCTGTGTTAACCATTATCTACTCCAAAAAAGAAGCTTATCTAATGAAGTTTGAAAGATGCACTAGTCTATTAATATAATCCTGAGAAGTCAGTTTATAACTATGCACATTTAGCAAAATAAGAAAAGCCACATGTTGTTGGTTCCAATATTGAAGCAAGGCATGGATTTAAACTCGTGAGACAGGTCTTATATCAAATCAGAAAATGGTTGGTTGTTCTCCTGACATTTTGTTACTGTTGTAATATTCAGAATGTCTTGACAAGGTGGCCATTGTTGTAGCACTTGGTATTCAGAAGTGAGTAAGATGGTAATTCCTACTTCCCTCCATAGCTTCTTCCAGCATAAAGCTAGCCAGTAAGGATGATGTCTCCAGAAGACTATCATCTTGAATTTCTCCATGTCCTATATTACCCTCAGTAATAAGGTCTTACTGTCAAGTTGGAAAAGGTAATCAAGAGCATTTGGCAATAGTGTATAACGTTTTGATTTACTAGACTTCTCTGACCAAAAACTCCAAAAAAGGCAACCATTCTTAGCTGAGGACTCTAGTTATTGTTCTATGGTATGTAATAGGAATATTTTTACCCCATAAACTCTTTAGACACATGTGTATATATAGATTTTAGAAAGTTTCTTTGGAAGTATGTTTCCACATAACATTTCAAAATATTTTCAATGTTAGTTATCCATATAAACTCATCTACTCTGTCCTCCCATCCCTTCTTCATTAAACTATTTCTGTAACCCTTTTGATCATTTGTTTCATTGCATTCTATTTCCCCTCTTTTAAAATTTTCTTTTTTAAAATTTCTTTTTTGATTTCTATTTCTTCCTTTTAAATATGTTTTTCTTTCAGAATTTCACACATTCACACAGTGAAATCTGATCAAATCCAGCCCTTCAATGACCTCCTTCAACTACTCCTGGATCTCCCAATAATGTCCCCCATTCAATTTCATAACTTCATTTTCTTTCATTACCTAAATGTCACATTAGATTCAAGTAGTACTGCAAAATGTGTGTTTGGGTATAGGGTCATCCACAGGAGAGTGGGCAACCTGCCTTTGGCCACACTTCCAAAGAGTGACTCACCCTATCAACTGTCCATAGTTTTTTGATTAGATATGGCACCTAATGTATTTCTTACCCATCCATGATAAAATTCGCAGTGGTTTGATATTCTGTACACCTTGTGTAGATAATAACAATGTCTATGAGTTTATGAGTAAAATAGCCATGTTGTGTCCAGAAGGCAGCATTTAATAGATTTTTCCACATCTTAGACAATTTTATTTTTTCTGTCTCCTTTTTTGTAACATCTTATTTGAAGTTGTATACTCATAATCATTTCATATCAGGAATGTGATGAGTTACAAGTTTCTACACTCACTGATATCCACTTTAAAAGACACTGCTCTGACTCAGCTTAGGTCTATAGATATAAATATCCACATTTAGAAGGTACTCTTGCAACATAATTATTGAGCAAAACAACAGGTTCCACTCTAGTGTCTGGGAAATCCCCAGTCATTTTTTTGACCAGGTTTATAGTGCCAGTGAAAAATTCCTCACCATGCTAAGGATTTAACTCTAATCACGAAGTTTGTTACTTAACAATTGTTCCACTATTGACTCTAAGGGCTGAGACCTTCCTATCCAGGTATTATTGACAAAGTTTAAACAACCAATGAGGAATTCTTTTCTGTGAAGAGGATTTAATTCCTAGCATGAAACAGTTGGCTGTCTCAAAATAGCAATGCCACTATTGCATCAGTGGGCATTTTCTCTTGCATATCAGATTGGTATTGGAGCATATAATACACACCACTGGGTAATACTATTGATGTACTTTCTCCATTAGCAACCTAAAACTGCACCTTCTTACATTATGAAATCTTGCTATCAGGAAGTTTTATGATTAGGTTGAGATTGATTTATTTATGCTCTGCAGCCAGAGTGTGTGAAATCTTCACTAATAGGGTCTCAGCATCCTGTGCAAGCCTCATGTGCATCCCTGATCAATCCTAAGGAAGGAACACATGCCTTATATGTAATCTTTATTTAGTTACCATATGTTCTAGGAATAGTGTTGCTCATATGGTGCTATGTAGGTACAATTAATTTAGCTCCTGTTTCTTAAAATTGTATTTTGAAATCATTAACAACTAGTATCCATAAGACTTTTTGATATATTCTTAGTTTTGTTAACTCTTCTACCCTTTCTTCTCCTCCATAATACCATGCCCCCCATGTCCACTGAAATTATCTTTTTTCTTTTTTACCACATGTGTCCTAATATCTTCTATAATTACATTTTAATTGGGTTCTCAGATAGGAGGCTTCCATTTGGCTTTTATATACACCCCTTTTTTAGGTTAACTCTCTCTTTCCACTGTTGATTCCATCAACCTGCACTGTAGCATTTCTTAGTTAAACCTTCCTTTTGAGAGCATTTTATCTTTCTACTTTTGTTTTACCTATATATATTACCCCCTTAAAGAACCCACCCAATGACATACTTACAGTTTCCTGTCTCTCATATGTATTACAAGTTAAACACACTGAACTAAAGATTTGAAGCAAGAATGTACACTTGAGAGACATCATGCTACCTTTATCATTCTGAGTCTGAGTTATCTTAATCAGTATAATTTTTTTAGTTCCATTCATTTCCTGCAAATCTTGCAATGTCATTTTTCTTTACAGCTATGTAATATTTAATTTTGTGTATGTACCACATGTTCTTGAAGCATCTTCATGAAGATCAAGAACAAGTCAAAAATGTTGTTCCTCCACTTCAACATACAGCTTGAAGCCTTAACTAGAGCAATAATAATAAAAAAAAGGAATGAAAAATATATAATTATGAAAAGTTCAAAGAATTCTTTTTCATAAATCATATGATATAAGAGACTGTAGAGGTTCCACCAAAATTTATTATATCTGATAAACACAGGGTTTCAGGGTATAATATTAATACATATACATCAATAATTTTTCAATATATCAATACTGAAAAAGAAATGCTCAAAAATTCAGGGCAATAGCACGCGCGCATGTGCACACACACACACACACACACACACACACACACACACACACACAGAGAGAGAGAGAGAGAGAGACAAAGAGATAGATAGATAGATAGATAGATAGATAGATAGATAGATAGATAGATAGATAGAATATGCATACAAATATATTAAGGAGTAAATTTAACCAAGAAAAGGGATTATGTCTACAATGAAAACCTGAAGACATAGTAGAAAGAAAGTTTCAGAGACAACAGCAGATGAAAAGACTTTTTATATGTTTGGATCAGAGGGACTAATTTTTTAAAACTGGTCATTCTACTAAAAGCAGTCTAGAGATTCAGTGTAGTCTCAGTCAAAATTCCAGGATCATTTTTCACAGTCCAAACATTTATATGGAAGTACAGAAGTCTAAGGTGAACAGAAGCAATCCAAAGCAAAAAGAATGGTATAAGAGATATTGCTGGACCTTATTTTAATATATTTCACATAACAATAGTAATAAATATAGCATAGGACTGACAGACATAGACAGACCAATAGAGTAGAATTTAGGACCCAGATAAAACACTTCACAGCCAGAGCTACCACATCTTTGGTAAAATTTCTAGAAATATATATTGGATAAAAAAAGTATCTTCAATAAATGTGCTAAGAATCTTAGAATTCTACATGTTTCAAAATGAAGCTAGGGCTTTATGGCTCATTATACATAGAACTCAACTCTAAATGGCTCAAGGACTTCAACAACAGCAACAAAAATATAATACTCAAAATCTACTAAAGGAAAAATTAGGAACTGCATGTCCTTATATAAGTACAAGTCATAATGTTCTTAATAGGTCTCCAATAGCACAGGAAAAATAAAAATCAACAAGGTGATCTCCTGAAACTGAAAACTTTCTGCAATGCTGAGGAAATCATCAAGCAAGTGAAAAAAATACCTATATAATTAGGAGAAAAATCTTTGTCAGATGAATAAATGTGTAATATATACAAAGAACTCCAAGTAATAATTTAAAATAGGCAATGAGATGAAGAGAAGATTATTAGGTGAAGAAATACAAATCATTAGCAAACATCTTCAAAAGTTTGGAAATCTTTAGCTATCAGGAAAAACTACTTTAACAGTCGACCCTGGACAGAATGGCCTTCAGGAATACATATGTAAGTGCTGGTGTGGCTATAGTCATAGGAGAAAGCTTATACTTGTATGGACGCAACTAGTGCACTCACTTTGTTAATAAGTTTGTAGGGTTTTCAAAAAACTTTATATTGAACTGCCACTTGACCTAGATGTACCACTCTGGAGTAATTACTAAAAGAACTTTATTTGCCATATTCCTGGCATACTTGCAGATCCATATTCTTTGCCATCTGCTCACTTCATCTCAACTTAAAAGATCCATTTTCTTATGATTTTACTGCTATGAACTGACAGCCTCACCAAAGCATGTCTTATAAGCACAACATTTAATTGAGGCTGGCTTACAGGTTCAGTGGTTTAGGTTATTATCATCGAGGCAGAAATATATCAGTGTCCAGGCAGGCATGGTGCTGGAGGAGCTGCGCATTCTACATGCTCATCTACAGGCTACTAGAAAACTGGCTTCCAGACATCTAGGATGAGGGTTTAAAACTCCACTCCCACAGAGGCACACCAACTCAACAAGGCAATACCTCCAAATATTTCCACTCCCTGGGCTAGGTACACTCAACCCACCACATGTTGCTCTCAGTGCACTATAGTAACAAAAGCAGTAGAAGTATATGTTAACATAATTTCTTTTTTCTCTACTTACAAAACCCAAATGAATAAAGAAAAAAAATAATGAGAATCAATTTTAAAACAATAATTACTTAGAAAATAAAAAACTAACTAGTGAAAATGAGAAGATAGAGTACCTGATAAACATGACATTTCACATAAGAAAAGAAGGTCTGCAGTGTTTATGAGTTATCTGGATAATGTAATATTTTAATTAAAAATTCTCACAACAAAATTAAAAATGATAAGTATTCATTAGAAAATTCATAGTAGAAGACACATCAATGACTAAAATAAACATTTGGAATTTAAACTGCCTACCAATCAAAGAACTAAAGTTCAAACAATAATTAGATTTTTCTATCAGATGAGTAAACATTTAAAGTTGGCAGTAGCCTATTTTTTCAGAATAAGAGGATTCAACTTTCTCCTACTTTGTTATGTAGCACAGAGTTTTAAAAAGTTTTGGTGTTTTTGGTGTGATAAATGTATCACATTTTCTCTCAAATTATTACATGAATGAAATGAAATGAAATGTGTAGGAAACAATTGCTGAAATATTTTAAGAATTTTTATGAGAAAATATTATCACATAGAAATTATGTTCTAAAATGGTAAGCTAACATTTGCTGAAAAATGTTATGTACCATAAGTGCTAATAAAAAGAAATAATTTAATTTTTACGCATGTCAATCACTTGTAAGAATGATGAACATATTCTTATGGAAAATCTCCAAGAAATCCTGGTTCTCTATAAAAAACAAATTACACAGATACAAAATTGTATGATTTATGTTAACTTTAATTAAGTAAAATGTTTTATATAAATGGAAGTTACCCTTTAATAAGATGAACTATAAAAATGTAGTCACTTTGTATTCTTTTTGTGTCATATCAATGGAAATTAGTTTTCTAAGGCTTTGGGGAATTAGAATGTCTTCATTTCCTAAATTCACAAGAAACTGTTATGTAGATTTTCTCTTCAAAATGCTAATGGACACAGTTTTCCTTTACCTAACTCAGAGTGTGAAATCTCAACTCTACCTTACTTCCAATGCCATGGCAGAATGGAAAGAATGTGTTCCTCCTCTCCACTCAACTTCACAGGTTCTTTAACCTGATCTTTTCTTTTTGTCAGCCATTATTCACACTTATTTCTGCCAAAAGCCAAACCTGTGAAATTACCTGCTGTTCTGGGAAGCCTAGTCAGGTAAAGTACAAGATTAAGAAAGGATGTTTGTGGTCTCTGGACTGGAAGGAACTGGAAGAACATCTGGTATTTCCCAGAAATCAGTTAAGATAGTGAGATGGCCTTAAGCAATGACCCTTAACAATATTTTGTGATGCCTTTATAACCTGCTGCCTGAAAATAAAATTTGAGAGCTTGGTCAGAACCCTAGACTTGATCTCCTTCTTTGTGCTCTTGTCCCTTCATTCTTTTCCCTCTCCCTAGGTCCTCATTGAATCCCCCTCTGGTCAGGGTACATATCTTGAGTTATTCCTACCTCACTTTTATCTGGGGACCAGGTAGAGTAGGATTTACTTTTTTCATTCATGTGATTCATATGTTTTTTTCTCCAAGAATTCTATATCAGTCATCAATTGATGGCTTTTCTCTTGTGATGGATATGGTTGCCAGAAGGCTGTCATTGGCCTTGTTCCTTGGCCTCATCTTGGAAGAACTAAGTTTTCCTAATTTTTTATGACTTAGTTTTAAATTAAAGAATGTATCTATTAATATTTTCTCTTTATTTTCCATTTTCTCTTTCTTTTCTTGGGCTTGGAATATGAAATTAAAATTGTTTCATACACCCTATCTCCTATTATTGTGGCAATATATGGGAAGAGTCAAACACCAAATGAGAGTAATGCTTGTGCTAGATTTTTTTCTGTAAAACAAGAGAATAAATAAAATATACACTTATGCTTGGAGTAACGTGCTGAATATTTTCTACCAGGAACCTTTCATAGTGGATCAATACTATTTATATCACTCTCTCACCGAAAGTAGTAAATTTGGTTCACTTCACCTATTTCCAACCATTCAACACTGTTAAAAAGGTGACTAGAAATAGCAGTCTGGGTGATATCCCTTAAGTTGAAGTGCAAGTATTGTTTTTTGATGACATTCATTGTATGAAAGTAAGACCTTTGGCGGGAAGAAGGAAGGGAATGTCACATAACAAATGTGATTACTATTAGTTTTTTTTATGTTTATGAACGTTAAATCAAACTTCATGCAATAAAAGATTATCAGTCTTGCAACATCATCAATTTGTTTGACATATATACACTACAGATTGAATAAAATATTGATTATCCTGTAAGTACATGGATGTGAACAATAATACTTGGCTTACAGTGGTGGACATTTGTCATGTCAAACTCCCTCAGCAGTAGTGGAACCTAGTGATCAATGCCATTTAAAAAGAACAGATATTCATTATTAATAAATATGACAAATCTGAATGTGGTAACTAAGTAGAAATAAATTGAGTTATACTTAATTCCAGGTGGAAAACCCACCAGGATTCATTGCTGCAATCATTTAATTAATGTTTTAGTGTAATTCAGAAACAGTAGAAAGATCAAGAATTAGCACATTCTACATAAAATTCCAAGAAGAGCATAGAATATTCTAGGGTAAAAAACATTGCTTTCACGCTGAGTTCATTACCTACATTAATTGCTTAATTCTGGCCATGTGAGGCTTAAATGAAATTCATATATTTCTGTTCTAACATAAAGTGTGGTGGCTTTAATGATGGTCACAGAAAATTAAATACTTGGTTTACAGTATTGGTCATGCATTTAGGGGGTTGAGGGGGAGCTTAGGGAGGAGTGACCCTGTGAGTTCTAAGTCTTTACACTATTTCCAGTTGCTCTCTCTGCTTGCTTCTTTTAGTTCAAGATTTGGACCATCAGCTTCCTGTCCCAACCCCTATGTCTGCTGCTTGCTTATGTGCATCTGCACTCTGACATCCTCTTATCCCTCGGGAACCATAAGATCAACTAAAGCCTCTCTATATAAGTTACTTTGTTCGTGGTATTTTATAATAGCAATTGAAAAGTAATACATCTAGTTAAAGGTAGGACTGAAATATTGAGTTTCTGGTCTGGTTAAATTTTGATGTTTTATTTAGTTGTAGATATGACTTGTTTTTCTGAGGTACAATGGGATACAGTCTGAATAAAAACTCAGAATTGTGAGATTCTCTGTCACCAACTTCTAATAATTCATCTTTGTACTGCATTAGAGAAACTGAGAACTGTACTTCCCAAAATTTTCCTGTCAGTCTTTTGCCAGTATGTTAGCCATTAGGTTGCACTTACATAAAAATAGTATTACAAAATGAGGTCATGTTCATGTGCAGATGTGTGGTATTATAGCAGATTCCCAGCTGTGAGAGATATTCCTTATTTTGATTTCTTTTATCTTTAAAATTTTTTGAGGTTAGAATATAATAACTTAATTTTCTCTCTCCCTTTCCTCTCTTCAAATTTTGGCATATGCCCCTCCTTAATCATTTTCAATTTTTATTAATTGTTGTTACATTTATAAAAATATACATACATGAATACATATTCCTAAAAACAAAAGTACAAACTTCTTAATTTATATAATCTTACTTGTATATATGTTTCTAGAGCTGATATTTAGTATTGGATAACCAACTGGTGTGCTCTTCCCTGGAAAGACCACTTCCCTACTTTCAGGATTCCTTTTTTTGTCTATAGCTCTTGGCATAAGATTGCAGTCATCTGAGTTTCTCATCTGCATTAGCATTGTTATTTCTTTGAGACTTTTATATAATATTGTGGTAGTTTGAACAAATATGACTTCATGGGCCCATAGAGAATAGCACTATTAAGAGGGGTGGCCCTGGTGGAGTAGTTGTGCCACTTTTGAGGGAAGTGTGTCACTGTGTGTAAGATTTCATATCACAGATGCTCAAACCACACCCAGTTTTTGCGTCCTATTCCTGCTGCCTGATGATTCAGATATAGAATTCTCAACTTCTTTTGCAGCACCATGTCTGCTTACATACTGCCATGTTATCAGCCATGATGGTATCAGGAACTGGGGTATTGCTGTGATAGACATGACCAAGATTTTTGTTGGATGAATATGGCCTTTGGAACTTTGTATTAAAAAAGTGGTTGGTTGCCTTCAGTGGGGATTACTAGGTCATAGGAGCATGAACAACAGTGATGTTGAGGGTGATTTGAACTGGGGGGAGGGTCTGGATCAAGGGGTTTCAAAGGAGAAGAATATTAATGTATGCTCTAGAGATTGATCTTGTGGTATTTTGGTGGTATCTTGTAATATGTGAGAATATTGCTGCTTTTTGCTCTTGTCTGAATAGTATTCCCGAGGCTCATTTGAGGAGTTTTGGATTAATTTTTTTGGAAGAAAACATTACAAAGGACCTTAGCATTGACTTTGTCATGTGGTTATTACTGTTCACTCTTACAAAGACCTGTAATGAAAAGGAACAATTTGAGCAAGGGAAAATATAACATGTATAGTTCAAAGAGAAAGGGGGCACCAGAAAGTATAGTGGAACTAAATCATTCATTCAAGGAGATGAACAGATTAAATAAAATCTCATGTTAAATGGAATAAAAAGTTTGGTGACCATAGGGCAAAATCCTACCAGGTAAGCTTCCAATTTGTGAAAAGAATTTAAAGAAAAACCTAGATACAGGTGTAATGGTACATGTATTTAATCCCAACATTGGTAGGTAGAGGCAGGTAGTTTTTTTTTAGTTCAAGGCCTGCCTGGTCTATAGTACTAGTTCCAGGACAGTGAAAGTTAGAGATTGAAGGAAACCATTGAAAACAGAAAACTGGTGAAGATGTAGTTGAATAACAGGCCATGTTCCATGTTCCAGCCCCTGCAAACAGCAGAACTTAGCAGCTTTGGTCACATGATTGTGACTTTAGAATAAAGGATGGAAGAAAGGTCTTGTGAAATCTCTATCTGCTACTAAGGAAAACTGCTGAGAACAGGCATTTGTCAGGGGTATTGCTGCATGGAGGCTTGGAGAGGCCATAGTGTCAAGCTGTTAAGGTGAAGCCTGAATTGCCATAGAGACCCCAAAATATTGGAGATGCCAGAACTGAGGGATACCTGCTAGATATAATATTTTTCTGAGAAAAGGGTCTTACTGAACGCACTGTCAAGTATGATTGCAAAAAACATGATAATGATTATAAAACAATAATCATAAGTATGTTCAAGAAAATAAAAGAGTGAAGAAGTGGTTACTACATGCACACACATGTACACACACACAATGAATTTATGGAAATGGTGAAAATAGCTCAAGATCTTAATGGAATTTAATAAAGAGAATCTCTGGGGAGAAAAAGCTAAAATGAAATAAAATTCAAAGTGAAAAATCTAGAGTCAAACAAAGAGTTCAGAGGAAAGTGTCACAAACAAATTCAGTGAAGTATAATATCAGACCTGGAAATGGATCACTCAGTCAAATAAAATTTTAAATCTAAAAGAAAGAAAGAAAGAAAGAAAGAAAGAAAGAAAGAAAGAAAGGAAGAAAGAAAGAAAGAGGGAAAGAGTCATGCAGGATCTCTGGACCACCATAAAAAGACTAAATCAGTAAATACATATACAGGAGGGAGAAGAAACCAGGTCAAGGCACAGAAAATATTTTCAATAGAATCACAGAAGAAATTCTCCAACTCTAAGAAAAAAATGCATATTAAATGAAGGAGGTAACCTGAACACTAAAGAGGCAACAGAAGTCCCCACATCACAGAATAATCAAAAGACTGAATGTGTATTACAAAAGGAGGCTATTTATTGCACCAAGAAAGACCAAGGGAGTCCTGTCAGAATAACTGACTTTTCCTCTTGAAAAATCAAAACTAATTTTATTTATAGAGAAACCAACTAACAGAACAAACTTGATCACTAGTTCTCAACCTGTGTGTGTGGACCCTTTGGAGGTCCAAATAACTCTTTCTCAGGGGTCACATATCTATTATCCTGAATATCATATATTATATCATAAACATATCAAAATTACAATTATGAAGTAGTAATGAAATAATTCTGTGATTGTGGGTCACCACAACAGGACAAACTATATTAAGGATTTATTAAAGGTTAGGAAGGTTGAGAATCACTGTCCTATAGACTGTTTTTGGTTCATTATTTAAAACTGAACCAAAAGTCGACAAAGAAAGATTGAAGAACTAAAAGAGAAAAAAAAGTACTGTTCCCATTCCTTTGGTTTACAAATATTGTCATTAAGCAAAAATGATGACAGTTATTAATCTCATTAGGAAAAATGTGTTTGTGGTGGTGGTATCTCATGTAGTTCAGATTGGCCTCAAACATGTAAATGAGTATAACCTTGAATTTATTTCTTTTAGATTTATGATAGATTTACCTCTGGAGTGCTAGGATAACAGTTGTGTACCACCACATCTAATTTATTGGATTTTGGCTGTTAAATCCAGGGCTTGGTATATTCTGGACAAGCACTTCCAAGGAACAGTATTTGCACAGAATCCCTGTGTGAGAGCCAGAGAAGCCTAAAGAGCTCAAGGAATGTGATGTTGACTGGAGGAGTTAGGACGGTTGGTTCAGAGAAGCACAATTTGCTGATACCACAGGATAAGAACTACAGTATTCCGATTAATCAAATTTGAGGAACTCCACAGACATGAACATTCAATGCAATTTTTCCTCAGAGGTAGCTGCAAAGGTTGGGAGGTCTGTGAGGATTATACCACCTTGGTATGAGTAACAGACCTTTCTCCAAGGATTTCTAACGAGAATTGGACCAAGTCAAATACTTGTCTCAGCAAACTGTTGTCAATGTAATTTTCAAGAAGGGTCTAAGGCAGCAGTGTGATGAATGATGAGTTCTTCCTTGCCTTGGTATTTTTCTTATTTAGGGGCTAAATTCCATGGCAATGGGAGCCTGAACAAACAGAACCTCCAAGTCCCAGCTGTCTAGATTTAAACCCTTCTGTTTTATTGGGGCACTCTAGTCACCCAGATACCACAAACCATTAGTGGTGTGTTCTTGTTTTGTTTCTTTTCCATGGGTTTTAAAGAAAACATCTGGATGTATGGTAAGTACCCTGTGTGATAGCTATGTTAACTTGAATAGTTTTTATATAGGTGACACAAATCTGCTGGTCCTCTAGAGAATATGCTTTAGAGAGTGAATCTCTGGAAGGGACAGCTGGGAGCACTGTCTCCAGGTAGTGACAGAAGTTTTCCCCATAAGTATGTGGAAAGATGTCAGGAACTGCATAATTCAAGAGCTATCTGAACTCTGACATTATCATGATCTCACCACTAAGCATAAATATAGCTAAGGGAGTCTTTCAGGAGGAAGATGGCAAACTGCTCAAATTCTAGTAACATAAAGAGTTGGGAATGATCTATTTCATACCTATCTACATTGATTCCTATGCTAACTCTAGGCATCAGTAATTCATGATACCTGCTTCTTTCTGGGAACTATGAAATCAATAGTCAGGGAAGGTGTGGAATGATCTGTTGAGCATGTCTTACACTCCCAGTTGTGTTATTAGGCCAGAGTTGCCCAGTGTAATTTCTTTGATAAAGATATTTATTTATTTATATTTTTTAGATTTCAGAAACTCTTTCTTTTGCAGGTTATGTCCAATATGTGTCTAAGAGTACAACTTAGGTTGATTTTATCCTGTGTCACTGGTGTCAAGAGAGAAAGGAGCTTGGTACAAAAATAAACCTTTGTTAGAATTCAAGTCCATAGGCTGAACACTTATTAAGGTGTAATTTCTGCTCTTTAGGACACATCCAGCTGTCAGAGCACAGGCCATGGGTCTCATGCACCTCAAAGAAGTTGAAAATGGCTCCCATAAGCAATTCTAGGTTGGTATTAAAGTAGCAGATTCTATAGTGCCTGCAAATCTTTTAGGCTCTATAGACAAATTACAGTAATTTGTATATATTAAATGATTAAGATGTCCAGAACATACTTAAAGTGGAAATGTGAACTTGAATCTTGATACATGTAATCTGGAGGAGGACAGGATAGCAAAAAGGCACTTTGAGCATTTTTCATTTCTGGAAAGACTCTTATTCTTCATCTTCTCTGCATGTTCTATCATATCTAATTTTCGGTGTTCCATATGGTCTTAAGTAAATATATCTGTATGTGTTACAGATTATATTTCTGTACAAAATAGAATTGTATCCAGAATGAACTTGGCAACTTGTGTAGAAATAGTATTCTTTGTGTCTTGTATATTTCTGACAATTTCTGGTACCATAGGATAGGATAAGTAATTTTTATTTTTTACTTTTTTTTCTTTATTGGATATTTTATTTACATTTCGGATGCCATCCCCTTTCCCCATTTCCTCTCCCTAGAAAACCCCTATCCCGTGCCCCCTTTTCCATTTTGCTTTTATACAATTTTTTTTAAAATGTTAATCAAAGGCTTTATAAGTATGGTAATGCTCGATCAGAAGTGTAACCCAATACCAAACCTAGATATGTAAACTATCTTTGACTGGTGGAGACACGTGAACTACTGCCTCCATGCCCTCTCTCTCTTTCTCTCTTTTTCTCTCTCTTTCTCTCTCTCATTACCTAGCTTCTCATCTACTTCATCTTCTCTCCTTACTCCATCTTTTTCTCTCAGTGCTCCTTCCCCCTTAGCTCCTCCTACATATTACCCTTCCTGTTAAAATAAAAAATTTCTCTCAAAATACAATTACAGCATAATTATTCCTATTTGTACCAGTGAGGTACAAGATAGTCTTAATACCCAGTCCATCCTTTTGTTGACTAACCAGAACCTCTGTCGTCTCTCTTGACTAAAACACTTAGTTTTGAACCTGGCTTTTTCTTGGCTTTAGAATGAATGTCAGCTGAATACCATCCACTCAGATCATTTCTCTCAAGGTAAATAGCCAGGATTGGTTATGAGACTATAGGTCTTCAACGCCATCAGAAATCCAGAATGACTAAGTTAACTGAAGTTATGGGAAGCACTAAGCATAGCTTCTAAAACTTAGCCAATTTATAGAGACCACTGAACACCTGGACAGCCCATATACTACCGAACGTTGGAGCATCAAATCTTCAGCCTTCTGGCCCAAACTCATCTGACAGACCTTAGTGATGCAGAATTATTGGGTAGTCTAGTGTACTTTTTAATGTTTTTAAATTTTTAGAGAAGTTGTAGACAAGAAATCATTTCTGATTTAGAATAAAAGTGGAAGGACAAAACCACCATTATACAACAAATGTGGTAATGTAGGAAATCTTGATTAAGGATTGAAAGTCTATTGTCACCTGTTCTGAGTGAGTGTCAGAGTTTCAGATGATGATAGAAGTTCACAGCTAAGAAGATACTGAACTTACACAAAGTTTAATGCAACATTGAATGGTTCCCTGCATTTCTTATCAATTGTTTATTCAACGAATAGATATGAGATACAAGAGCATGGATGTAGGGCTTATACTTAATGATCTCTCTATAATTCCTAAACTTTCTTTGTAATAAATTAAATTTCTTTATTCTGGAGCTCTTCCAAAAGTCTTCTTGTAATTTTCCCCTACATGATAAACTTGCTGGGGCTGGTTAAAAATGCTCAGCCCCACCCAGGGTCAAGATGACATGACCTGGTTCTTCCCTGCTGCTTCTACTAGCTTCCAGGGTCTAACAGGTACTATCATGACAATGTGGTTAAAGCCACAGCTGTTATCTCTTCATTCACCATACCTGATTGCACACAGAGGCTCTGTCTTAACAATACACCTCGAATCCTAGCAGTTAGTCTTGGGGGATAGTTATCTACCTCTGGAATATTCTGAATCATCTATACCTGCATTATTATATCTTGCATGCCTAGTTCTCTCTGGGCTTTCAAGCCTCCCAAAAGCTCATTAGCACAAAATAGGGATTTCTGTTGAATTTTTTCTTTTGGAACTCTGGCTCAGTGTAAGTCTTTCTATATTTTTCCTCAAGTAATGAAAACAGACCTTTTTTTTTTTTTCTTTGTTCTTTTCTTGTTTCCTCTGGGTTACTCTCTCAATCTACTAGCACTCTTTATATGCTCATTTAGTAAGGTCAGATCTCTAAAACCCTCTTGTACTTCATAAATTCCACATACCACGATTGGACTCAACAGGTTCACTAAAGCCCTATAGCAATCTCAAGGTCCTTGCTGAATCAAAGGCTTTGTAACCATCCTGTGAATATAGTTCTATCGGGTCCCATAAACTAAGGTTCAATACAGCTTCTCTTACTTGTAGTTCCAATGACAACACCAGTCTTTTCTCTATTTTTTAAACTACTTGATATTTATGGGGTCTTACTCTTTAATAATGTCCTATTTGAGGGAGCATGGAATGGAGGAAGGGTTTCAATGTAGTTATTCTAATTAGGGGAAAATGTTCCTCCCATAGCCATAGGCTATCAAAGAGATCCCCATAACAAAAGAGGTTATTGCCATATGTTTTTAGTTAACCACCATAACTTGATAGTAATATAAATCTGCTGATGTCACCACATACTTTGGTTGGAGCAAATGAGGAAAATCTTAATGGGAAAATTCCTCTATGCTGGCTAGTTTTCAAAGTACAAGAAGTTCTATACAAACTGCTGGATGGAAAAATCAACAATCTTTCTCATTTATGAACCCAATGTACTTCAATAGAAGCCTGTTTAAGAATGTCCTTGCATACTTTTCTAATCTTTATGGCCAGCCAGTTCCTGGGATGACTTAACAGGACTTTGGCCGTTGGCCTGTAACTCCACATCCTTTGTGACTGATTAACTGGACCTTGAGCTAACAAACCTGTAGACTGGCAGTTTTAACAACTTAGGTTAGGGAAAAGGAATCCACAGGGCCCTGCTATTTTACTAGTTTTTGGACCTATTTTAAAATTTTCTTTCATTTGTCTTTCACTTCTACTTCTATGAGGGTGTTTCCCCACCCACCCACTCCTGCCTTCCTGCCCTGGCATTTCCCTACAATGGGGCATCGATCCTTCACAGGACCAAGGGCCTCTCTTACCATTGATGCCAAACAAGGACATCCTCTGTTACATATGTGGCTGGAGCCAGGATCTCTCTATGTATACTCTTTGGTTGGTGGTTTAGTTTGTGGGAGCTCAGAGGGGTTTGATTGGTTGATATTGTTGTTCTTCCTATGGGGCTGTAAACCCCTTCAGCTCCTTCAGTCCTTTCTTTAACTCCTCCATTGGGGACCCTGTGCTCAGTCCAATGGTTGGCTGTGAGCATCCATCTGTGTATTTGTCAGGCTTTGGCAGAGCCTCTCAGGAGACAGCTATATCAGGCTCCTGTCAGCATGCACTTCTTGGCATCCACAATAGTGTCTGTGTTTGGTGACTGTATATGGAATAGATCCTCAGGTGGGGCAGTCTCTGAATGGCTTTTTCTTTAGTCTCTGCTCCACACTTTTTCTCTGTATTTCCTCCAGTGAATATTTTGTTCCTCCTTAGAAGCTACTTTTATAGAGGTGTACAGTCAGTACAGAGACCCACAAATGTTCAAAATGTAGAGAACATTTGACAATTGAGGACTGAGTCATAAAAAGGACATTTTTATCGAACTCTCTTCCACCCAAGTTTCAGAGAACATCAAAGAAACAGGATCAAAAATATTCTAAGAGCCAGAGGTTGGAAAGACATACTATGAAACAATGTTTTCTGAGACATAGCATGGTAGGTATATTTATGAATTAAGTATATTTAAGCCTGAGTAAGACTATACAAGATCAAGCCATTCAATATCCCAGCATGTTTGGGAGTGGTCACAAAGTCCATACCTGAGGAGCTATTGACAGTTGATATCTGCTAAGGGAAGAAGTCAGTTTTCTTTAGGGATTTGATCCTGGTAGATCGGCAATGCTCTACTGGATAGCCTGGCACCCATGTACGTACAGAAAACACTAACTGGATATAGTGGTTTATTATAAAAAGTAGAGCATAAAGTTAGGAGCAGAATGGTGATACGGTCTGAGAGGAGTTGAAGTAGGGAAGTGCAAGTAGATATGATAATAATGTGTTGCATGTAAAACATTAAAATTTCAAATAATACATAAAACATTATTCTATGAAGAGTGACAATACCCATGAAATATTTACGAGCCATGAACAGAAGCCTAGGAAAGATTGATATCACTAACAATTCTAGTTTGAAGAAAATCAGTTTAGTAAAATTTTATGTTAAGTATTGTGTCTTTAAAGACTTGTGTCATACACAGGCAAATAATTACATAAAACATAATGGAGTTAATGATAATTACAGCCACTATACAGAAATCATTTAAATATTAATTTCTTTCTACTTGTATCTGACCTTACTCATGCAAGAAAGTCTGGTTAAACTCCATGGGTTTCCAAACACCACCATAAATGAGAGAAAAGTAATAACAAAAGAAATAAACATGGTACAGGTTCTACTTTGGTCTAAAAAGGAATTCAGCAGTTGAGGGAGGCAGATGAGCAAGGTCAATGCAAAGGAAAAATTATCAAAATATACTTTATACAATTATCTAAAATATAAACAAGAATATAAAGTATAAATAGAGAAATATGCATGGAAAGGATGAAGTGAGAAGACAACTTCCAGAATGTATCCTGGATGGATCCTTCCCTCATAGTTTCCAGGAGGAATCAACATTTCTCACACATCCATCTCGAACTTCTGCCTTCCAAATTTGTGAAAAAAAAAATTCTATTATCGTTTACGCCAAAAAACTATTGGTTTATAGAGTGATCATTTAAAGACTTTAAAATAAATACTGAGATGAACCTTATATGTTTTAGTATACATATTTTAAGTATGTAGAGCTTGGCACAATCATTAGAAATGTTGTGATTAAACTAAAACATCTTGATAATTTCACAGTATAAATTCTCATTGGTTTCATAACAATAAGCCTTGAAGAAAGAGTATGAAGGGTTGGGTAGACAGACATTTCCTGATTGAAATGTTCATGTAGAGTCAAAAAATCTGACCCAAGGTTGGGGAGATAGACCCAAAATGAAGGCAGATGTTCAAGGCAGGTGTTCAAGGCCATATCATGCTTTTAGTCATCATTTGGGACCAAGTGAGGAGTACAAGTATATAGTTTAAAACAAAAAAGAATCTGTCTGTCTGCCTCAAGAAAATCCTCCACTTGAGGACCCAGGGAGTAGGAGGTTTGGTGGGGTGGGGTAGCAATCTGGGCCATGGTAGTATGGAACACCAGCATTTTATGATTTTTTTCTTTACTTTTATTTCTCTTTGAAAAGTTACTGAATTTTCTCTAAGTTTATTTCCAATTAAATTCTATAAAAGAGTATTTATTTGGTTCCATTTTGATTAGGTGATTATCCCTAATGTAGTCATTTAAATACATTCCCATTTAGTTTGAAAATGATTTCCAATATACTGTGGGTACTTTAGATGCTAGCATTTGTCTTAGCTAGCATTTCTACTGCTGTGACAAAACACTATAATCAAAAGAAATTTGGGTAAGAAATAGTGGATTTTATCTTACAGCTCGTAGTCTATCATCCAGACAAGTCAGGTCAGCAACTCAAGGCAGAAACCTGGAGGGAAAAACCGATGTGGAAGTCATGGAGGAGTGTTGCCTAGTGGAGTACTCTTTTGGGGCTTGCTCAGCCTGCTTTCTGAAAGCACCAGGACACCACTGTCAATGGTATAGGCCCCATGTCCTCTGAGAGGGTCCATCAAGCAGTTGAAGAAGTCAGATGCATATACTTATACCCAACCAGTGGACAGAAGCTGGGGACCCCTGAGGTTAAATTAGAGAAAAGCTGGAAGAAGTTGAGGAGGAGGGTAATCCCATAGGAAGACCAACAGTTTCAACTGATCTGGACCCCTGAGATCTCTCAGACACTGAGCCACCAACCAGGCAGCATATATGAGCTGGTCTGAGGCCCTGACATATATATAGTAGAGGACTGCCTGGTCTGACCTCAGTGAGAGAAGATGCACCTAACCCTCGAGAGACATGGGGCCCCGGGGAGTGAGGAGGTTTGGCGGGGAGGGGATATGAGGTGAGGACATCCTCTTGGAGATAGGGGCAAGGGAATGGAATGAGGAACAGTCATAGGGTGGACCAAAAGGGGGATAATGACTAGGCTATAAAAAAATTAAAGAATAATAATAATAATAATAATAATAATAATAATAATAATAATTAATAATAATAATAATAGAAAATGCATCATTATTTTCCCCACAGGCAAATGTAGTGTAGACAATTTCTCAATTGGGTATCCCTCTTCCAAAGTGTCTGTAACTTGTGTCCAATTAACATATAACCAGCCAGGACAGTGTTGATGGTGAATTGATTTTGGGGAGATTCTTTCAAATATTCCAAATAACCAATAGTCATTACAAGTATAGTGTAAATAAATCTCACAGGAATCACTTATATCCATCGGTCTTCTGTGATTCTTTATATGATGCAACCATTAATGGCTGTCTCTAGGAAATAATCCACTGCATCTATGATGATGTTTTCTGGTAGCTTAGAAATAGTGATCACAGGAGTGATCACAGGACTCTGATGATTGTCCTGTGTGTTCTTTGACTATCTCGGTTTATTGTCTTGCTTATTCCTTGACTATCTGCATCTATTGTATTGCTAGTTCCTCAACCTTGAACTGACCTTAATACTTGCATGTAATTTAAACAGTATAAAGGCAGAAAAAAAGGAGGAGGAGGGATGGGATAGGGGATTTACTGGGGGCCGGGGGAGAATTGGGATGGCATCTGAAATGTAAATAAATAAAATATCAAATTAAAAAATTAAATAAAAAAGAGGAAGACAAATGGTACTTAAGAAATTCAGAGTATCATAGACAATCATTATTGTCTCTGATATTCATCAATGAAATAGAAACTGCTTTATTCCAATAAGAAAAAGAAAAAAACTGCATGTGTCTTCAAGAGATTTGTTTCTATTATCTGTTATTTATATGAAACTCTCCAATTACTCCAAAGTGTTCACTGCCTCCAAAATAAAGGCAAGAGACTGATGAGCAAAAATAGAGAGTAGCAAAGGTGAAGTAGTCCTTGAAGTGCAGGCCTCTGCTCATCTGTGATGATGAATAGAAAACACTTCCTGTTCTCAATTCTAGATACATTATTTTTTTAGTGCTGAATCTCTGCTTCACTAGAAAGGCCAGGTGTCAGAGATACTTGTTTACTATAGTAATGCAATGCCATTTATAGAATGAGAACACACAAGAGGCCCATCAATCAAGAACTTTTACCTCCATACAGTTATATAGGTAAAATACTCTAAAAGTTCCTCTATTATAAAATAACTACATTCAGGAAAATAGAATTTTTAATAAATCGCTAAAGCTAAGTAAGAATATAATCGAATGACAAGAAACAATGAAATGAAACAGAATTGCAAATAATTTTTCAGGCAAATGTAAAACAAACAAAAACAAACCAAAGCCCAAACTAAAAAATGCATTCAAGTTACTGCGACAGACTACTGCAAATACACTAGCATTGTGCAATGAGGAGTGAAATGAGAACCTCAGTAGAGAGAACACATAGATTGGAAGTGAGTGAATGTCAGAAGCTGAAGCTGAAATGCCTGCCTGAGCCAGGTTGTGAAAGATCCAAGTTGCTTACACAGTCTGAATAGCTGAGATGATCAGGATGTATCATCACCAGCCACCAACCTATAGAAGAAATCTATACTTCAGGAAGAAGGAAGATTAGCACAGTAAGAAGGTCTGAGATAAAACAAGTACCGAAGGTCACAGAAGTTGAGTACACTGCTAGTTACAAAGACTCATATTGCTAGTATGAAACGATACAAACGATGATGATGAGTGTCCTGTCATGTAGGTATTTAAAAATCAAAGAAATTATGCCGGTCAACTACAACATTTGAATCAGGTGAGCAAGAACTATGGTTTTGTGTGTTTGATTCAGAAACTTTATCATTATTTTCCCCACAGGCAAATCTAGTGTAGACAATTTCTCAATTGGGTATCCCTCTTCCAAAGTGTCTGTAACTTGTGTCCAATTAACATATAACTAGCCAGGACAGTGTTGATGGAACAATTAAATACATGTGTTGATGGCACAATTTAAATGATAAGCAGCTTTAAAAATAGACATGGTCTCCAGTGTACTAAAGGGAGACAGACAGTGAAATAAACTTATTTTAAAAAATCAAATGTAAGAAATGAGGGAACATGGGCATGGTGGTCTATGACTTTAATCATAGCACTTGTGAGGCAGAAGCAAGTAGATTTATGAATTCCAGGACAGCTTCATCCACAGAGTGAATTCCAGGATAGCCAGGACTACACAAAGAAACTTTGTCTCAAAAGAAAGAAAGAAAGAGAGAGAGAGAGAAAGAGAGAGAGAGAGAGAGAGAATGAATGAATAAAAAAGAAAGGAATGAAAGGGGAAAAGGGAGGGAACAACAGGGATGGAGGGAAAGTGATAAAAATTACAGAAAATACCAATGTTAAAGTATAAAACTGTGGAAATAAATTCAAATTTAATGAAGTTTACACATTTGGAATGAAAACATATATCCTTAATATCCCTAAACTTGCAAAATATTTTAAACACATACTGTAAAAATACCTTAAACTTCTTTTTGAACATGCATACCTGATCAAACCACCATGGATAAGGAAATGAGGTCAGGTGATTCCTTGCTCCTGTGGCTGGGAAAAGAGAAGCAACAATGAAGGCATCATTGAATCCAGCCCCTTTTCATCATCATACTGAGTAGGAGCTAGAATCTTGAGTTTAATGAGTTCTTCAATAAAACAACAACAAGAAGACAAGGTCAAAGGTTGAAACCAGGGTGTGGGAGGAAGAAGGCTTACAGAAAAATTTTTGCTTTTTTTCAGAACAGCTGCTCCCATATTCTAATTATATGAAAGTGACTACAGTAAGCTAAGAGATACTGCATTATTTCCAATGCATCTGTGGATTAGTGTTTTAGCATGAGTGTTTGTTAAGACACAGAATATTAGGAATGAGGAATGACTCTTCCACCCATAGGAGAGTATCAAGTGGATGTGGCTCCACTTGGCTTTAAACAGAGACAGAACCTGTTCTTATCTTAAGTCATAGGAGGGATGTGCATTGGGTCTCTTGAAAACCCTGTTGTGTTGAGCTAATAATAGCTAGAAGATGCTTCAAATTCTAGGCAGCAACAGGCAGTACAGCAGAGATGACAGTGTAAGAATAGTTATATTATAAATTACAATATAATTAATGGCATATTTAGGAATGACATGATAATTCACATCATGAAATATTCAATTCAATTTGACACTTTTATGTGTACTTGTATTTATATGAGTGTGCACATGTTTATATATGTATTTATGTAATATGTGTGTATGCATATACAATATACAAATATGTACATGTTTTTAAAATGTTTAGTTACATTAACAATGTTGTTTACACTGTGATTTGGTCTCTACATTCTGACACTTGTCAAATATGATGATTAAATTTCATTGTCTTGCAAACTCAGTTGTGTTTCAAAATAGTGACTAACTGAGCAGAGAAATTATCGACTCAGGTGCCTCCTGGAGAAGAAGCTAAGATTTTCTGCAACAGAAACAGTTGTAACTTCATACAATAAGAAGTATTTGGATTAAGGATACCTACATTTTTTTTCAAATTCCAATTTCTATCTTTATGGTTTTTTTTTTTAATTTGGAATCATTGTGGCCAAAATTAATAGATTGTTTGAGATTGTTTATGACATCAGAGAGTATTGAACTAAGTGAAGCATTCCAATGTCTTAAGATTTCAGAGGATTAGGTAAAAACAGTGTTATGATATTGGTGATTCAGGATCACAAAGCTTCATTCATGCTTTTTGCATATGTTGAGTTACTGCTATGTATTACAGTGCATTTCATACTGGTAATCCCGAGACAACAGACTGTTAGAAGAAATTTAGCATGGTGCAAGAAATTTTAAAGTCAAATTTAAACAGTGAGTTGTATGCTTCCCAAGACAGGGTGCATGGCTGAAGAGAAAGGATTTAAGCATTTCTTTCCTGGGAAGTAACAAAGGTATTTAAACCAAAAGGCAAGAAATGAGAGATGAGGAAGAAGTAAATAAGGAGAAAATGATATCAAAGTGTCATTCTTGTTATACCCCTGTCTAGTTTCTTGTTTCTGTGCTTGATTACAACTGGTTTGGATAATATTTTCTCTCTACACCTTCCCTTCTCACCATCAGACATGCCTCTCCTGAATGGACAATATTTGAGTTCAATTAAGGGTAACACAGTGGGATTAGGCAAGACAATATATCACAGTTGAAGGTATACTTCACAACAAACCATTCATCTAAGTATCTTAAGACCTATTGAGGGAAGATGCATTGGAATACAGAAGTACTTATAAATAGGTATTCTAAGGTATCCCACTACCCTAGTTTGATTTCTGTTGGTATAATGAGCATCACACCCAAAGCAATTTGACAGACAGGGTTTATTTGGCTTATACTTCCACATCACTACTCATCACTAAGGGAAATCAAATCAAGAGCTAGAAAAGAAACCTGGAGGCAGGAACTGATGCAGAAATACAGACGAGTGATATTTACTGGGTTGCTCTCAGGCTCACCTTCAGGTGAGGACATGTACAGGTGTGTTATCACCTATGGGCTAGACCTTCCCACATCAATCATTACTAAAATTTACCCGACAGTCTTGTTTGTTAGTCATTTTGATGGAAATATTTTTCTCAACTGATATTACCTCTTCCAAGTGGACCTAACCTTCTAACAAAAAACTCAATCAGCATATCTACATAGATCAAGTCACATATTTTACATACCCATAGCACATAATACCTACAATAAATACTTTTTCTGTAATGTCTTCATCTTCCCTTTTCTCCCCTTTCAATTAGGATCCAATCTTCATCAGTGTATTTCTTTGGTGTTTTATGAAGTTTAAATAAATAAATAAATAAATAAATAAATAAATAAATAAAGCTAGAATACAAGTAAAGAAGGGGAAGTACTTGATATTGTAGTCTGTAGGAAATCTTTTCTTTATTATTATTATTGATGAATTATTATATTTCTTTACATTCAAAATGTTGCTTCCCTTCACAGTCCTTCCTCACAGAGTTCTTTCCCCATGCCCCTACCCTTCATCTTTGAGAGGGTACCCACCTTGTCATCCTCCCTTCCTGTGGTATCCAGTCTCCACATGATTAGGTACATCCTCTTCCACTGAGGCCAGAAAAAGCAGTCCTCTGCTACATATGTGAAGGGTTGGTGGAGTGTGGGGGCTCAGACCAGCCCCTATATGCTCTTTGGTTGGTGGGAAAGGAGCACAAAAAATCAAGTCAGAGGGAGAGAGTGATCTGGGTAGCTGAAGGGAGAGGAGTCACAAAAGTGTGACAGTATCATGTATGGGAGGAGATTGCAGAGAAGCTCAGAGGGCCAGGAGAAAGAATGGAAATATGCAGATGCAGGGGGTGGGAGTATGAGGAACCTCTAGAAAGTCCCAGAGACCTGGGGTAGGGAGGCTCTTAGAACTCAATGTGGGTGACCTTAGAAATACCCAACAGTAGGGAGATGGAACCTGAAGAGTTAGACATAGCCCACAGTAGAGGAATGGGGACATCAACCCACCTTCAAAAATTTTAACCAAAAATTGTTTTTGCCTAAAAAAAATGCAGAGACAAAACTGGAGCAGAGCATCGAAGGTCTGAATATTTACTTTGGATGATCACTGAAGTGGCCCAACTTGTAATCCATCTCAAGGGGGTACACTTAACCCTGCTACTGTTACTGATGCTATGTTGTGGTTGCAGACAGAAGCCTAACATGGTTGTCTTACAAGTAGCTTACTGAGACAGATTCAGATATAACCAAACATTGAACTGAGGTTGGCAATCCCTATGGAAAAAGAACTTCCTAGACAAAGGATTGAAAGAACTGAAGAGAATGGCAAACCCATAAGAAGACCAACAGGGTCAACTAACCTAGACACCTGGAAGCTCACAGAAACTAAGGCACAAAGCAAAGAGGAAGTCTTTTCTTCATTGCAAACAGAAAACCATGAAAATTCTTAAATGTATTCAAATAAATATCTTTTCAGAAACATATTTTAACTATTATCCTCTGTTTATCATCTATTGATCTAATCTACCATCTGGCTATATCTTTCTATATTTTATCATCTATCTATCTATCTATCTATCTATCTATCTATCTATCTATCTATC
>JANHMN010000004.1:69144404-69242454 GCA_030674055.1 Rhabdomys pumilio
ATCTATCTATCTATCTATCTATCTATCTATCTATCTATCTATCTATCATCTATTATCTACTTATTTATCTTCATATCTGCCTACTCTTTACATTGTGGAATAGAATTGCGTGAATGGTTTTCTTCTGCATTTTACTTTGTATTATTTTTGCAACAAACGTGTTTTAACTCTGTAATTTAATAAAAATACACATTCTTATAAAAGCCATTGATTCAGTGTATTAAAAACAAGCCCATGACATTTCTTACATAAAAATTTATAGACACTGAAAGCATAAAGGTACCCAAGAGACCACCAGACCAGACAGGACTACATCTCGTTCATGAAGCAGATGCTTGCATTTTCTTTTCTTTATGTTCTCCAGGAATGGAAAGAGTCCCATGGCAGTCTATTCTTGGGTTCAATTATCTTTCCTCTCTTGAAATTTTCTTCTCTGAAGAAATCAATTCCCCAAACTAAGAGACATTGTTAGTAAAAGATTATTTTTAGTCATTATTCTGAAGCATATGGTTTGAATGATGAAGGGTAAAAAAAATTTAAATACATGATATGTGTGCCAGACAGAATATTTCTCTTGAAGAATTTCCAAATAACCAAGCATCTGGAAAAAAAAACTATAAAGGTTTCCATTAGCAAACACAGAGGTTTTTAGAGTTCTGACTTCTCTGACATACTATGCATTTCTATGCATGATATTAGCCACCAATGGGGTAAACACTAATTCTGATCAAAACAATCTTTATGTATAAGTAAAGAAATGCCAGAATCCTACAACTCATAAAACAAACCAGAAAACACATCAGATTCCTTAAATGTACTTTAGAAGACACCTGTCTGGGGCCTTGTCTACATCTAGAAACTGTCTTGTGGCATTTTGTGCTCTGGATATAAAAAGTTGAAGAAATCTAAGTTTTGGTCAATGTATTGTCACATTCAATGAAAAACTAAGGTAGATAAAAGGAAATCCCAAGTCACTGAGGTCACATTAGAGCTGATCATACCCGGTCTCTCTCTTACTCACATGGTAAGTCTTATGATTATTCTCATTAAAATGTCAGCCCCAGATGCTCATGTTGCACTATTAAAATTTTATTAAAATTATTTCCAAATGAAATGTCCCCACAGCTAGTGCACAGCATTATCATAAAGAAGACAACATTTGCTAGAATTCTTCCAAAATTGGGAAATATCTTGGAGGAGCTGCTGGAGATAAACACCATCACTTCTCCGTTCCCACCCTGTAACTTCAGCCTGGTCATCTTAAGTTCTATTCAAAGCTCAGGTAAACAATTTTCATCTTTCAAAATTGAAAAGAGAAGTATACTCTTGTATATTTTTAGATTAAATTTTAAATGGATACATATAATCCCAAAGTATATTTAAATATCGTAACATGATATGTATGATTCAATTCCTGAGTGCAATGTATAATACTGAAATCAGATTCAAAGTGTGTAACTCTTCAAGCATCCATTTCATTATAGTAAAAACTTCCCACTAGCTTTTTGAAATATATGTCAAATACCCTTCAACTCATTTGTCAATAATAATAAATACAATATTTACTTAATGAAAAGCATCAAGAATGTTCGAGTTTAATGAAATATTGCTTCATAGTTTTCCCCAAATATTTGTTATCCTGTTACCATTAAAGTGGCTTATTACCTAGTTAAATAAAAACTATAAAGTATTCACTCATATTTTGAGTGGAGAAATATAAACCCCAGGCAGGGGGCTTAGAATATAAACCATACTAAGATTAAAATTCTAAAAAAATGTTTTTTTTCCTGTTTGACAAATAGAGGAAGCATTTGTATGTGGGTGATGGTGTTGTCAAATGCCTACCCAATGAAGCCATGGGAGTACTGTCTAGCAAGAACTACTATGATGCCCACTACATGTTTTATCCATATAAACTATTCCTTTTCATTCATTAGTTCTTCAGTTTGACATAAGAAAAGTTATAGGCAATTTTGCTCCACAGTGGACTTCAGGAACCATCTGGAGAGAAGTTTGGTTGTCACAAGTAGGGGAGAGATGTGACTAGTGTTTGGTGTGCAGATTGGGCTGCTATGGAATAGTGCAATGGACAGTCTCTCTACTACACCAAAGAAACAGCTATGCAACATGCATTTGAGTGATGCTCAGGTCATAGAACCCTGCACTACTACATCCAATATCTGCTCATTACCTGCATGCAACCCCACTTATCTGCTCAGATGTTTCCACAAAAAGGTTCTTAGTGTATTTCCAAGCCTACATACAAAATCTCCAGTTACAGTCACTCTATTTGCCTCAGGGAATAAACTATGTATGGCTTGTCTTACTTGGTTAGCACTCTGTCTGTTGTGAACTGAATCATGCTTGCCACTTCATAGATCTCAATAAACATGCATAGTAAAGGTGGATGTGTGCATGTTTATATTCATTGGCATTATCATCTATAATTGGCTCGGCTTTCATCTAAGAATTTTACAGCTATTTATCGTACACTCACTGGGCATATGTACACTTGACAGAGTTCATGCTGGCAGAACATGTGTTCCCAGCAGGAGGATGCTCATCTTCTGCAATGAGCTTGAATGTGAAATGATGCTGCATAGGCTTACATGTGTGAGCACATGGTCTCCAGCTCATAGTGCTGTTGAGAAAAAATTTGGAGCCTTTGAGGTAGAGTCTTCATACAGAAATAAGGTTCCTGGAAGTGGGTCCTGGGTCTTATAGCCCAGCTCTACTTCCTATTCTCTCTCTCTTTCTCTCTCTCTCTCTCTCTCTCTCTCTCTCTCTCTCTCTCTCTCTCTCTCTCTCTGCTGACTGAAGATATGAAGATACAATACAACCAGCTACTTTGAGTACCTGCCACCTTCACTTCTTGGCCATACTAGAATCCAATAACTGTGAGGCAAAAGAAACCCCCTTCTCAGAAACCCCTTTCTCCCTTAAGCTGCTTTTGTCCAATATTTGATTCAACCAACAGAAAGGAAAAAAAATGTACATTTTGAAACATCAGACAAACCTTGCTTAAAAGATGACCATAGTTTCCCATGGAGGTGACCAACATCCTACTTGCATGGGATTTGCTTAATTCATTTTGAGCCTAGAAAAGCATTTGTCTTGGTATTGGTGCTGTGCATTGTGTTTACTAAAAGATGATCAGTTATTCCTGATGAAAGCACAGACCACAATTATTCTCCAGCAAATTGCAATCCATAATAACTAGTGCTCTCAGAGTTCTCCTACAAAATAAAAACGTGAGCAGACCGTCTCTTCTGCTCTCTCATCTTAATTGTCACTAACATTCACACAATGTGCATATTGTGTTCTGGTAAACAGCTGATACATAATGGCTGCAGGGACTGAATGCATACTGTGCATTAAGACTTGTTCCCTGTGTCTCAGGTCCTCACACACATTTTAAATTAAGAAACTTCTTTCTCTTAGCCACTTACAAATATAGTTCACAATTACATTGAATAAAGTCACAGGCTGTTATTTAGAAACATAAAACAGGCACATGAACAAATTCACAGCAGGGCAACAATTTTCTTTTTCTTTTAACCTCTTTCAAATGCCAACTCACCACTCAATAAATTGCTCTTCAGAGATTGTAAAGGCTATACAGTTAAAACATACTATCTTGGAACCACTGTGTTGTCAGGAGCAAATCGCTCACAGAAATACACATAGCAACCTTAGCTTTCTAGCTTGCTTCTTTTGCGTTCACAGGACAGGTGAGGGTTTTTATTGGAAACCCAGTGAAATGAAGAAAAGCATATTGTTTCCCAGACATTATGGAAAAAATTTCCAAAATATGTGTGACCCCTGCCAGTAACAGAGATCCTGGAGCTTGGGAAGTAGGAATCAAACCTATCATTATCAGTTTTATTTTCTCTTCCTTTTTCATTTCAAAAAAAAAGAAAGAATAGATTCAGGGTCAAAAAATTTAAAGATGGGTATGTGGCCCCATGCCTCAACTGTGGGCCATGTCACTCTACAAAAGATGGTGTCTTCAGGTTCCATCTCTCCACTGTTAGGTGTTTTGGCTAATTTCATCCACACTGAGTCCTGGGAGCCTCTTAAATACCAGGGCGCTGGGAATTTCTAGCGGTTCCCCCTGGCTCCCACCCCAGCTGCTGCATGTTTCTATTCATTCTCCTGTCCCTCTGGGCTCCACTCCTGTCTCCTCCTCCCATATGTGATCCTGCGGTTTTTTCCTCCCCTCCACTCTAACAACCAAATCTCTCCTTCTCTCTGCTGCCCAAGATTACTTTGTTCTCTCTTGTAAGTGAAATTGAAGGATCTACACTTGGATCTTCTTTCTGGCCAAACATCATTCGGTCTGTGAGCTGTATCATGGGTATTCTGTACTTTTTGGCTAATATCTACTTATCAGTGAGTGCATACTATGCATTTACTTTTTGGTCTGAGTTACCTTGCTCAGGATGATGCTTTCTATTTATATTCACTTGGCTGCAAAATGTATGATATCCTTGTTTTAAAATAGCTGAACAGTACTCTATTGTATAAATGAACCTTATTTTCTGTATCCATTCTTCAGCTGAATGACATCTGGGTTGTTTTCAGCTTCTGAATATTACAAATAAGGCTGCTATGAACATAGTGGAGCATGTGTCCTTCTTGCATGGAGGAACATCTTTTAGGAATATGCCCAAGAAAGGTATAGCTGGGTCTTCAAGTAAAATTATTTTCAATATTCTAAGGAATTGCCAAATTGAATTCCAGAGTGCTTGTATGAGTTTATAATACCACCAGCAATGGAGGAGTGTTCCTCTTTCTCCACATCCTTGCTAATGTGTGCTGTTGCTTGACTTTTTGATCTTAGTTATTGTGATTGGTATAAGGTGGAATCTCAGTGTTGTTTTGATTTGCATTTCACTGATGACTAAAGATGTTGAACATTTCTTTAAATGCTTCTTGTCCATTCAAAAGTCCTCTATTGAGAATTTTTTGTTTACCTCTGTACCCTACTTTTAATTGGGTCATTTGGTTTTGTGGAGTCTAACTTTTTTGTATATTTTGGATATTAGCCTTCTTTTGGATGTGGGGTGAGTGAAAATCTTTTCCCAAGCTATAGATTACCGTTTTAGCCTATTGACAATATCTTTTCCTTATAGAAGCTTTTCAGTTTCATGAGGTTCCTGGCCTCCCATGGTGCCAGTCTTCAGCTGCTTTCGATGACATTTTTATACCTTCAAAACCAGTACCATCTTGGAGATCTGTAAATATTACCAAGTCAAGTAGCAGGTCATGGTACAATCTTGACTATCTCTGGAATATAGCTTATTTTGCTCTCATAAAATATTTCCCAGAAAATTTCAGCTCAGTAATGTTGGTCTCTTCTTAATCACCACTAATTTCTTAGCACCAGCTACCTAGCATCAATTGTCCCAGTAACCCCTTCCATTCTTGACTCTAAAGTCAGAGCCACATTGCTGAGTCTGCTGAGTTTCTGTTGTTTGCTGGGTCTGAAACATGGCCAATTGTTCTATTACATCCTTCACTATGTAAACTTGGCTGTCCTGGAAGTTTCTCTTTAAACTGACTTTGATGTCAGAGATCTGCATGCTGCTGTCATTGAGTGCTGGGATTAAAGTCCTGCACCACTAAACCTGAACCTAAGCCTCACTTTACCTTTGTACAAGTTCATTCCAGATATAGTCAAGTTGGCAACCCAGAGTAGTTATCGCAATAGTTCCTTTGTTAATTTGACACAAAATCATATCTCTTTATGTCTAAGTGAAAATGATAAGAAGTTCATAATGACAGCTAAAATGATATAACTATCCTTTGTTCATAAACATAGATGGGTGGGATCTTGTCTTTAGGTCACCACTTGCTTTATTCTATTTAATATTCTTGAGCACAGAATTTAGCTTCATTTTATTTCCTGGTGTCTCTTTACTCTTTGAACCATTCATTTTGTATTTTTCCTGTCTACGTTTGCTACCCTTGACCAAAATATTCCTTATCGGAGGGAATCACAAGATAAAGTCTAAAGTGGGTTGTTTTGAGACTTCCTTTGTCAATGCAACTACCCTGAATCTTTTCACCTGAACATCAGGCAGACTCTTCAGACTAGGGTCAAAAGCAGCCACATTCTTCAACAAAATATCACAAGAATGATCATTAGGCAACACACTAAAATTATTTATTTTCTAAAACCTTTTGAGCCAAGCCCCTAGAATTCAACTTACCCTCAGCACCAGTGTGGTCCATATCTTCCCTAGGATGGCCCATTAAACCCTACTTAAAACATTTAACTCCAAACAAAATTATCGCCTGGACTATCACAGCAATACTCTAGTCCATGGTACCAACCTCAGTCTTATTTAGTGTTTTATTGCTTTGAAGAAAAACCATGACCAAGGCTGCCAAGTCTTGTGTGGTCATGGAAGGGATGGCATGGCATGGTTCCCGCCCCTGGAGCAGAGCCAGCAGTGTGTGAGGCTCCATGAGTGTTGACAGTTGCTGGGGGCATAGGGATTGTTCATACAATAATGTACATGTTTTCCTTCATGTTCCTTCTTTGTGAAATATTTTCCTTGCCAATGTAATCAGAGAATGTCCCCTCTGCCAAGGTTAAGGACTCCATGATAATCAGAGCTATCATAAGTCTGGGAGATGATGGTGTGTCTATGTCCTTAGTAGAAATGGGAAACACTGTGACCTTCAGGACAACTCTTAAGGCTGTGGGACAGAATGTTGAAAACATGAGTTTAAAAATTTATAATTTTTCAATTATGAAAATATCATGATGCAATGTGAATTATATGAGGGAGGGGCTTCACAGACCTGAAATCAAAGGCAGCTGTATTATGAGCCAGCTTGTCAGAAACATATTAAGGGAGCAGATAAAGAAATTTGGGAAGTGGTGATGATAGGGTAAGATTCCACTCAGCTAAGTTTATTGTTTGTGCTTACAAATGCAGGTTGATTCCTGAATTCAAGGTCAACCTGGGACAGAGTGAGGTTAGGCCTAGGATGAAATAATTGATATGCAAATAAAAGATTGGCTCTGTGAGAGCTGAGCTATATGGATAAGCTCTCTGGTGATCTTCAGAAAGCTGTCTAGAGCAGAACAAGGCTTTCAGCTTGTACTCACAATTTGACTTCGAGTTATTCTTTACACCATTCCTGAACACCACTTTCTCATAACCTCTCTCCAAGCAGAGTCTGGACATTGGCATAAGGAAATTCTTATAAAGGCAAACATTTAATTAAGGCTAGCTTCCAGTTTCAGAGATTCAGTCCATCACATGATGGGAAACATGGCAGACTTCGTGTTGGAGGAGAAGCTGAGAGTTCTACATCTCGATTCAAAGGCAGCCAAGACTGTCCTTAGCAGTCAACCAGGAGGAGGGATTTTCTGTATCGGGTAGAGTCTAAGCATAGGAGGAGCCCCTAAAGTCTGCCTACACAGTAATACACTTCCTCCAACAAGGCCACACCTATCCCAGCTGGGCCACACCTCATAATAATGCCTTCTCTATGGGCCAAGATTATTCAAACCACCAAACGTTTCCATTTGGTTACCATTAAATTTTATCATAAATCACTCCTTCTTTTTTCCAGTTTTAAATAGAAACCTATATACACAATACATGTCTGTCTTTACAATTCTTCAGATGAAATATCCTATATTTTACCTTAATCATGTATGCATCACCCTTCAGAATATAGTAATTTTTATTATAAAATGTAGTTATTTTGTCAAGATAGGATATCTTTCCTACTGTTTAAGTCATAAGTGCAATCTTAATCATTTGTATTATCAAAGCACTTTCTTTATGAACATGCTTTAGTGCTCCGGTTGTCCATAGAGGACTTTCACAGTGCTGTGTTTAACACTTTGAACATCATGTCTCATTGTAGACAGGAAAGAACTGATAGCCCCAGCAGCCAGGGTTGTAGAGGTTCATCAATAGAACTGGAACTCAGGTTCATTCATTCTGTCTCTTTCTCTTAGAGAAAGAAATTGTCTGTCACTTACTTTAAAAGACAATATAGTACTGTATTTCTCATTTCATGAGGTAATTTTTGAAATGTTACCAAATATTTCATACATTTCAAATTATGCAGAGATTATGCTATTCAAGGCTGAATGTGACAGATGATGAGTTCACATGTTTTACACTCCTTGGTGTTTCTGTGTAATTTTTAGCTAACTATGATTTTGCACTAAAAAGATGGCAGTTTAAGATAGTGACCCATTTTCTGCTACTGTTATTCACATCAGTAGAAACTTGGTAAAGACGCTTTTATCTTGGGAACCTGAGTCATCCCTTGAGAAGGCAAAGGAGTGTTTTGATCTGCTTGTAAGACATAAATGAAATGCAGAGACCATATAAAGTGGGAAGTATATAAAAAAGTGGGACCAAATTAACTAGATCACAGGCTTCTAGCTCATGGAGCACACTGTAAATTGTTCTGATTTCTAAAACTTTCCTTAAATACCCAGGACTGCTTGACTGCTTTAGTCCAGTTATCAATTTTTTAATGGATTCAGTTTCTTATTTCTATCTTGATATCTTGCCCATACCACACAAATAGTAACTTTCAGACTGATTTCTAAAATCCCAGAGGGAAGACAAATATGTCACAAATTCTTATGTGATTATTTTAGAAGTATTTTGAGAGAGGAGAGAAAATCTAACAAAATACTAAAGAAAGAAGTCTTAACACATACTCAAGGGTAGCCAGAACAACAGCAGTGAACTATCTTTTCTTTTTCATTGATCTTCCATTTACTTATCCATTTATCAAACAACATACTCCAGTAACTAGAAGACCACTTCAGATCTATTTTCTTCTTTCAGCATAAACTTGGACAAGTCATTTGACAAACTTTAGCCTCAGTTTTTTGTGTTAAATTTAAGACATAACTGATACCTACAGATGATGTGGATGATATGGAAAAAGTCAGAAAACGCCTATAAATATTTGTGGGGGGCTGTAGCTACATGAAAGGAGCCAGGGGCCCATGAGCATGGCCAAACTCCTATTAGAAGATTTCACATTAATTGCTCAGTAAATATCTGGACATTTCATGATAAACTGACAATTATTTAGTAAAGCATCTTCTATTATAAGTCCAGTGCTGTGCTGAACATTCAGGGAACAATTGTGGATATGGTCAACTATAGTAATCTTCTATTCAGGAGGACTTTAGGCTAGCATCAAAAGCAGGCTTGAAGTCAAAAGATACAATCTTACGATAGTGGCACTGGGCCCAAAGATAATATAAAGAAATATGGGACTGACACTTTTGGTCTTTTAAGAGCCAAAGAAAACTCTAAATGAATGTAGAATGCTCATCCATTCTCCAAACCATTTTAAAATATGAGTTAGTGCCTATATATTTTCCTTAACTACTAGCTATCTCTTTTTTTTTAAATCAGTTTCTTCCTGGTCTTTTCTTCTTATGCTTCTATAGTACCTGGTGCTTGTTTCATTGTGACAGTGATTTTATTCTTGTCTAAGTCCCAGGTTGTTGAGGCCAAGAATTTGCTCTTGCTATGGTTTCATTCCCAAGGCCTTACACTATAAGATGCCCCATGAAAAAAAATGTGTACTCAGTGAATGAAGAAGATAAATATATAAAGGGGAAGAAAAGACAGAAGCATGGAGACATGGAGAGAGAGAGAGAGAGAGAGAGATGGGGGGGACAAAGGCATATAAAGGACAAAACAAATTCTGGATAGAAAGACAAAAAAAAATGGTCAAGTCTATGGCACACTCCTAACTACATTTATTTCTTTTTAAATTTTGATTCAATGTTCATACTTTTTACACAATTGAAAGACAAGAAATGTATGGAAATTATTTTGTAGGTTCAATCAAGCTTTAAGTTATTCATTTATTATAGTAAGAGAAAAATTTGGTTTCTGAAGTCACTTATAACTGTGTCAGGTTCTGTTTTTGTGTACCCTGTATTAGCTCTTAGAATATTTTTTCCAGGATAATATAAATAATGATGGTCTTATAAAACTGACAGATATTTTGGTTCATATGTATGTGTTCATGTGCTTGTAGACCACTGGTTGATATCAGGTGCCTTCCTCAATTTCTTCCCACTCTAATTTTGAGACAGTTTTTATCATATAACCCAGAGCTCACAAATTTCACTAGACTAGAAAGACATTAAATCTTAGGGATACCCTGCATTATCATGCCTGTACTAGAATTGCTATCACATGCCAATTAAGGATGATTTTTTTATACTAGTGTCTCAGGGTGGGACTGATTTATAGTTTGTACTTTACAGACTGACCAATCTTCTGAGTCCCCACTTTTTCCCATATAAAATGTTTTTACTTTTTATTAGATGATATAATATATAAAGAAGGGTCTTCACATAGCATCTATTATTAAACACTTGTTAGTGGATTCTAAAGGGATGAACAAGTTCAAAAACAATAAAAGAACTAAGTTGCTATAACTAATAGTTTTCTGAACACAGGTAATTTTATCAGTGAGAAGACATTTTCATAAATTAATAAAATAATTTTTTACTGAAATTGCTCCACTTACCTTATAAAGAACATGCTAGTTCAACTACAGTGGGTTCAACTGTAGTTCTTAATAAGTTATCAATACATTTAAAATAGTAACATCCTAACATTGAAAACATAGTAGGGAATTTATTCAGACTCTAAGCAACTGTAAATAGGTGTTGGAATAGCAGATTTTATAGTATCTGAAATCTCTTAAGCTCTTCAGAGAAATCAGGGTAATTGGTGTATCTTAAATGAATAGGACATTTGTACATATTTTAAATGTAAATGTGTACTTTGAAACATGATACATGTAATCTGGAAGAGAAAAGAACAGTTATAAGAAAGATCTCTTTAGCATCTTTCCTCTCTAGAATGGCTCTTGTTTTCCATGTATTCTGTACATTCTACAACATTCAATTTTTTTGTTGTTTGCCTTATATGCTCTTATCTAAATATATCTGTATATGTTATTAAGTATACTTCTGAACAAATTAGAATTGTATTCAGAAGTAACTTATCAACATGGCTGAAAGACCAATTGTGTGGAAATATTAGCTTCTGTATCTCCCACATTCCTGACAACTTTTGTACAGTAGAGTATGTAAAAAAAATGATTACTATTGGGTAGTCTAGTTGGCTTTTTTAATGTTTTCTAAAGTTTTCATAGGAGTTTTAGATTAGTGAGAATTTCTGCTTTGGAATAAAGGGTGGTGTTCATGGGGAAGCAAGTGAAGGCTTTGAAGCTAGGTTTTAGGGTAAAGAGAAGTAATAGTTGATTGGCATGGATTTTGGATAGACATGGCTTGTAGTCACTGTGGTGACTCTTACTCTCAGGCTGTCAGCTGCCAAATTAGTCTCCCTCCAGTAATAATCCTCATGTTAGCTTTGGTTAATTAACTGAGAGGAGATGCAGGTACCTCTGTCTATTAACTGCCTTCCCCTGTAGCTCGCTGAGCTTGCAGACTTTCTCATGTCCCAGAATCTGATGGCAGCATCTCGGGGGCCTGCTGTGAGGCAGATTATAGCAAGACAAATTTCTGTGAGGCAAGTTCTCATTTGAGAGCCCTTGACTAAGCCAACAAGCACATGCTTTAGGTTTTAATTAAAGACAGAACCAATTTTAGGAAAAAGTTGGTCACTCATGGCCAGGAAGATAGCTATTTACTCTGAGTAAATGCAGTTATGGGCTCATTTCTCCCTGTATAGTGAAGTGCTAAGAGCAATACATAATCAAAACTCAAGAAATGACATGACATTCTAGTTATCTAGAGAAATTTAATAGCTCAAAATTAACAAAGACAAGAAAATACATATCAAAATGCAGTTTTAGATAGGAGATAACATAAATTAGCAATATAAATTATCTATTATCTTTTTTAATTCAAAAATTTATTATTTATTTTTACATTTTATGATGTGTATTGGGGAGTGGCATAGTACATGCATAGGGGTCAGAGAATATATGTCAAAGGATAAATCTATGAGCTCGTTTTTATTTTTCAACCTTTTAACTGGTGCTAGAATTGATGCTCATGTTCTTAGGCTGATGCAGAAAATTGTATACAAAGTGAGCCATCTCAGTGAAATTTTCCTTTAAATTTCCTAAAGATGCAAAGTTAAATCTATAAATATAAAATAAAAAATATTTCTGAAGCCTAACCCTCTTAGACTGTACACCTCTGAAATTAAAGTATTTATGTTACTGCAATATTTAATTATAACTCTCAGGACACCTGTCACAACAGGTGCTTTTCAAGTGTGATTTACTCTAAAACCTTAACAGCTATTTCCTGCAGTCAAGCTATTGTTGAACTTGTGCTTACTTGTGGTTGTATCATAAACAATATGAGACTTACATGTACAGAAAAAAACCCTGTCAAGTATGACATCATTTTTTAAGAAACACATATGAGTTCCAAATTTTTCCTCAAAATATCTGGCTGAAAATTCTTTTGAGTGAGTGAGCATCAACTTTTTGAACAGTTTCTTTTCACAGTTTATACTCTGTATCTTACAGGTTTTAGTTCATTTCTGTGACTTATTTAGCTTCTCTTTAGTGATGAAATTCTTTTGGCCAAGAATCTTCAATCTTGAGTTGGATTAATTCATAAGCACCTTCTGAGTATTCTGAATGAGCACTTAAAGAGTTGTAGCTATGCTTGCTCAGATCACAGGTCTTTTAGAGAAGCACATAGACCTCCCAATGAAGCACACAGTGAGAAGCTCCCTTCTTAAAGGTTGCAGTAGCAGATTCCTGCTCCCACCCTGACAAATAGAAAAGACTGACTCCATATGAAACGATGTGACTCATGAAGACTAGTAGCACACTCATTCAAAACCATCTCATGCTATTTTTAAGCCTATAGGATCTGCATCACTTCTACTAGCCATAGGAATGATAAGACCTTCCCTGATTCCAATCTACTTCCTCATTTCCAAAGATGAAATTATTTCTTCAAATAAACACAAACTCTTGTCAAAGCATTCCAGTATTCTTCTTTGTAAGCACAGAATCACATGGACATAATTAGGCTTCAGATCAGATTTTTGTTATAGCTCTATCATATTGTGCTTATTAGTACTAATTGTCAGCTCAACACTTAGAAGGCAAGCCATTCAGGGACATCTGTGAAGGCTCCTCTAGATTAAGAGTAGCTTCTTAATGCCTTTGAAGGATTGTCTTAATTGTGGTAACTAATGTGAGATGGCTCATCTTAATTCTGTGCTGGACCTTTTCCTGGGCAGGGATTCCCGACTATGTAAAATAAAGAGGGCATCATGGAGACTAGCCTGCATTGTAGTTCTCTCTGCTCCTGCTTATGAATATAATGTGAGCAGCTGTTTCATTTTCTAGTGCCTTCCCTTCTCTGCAAGATGAACTGTAACCTGGAATTATAAGTCAAATAAACACTTTCTCCTCTAAGATGTTTCTGTCAGGGTGTTTTATCACAGTGGTGGAAAAGAAACTAATACATACTTTAATTTTATGGTATGGATAAATATTTAGCATGTTAAAAACTAGCTAATTATTCACTAACACATTTTCCTTCTGTCCTGCTTGCACAACTGTGCTCATTCTTCCATGAATGTCAAGTGATTATGATTTGAACAGTGGAGCTGAGGAAAAATTGCAGGAAAATTTGAAGCACTGTATGTAATTCTCCATTTTCCTCACCATTAACCAGATGGACAGATCTTATAGATATTTACATCCTGGACCCCTGAGGCACTCTCCAAGGTTTAGTCCAAGTCCTTTCAATAGTTGCTTTTACAAACTGCTTAAGATAATTAAGTATTACACATCCATGGTCAGCCAATAAAACTCATGGTCATATTAGATACTAGACCAGTTCATGAGAAAATATGCTTCCTAGTTTAAACAGATAGTAAATAAGTAAAATTAAATTTTTCCTATACAAATATCCTATGGATAGACAGATGGTCTTCAAAAACCTCAAAAACCAACAGAAAATGGCATTTAGAGATATGTTTATTAACTTAAAGGTTTTTTTTTTGTTTTTTTTGTTTTGTTTTGTTTTTTGGTTTTTTTTGTTTTTGTTTTTGTTTTTTTCATTAAGGCATGTCAGCTCCAGGCAGCACCCAATTTGATTTGGAAAAAAAAAAAGGATGGATATAAAAGGATCTCCATTAAGAGATGTCTTCTAATGTGGTGAGATGCCACCAGGCAAAGACATGCAGACACAATCCTTTCCAAAACTTGCAAACTTAAATGTAGGTAAAATCAACTGCCAAGACAAGGCAAGCAAATCCTTAATATGTCCTGCTTTACAAAATATCTGTCATACATTCTGTGCCAGAAGGCTAAAGATGATGCTTCAGTGTTATTAAAAAAAATAGGGACTGTCCAAGCAGTTAGCTGTCTCTGCCATTTCTACAGGCTTGGATGCTGCTTGCCATGAACTACCTACATACTTAGGTAATATTTATTCTTCCTAAAGTCTCTGATGGGGTTGGAGACTGGATAGTTTTAGTCTCTAAGTTAAAGTTAAGTTATAAGGGATCAAAGAAAATGTTTTAAAGTGTAAAGAGATGTTTTAAGAACGGTAAGTGCAACTTATAAAAATTGGAGGACTTGAAAATTAAATCATAAGACAAATAACCAAACTAACAGAGGTTATGATTCAAATGAACATAACAGATATCTTTATAACTTTTGTTTATTTCACCCAAGCAAGACAACAAATACAAGATGATGGAAATAACCTCATGCATCTTATTATATCACTATGGATTAAAGCTGAATTTCAACAACAACAGCAACAACAAAAAGTCTACATACTGATGGAAACTGAAGAGTTCTATACTCAATGATCACTATTTCAGAGAAGAAGTAAAGGGAGAAATTAGACTTTCTAGATTTCAAGGAAAATGAGGACACAACATACCCAAACTTTTGGGACACTATGGAATCCGGGCTAAATGGAAACATCATGGAACTATATGCTCTTATAAAGAAATTAGATACTAATGAGTTAAAGGTACATCTGTAGGCTCTAAAATAAGATCAAATATACCCGGGAGGAGAATTTGGCAGAAATCAAAATCAGCAGTGAAATAAATCAATTCAAAACAAAGATAATTATAGAAAAAAAAATCAATGAAACCCACATTGGGTTCTTTGAGAAAATCAGTAAGATAGACATACACTTTAGCCAAACTAACTAAAAAGCAGAAAGATAGTACCTGCGTTAACAAGCTATGAAAAGAGAGACATAAAATTAGAAAATCTAAATGAAATGAATGAATTTCTAGACATATACCAATTACCAAAATTAAATTAAGATCAGGTAAATTATCTGAATAGTCTGACAACCCCTAAGGAAGTAGAAGCAGTCATCAAAAGTCTCTTAACCAAAACAAGCCCTGGGACAGAGAGTTTTAGTCCAACATTCTACCAGATTTTCAAAGGGAAAATGATGCCCATACTCCCCAAACTAATCTACAAAGTAGCAGCAGAAGGAACACTGCCAAACTCACTCTATGGGACAACCCTGATACATCAACCACATGAAGACTCAACAAAGAAAGAGAATTTCAGACCAATTTTCCTTATGAACATTGATGCAAAGATATTAAATAAAATACTCACAATCTGAATCTAAATGCACATCAAAGACATCATCCAGCATGATCAAGTAGGTTTCATCCCAGAACAGAGCAAACTAACCTTCAACTTGGTAAACTAGTGCGTTTATTAGAGTTACTAAGGGGAACAGGGGTGACTCAAACCAGCTATGTCAGTGAAAAGCCCATCTAGGCAGCGGTGATAAGTTATAAAACATGTAACTCTGGAACTATTTGTACAATTTCCAAGCAGCTCAACAGGTTAGAGAGATTTTCTTCCTCTCGCATTTGTTTATGGTTTCCTGAACTTCAAGGAGGGACCTTGTAATTCTTGTAAATTTCAGTAAACTTCGGAGACCTCTGCTTGCTTTTTCACAATTGAGTCTTACTACCTACTTCCTGGAGGAAAGGAAGAATGTTTCACTTTGGAGAAAACTCTACCAATAAGACAGAGGAAAGAAAAGGAGAAGAAGCTCCTATAAACATTTTGAATTTTCAGAGATGGAATTCTACCCTGATGACTTCCAACTGGAGAGAGGGATGTAGGTACTTAGTCATAAGCTAGGAAGCATTTAGAGTAAGAGTCAGAGTAGCATTTGGTGACAGTTACAATATTTTGACACCAGTTTTTAGCCTTGCTAGAATATTGGCCTATCTCTTTAAGACAATACTTACACTTAAAAACTTAAAGGTTAATTTATTTTTATTTTATGAATGTTTTTCTTGCATGTAGTTACATGTGTGTAAATTCTTTGGCCTGGATGAAGAATTTATTATAAATCATTGAATGCATTGTTAAATACTATAATGTCTATGAGTCATAGATCAGGTCTTTCATCAACTTGCCTCAAAAGAATGAGAATTAAGAGAACATCCTGTGGCTACATTTGCTGACATTTAAAAATGATCTTTATGTATTCCTGGGTAATTATTGAGTAAATTGCCTGAGTTTATCAAAAATTTCAAAAATCACATACTTTAAAATTTCAATTTTTAAATCTAGGCAAACTTACTTTCAAACTTGCAAATCATAAAATTTTCTATTCTGTTTGAAATATTTTCAAGGCAAAAGATTCAATGAGCTCCCTCAGTAAATAACTCTAATATCTGAACAGCTTATCTGATTATCTACTTTCCCTTGAAGCTATTTCTCCTTGTTCTGTCCTTGGTGGTAATAGGGAAAAAAGTAATAACTACCATCTACACATTCAAAGACGTTTCAAGGTAAATTATAGAAGACACAATTTCCATTTGCAAGGAGCATACAATCTACCAAAGGAAAAGAACAAATGCATTAGATATGCTTGAGTGAGAGAGAGCTATTTGGGGTAAGGCTTATTAAACGATTCCTTATATATGGTAGCACTTTGGGAGGAGATCATTATTTGTCAGTAAAACAACAATACACTCAGTATCACATAAGAGAGGAGATGTCTCAGGTGTTCTAGTTAATAATGTAGAAGACTAGGACAATCAATTTTTTTTTTTTTTTGAGATTTAGTATTTGAAAATAAACACTTCGGTCTTATTTAAGCCACTGAAATATAGTTTCTCCTAGAGCAGCTCAGGTTACACCCAGGCAATTCATACATATAATCTGATTATGTGCACATACACATTTATTCATACATATGTATATAAACACAAATTTGATTGAGAGAAAAACTGACATTGCCTTAAAGAATATATATTTGTGAAAGTGTCTATATGAGTATTTTATGTGCAGCCAATACTCAGCACTATTAAGTCTCATTATTTTTTGATTTTTGTATTGATATATAAATATTAAGCTGTCATAGTAGAGAATGTACATATACTTGAGTTTGCTATTTTTAACTCACAAAATGGCTACTAAGTGCGTTGAGTTGCTTGCTTCATTTATTAGGTCAAACTTACAAGTTAGGGACATTAGTTTCAATGTGGCTGCCGTGTCAACAACAATGCCAAAAAGTTTCTCATCAGCTGCACAGGACAGGCAATAGGTAGTAATGTACTAGGGACAACAGTGTGAAAACACATGAGTATTCCCTTTAAGGGAATGGAAAATCAGTCTTAGCAAACAATCTCAAAGCTGATGGTAGACACAGAAGGTCAAATCTGAAACTCCTCCTAACTACTCCTGAGAAACCTTTAAGAAAAAGTTCACTTTGTAACAATATTAAAAAAAAAAATAAAAACAACAACAATAAAAAACAGCTCTACATAGGAGGGATTCAGAAACCACTGACATGGTTTTTCCTAGAGCAGCTCGGGCTACTCCTGGATAACTCATATATATAATTAATCTGATTATATTAATATATACATTTATTTGTACAAATGTATGAAAACATAAATGTGATCGAGAGGAAAAACTGACACTGAATTAAGGAGACAAAAGAAGGTGGATTCTGGTGCCAACTACTAAGTTTCAATGTAAGTGACACTGGGTTTGACATTGAATTTGGTCTTTGTTTTGGCATGGTTCACATCTGGTCAGAGCACAAGTCTGCCTACAGTTGGATGAATGAACACTTGCCTCTCCAGCACTGCAATGAAACAGGAGCAGCCTGACCATATTCCCAGCCCAGCCAGAGCTGATATCCAATCTTGTCATATTCATTAGTTTCAATCTTTCTTCCTCAAGATAAGATCTAATAAGGGATTTGAATTTTCCATCTACTTCTCCCTTTAGTAGACCTCTGATGGGTCTATTAATGAGTGTGAAATGGCCAGAGGGCAGGCAGCCTTAAAGAACAATAGATGAAACAGATGGCAAAACGAATCCACAAACTGGATAAAGCCATTTAATATCCACTCATCATCATGATTAAACATTCGGGAGGTGGATTTTCTGCACATTAACTTGACAGTACAATGAGAGTCACAGCCTTTTTACAGTTCAGTTTCAACACATGTAGAATTTGGAGCTTGGAGTAATGTAGCAGCTAATAAAACTGTTCAGAGGAGCCCTAGGATCCTTACATGACCTTTAGAACTACCTGAAGTAACAAGAGGCAGATGAAAGTCTCTCCTCTAACAAACCACATTACAGTTCAAATGTGTATTCTTCTATGATAATGTTACAGTCATATTCATTTTTGTAATAGAAGTAAAAAAAAATCCCCTTTCCAAAATAAATTTGTAATCACTGAGAAACGCACAACCTAAAGACGCCAGTGATTTCACAATCTGTGATTCTTCTGGAGATACTAACAAGGAGAAAATATTTTTGGCTCACTGCAGGTAGCACCGAATCCTTTAGTTGTCATTCACAATCAGAATACAACTCTACTTTCTGAATTATCATGTTCAGGGAGACAGGAAATAAAAAGTAAATTAACATTTTATAAAAAGCACATCTTATGAGTATGCAAAATTCAACTGCATTACTATTTTTCCCTAGTACCTGTTATTAGGGCTGTACTTAAGAACTATCTACAGTATTAAAAAAGTAGAAAACAGTATGACATAGGCAGTGAGGACATTTCAGACATTTGCATGAACTGGAGTTGGTCGAGGGAGAAAACAGAGAATGTCCCTAGCCTACTTTGTTTCTACTTCTCATTTCCCCCATGTTTTTTCACCCTCACAATGGGCAAGTGGGCTGCTGTAATTTGACTTTAAACTGTCCCACAGAACTTAATGGTTTTAAAAATTCTTTTAAATTTTATTTTTTATGAATGAGAGGGCAGATGTACATGCATGAGGGAACTCTTTCATGCTGTGATGTGTGGTATGAAGACCCCAACACAACTTCTGGAGTTGGCTTTCTCCTACTTTTATGTGGGTTGTCAGGCTTGGGCAGCAAGAGCCTTTATTGTCCAGCTCCAGCCCCAGTCCCAGCCCCAGTTCCTGCCCTGATCATTCTTTAGGCCCCACAGGTTTGTGCTTTGAATGTTTGTACTCAACCTTTTGGCTGTGCTTTAGTGACTCTGAAGACATTAGTTGGTTAGCCTCACTGGAAGGAGTAGGTAATTAAGTCAGTCCTTTGAAGGTTTGCCTGGCCCTTGGTTTCTAAAGTTTTGTGTCTCCCAGTGCTCCATAGTGGGCATAGCTCCCACCACTGTGTTACTCTAAGAGAGCTACTATAAGATACCAGTCCTACAGAAATAGGCTGTGCCCTCTAAATATATTTTTCCTCCTCACATTTTCTCTGTCAGATATTTTGGTCACAGAGGTAAAATAAAAATAGTGTGTAAATGCAAGATAAGTAATAAGATTTTCATCAAAGTGTGCATTTAAAGTACAAAGAAGTGCAGACACAAAAGAGGTCATAAATTGGAAAGAGAATGGGTGTGTGGATACATTATATGGAAGTATTTGAAGGGAAGGAGAAATTGATGTAATTACATTATAATTTCTCTCTCTTCTCTCTGCATGACATTACTGTATGTATGTATGAATGTATCTATTATGTATGTATGTATATATAATATATAATTATATAAAATATATATAATATGTGCATACCATTTTTTGTTTACTTATTTTACATATACTTGAATACAAAATAATATCATACTCCAGCTATGTTATGTATTTGAGTTTGTTAAGTACCAACCTTTTCTGCCAAAAGAAAAGAAATTCTGATTCCTATAAACACCAATGGCTCATAGAGAAAAATAAAATCTCAGTGTGGTGGTTTGAATTCGTTTGGTCCCCATAGAACTCTGTGTTTAAGAGCTTGGACCATGGGAAGCAACAATATTAGGAGGTGTGGCCTTGTTGGAGTAGGCATGGTCTTGTTGGAGGAAATGTGCCACTGTGGAAGTAGGCTTTGAGATCTTCTATGCTCACACTCTTCCCAGAATGAAATTGCAGTTTCTTCCTTGCTGCTTGGGAAGCAAGATATAAACTCTTGGCTTCTCTATCTCTGTGTCTGTTTACACACTGTCATGCTTCCTGACATCATGATAATGAACTAAACCTCTGACACTATAAGTCAACCCCAATTAAGTGTTTTCCTTTGTAAGAGTTGCTTGGTCTTGGTGTCTCTTCCCAGCAATGAAACTCTAAGACACTATATGTCTTAGTTATTCAACCAGTCATACATCTATTTTTCAGAAATATTTTAATGTTTTATGACTTATTGTAGAATATTCTTTTAAGAATCCTATAGGCATCTACTATTAAAAAGAGAATTTTCTGTGTATTGCTCCTCTGGGATCAATAATTTTCATCTATTATTTTGTGATTTGTACATTATATCTATATGAATTTAAAGAAGCCAATTTTTTGTCATTGATACTAAGTTGAGAAAGAGAGAGAGAGAGAGAGAGAGAGAGAGAGAGAGAGAGAGAGAGACCTGAGCTTGAACTTCAACATAAAATGATGGAGACAATAGAGCAGAGGCAGAGTCCTGAGCTGCACCTTGTGGTCATCAAGGTGGCAAACATGAAACTAGGCTTCTTCCACACTGATAAAGATTCGCTCCAATAAGGAGACCATTTTAATTTCTTGCTTTTGATTTTTGGTGTATTTATTACCATTTTTCCTTCTGTGCTCACTTTGAGAATACAAAAGTAAATCCGATGGTTATGGTAGAGTTTTTCATCCAACAATTACTTAGCTTCCTCGAGAATGATTTGGTGATTTGGATAGTGCCTTTAAAGGATTTTTTTTTCTGAATAGAAGTTTTTCAATAACTTGGTCTTGTTATTTCATTGTCTGTGGCCTGCAAGTTCTCTGCTAGCAACCCTAGGACTCTCAATAAGCCATTTGTTTTTCTTCGTTTGTTTGTTTGCTATTTTCATGATTCTCTCTTTGTCTTTCACTTTTAAAAGTTTGGTTATAATATGTGACAGAGTAGTCTTGGTTAGAGTGAATATGTTGGGAGAACTTTAACCTTTCTGTAGCTAAATATTAACAAGACTTCTCACAGTTAATATGCTTTCTACGACCATAAGCTAGACAAGGTACCCACATCATTTTTTTCTTGTACTACTTGGGCTCCTATTATTTGAAAACTTACTACTTTGAGGTTTCTCCAAAAATCACATAAGCTATTATTATTTTTAAAGTTCTTTTTCATGTTTTTATGTTCTGCATGTGTGAAGCTTGGTTTTACTGATTAATCTATGTGCTCAGTTTTGCTGTTGATGTTCTCCATGGCATTCTTCATCCGACTCATGGCATTTTTAGCTCTGGAATTTCTATTTCACTTTTATAATTATTATAATCTCTATTAAACTTCTTATTCTTCTGGCACTATTCTTTTTTTTTTCATCTTAGTGAACTGATCCTGCTTCTGAAGTTTACTGAAGTTCCTTAAAAACCATTATTTCCACTTCTTTGTGAGGTATTTTACATACTTTAACTTGTTAAGGATCAGTCACTGCTGCTTTCTGTTGTCAGTTTGGTTGACTATTTCCGTAGTGGCCCTTTATTCTAAATAGACTGTGTAATGCTGTCTGTGTATTTAAAGAAACTGCTGTTTACTTCAGTCTTAACAATTTGGCTTTGAATAGGAATGTCCTTTGATATGCTCTTGCTTTGCAGTTCTGGCTACATGGTCTAGAATGGTTCCTAAATTACTGATTTCAGGCCACTGTGGTCAATTTGGGACTCTAGTGTACCTAAAAAATTGTTTGATGAAGCTGTTTGTTGTTGTAGAATTGAACTCCAGTTTGCCAATATTAGACTAATTTTGGTTTGGGTTGATGAAGAAGTCTGGGATGACATTTTGAAAAACTAAGGCTGCATGGTCCTACTTGGCACCTAAACAAATAAATTAAATATCAAAATGGACTAAAATTAATTGAAGATTTATTTGGTAGTAAGAACCAAAACTATGCATCTACTGAAAGAACAGTGGTAATTCTCCATGATACTGGCCCATGAAATGAAATTTTAGACATTATCCCAGGTATACAGATATCAGAACCAAAAAGAGACAGGTTATATTATATCAGACTTGAAAGATTTTGTACAATAAACGAACCAATCAGTTTTCATATTGAAGAAACAACCTATTTAAAGGCAGAGCATGTTTAAAACCACACATTTGATAGGGGTTAATAGTGAATTATACAAGGTCCAACAACTCATCAGCAAGAAAACAAACTAATTTAATAAATGAACAAAGAAACACATGTATTTGTCAAAAAAGACATACAAATGACAACAGTATGTAAAAACATATCCAAAGTCATTAATCTTCATAGAGATACAAATTAAAGCCCTAGTGAGAAGACACATTCTTTTGAATAACTAACATCAGAAGACAAATGTTGACAGGTATGGGTAAAGCTGTAGAGGAAAGAGAAATCTTGCACACTTCTGAAGAGTATGCAGATTAGTAAAGTCATTACAGAGAACAGTATGAGGCTCCTCTTAAAAATGATAACTTGTGTTGAATTACCTCCAAGAAATACTCTTTCTCTGGATTTAAATATTACCTCTATTTTAATTTTTCAAAACTTCATTATATTTTATTTGAATGGGTGCTAGCCAATAAGTATGTGTGCCAGGTGTATGTCTGACTGGTGCTCAGAGAAGACAGCAGAGAGGACAGAAGTAAACATCAGATCTCTTAGAAGGCTGTAAGGAATCAAATAGATGGTGGGACTCCAATCAGTGTCCTCTGGAAGAATAACCAGTTCTCTTAACAACTGAACCAGCTCTTTGGCTCCTATTACCTACCTTAATTTTTAATTGGATATTTTACTTATTTACATTTTAAACATTACCCTCTTTCCCTATTTCTCCTGGAGAACCCCCCTATCCCATCTCCCCACCCTCTGCTTCTATGAGACAGGCTCCCTCACCAACCCAGCCACTCCCACATCCCCTCCCTGGCATTCCCCTACACTGGAGCTTCAAGCCTTCGAAGGACCAAGGGCCTCTCCTCCCATTGATGCCAGAAAAGGCCATCCTCTGCTACATATGCAGCTGGAGCCACGAGTCCCTCCATGTGTAATCTTTGGTTGGTGGTTTAGTCCCTGTGAGCTCTGGGTGGTCTGGTTGGCTGATATTGTTGTTCTTTCTATGAGAAGACCCTTCAGCTCCTTCAGCTGAACCCCTTCAGCTCCTTCAGTTCTTTCTCTAACTTTGCCATCAGGGACCCCATGCTCAGTCCTGTGGTTTGCAGTGAGCATCCACCTCTATTTGTCAGGCTCTGGCAGAGTCTTTCAGGAGTCAGCTATGTCAGGCTCTTGTCAGCAAGCACTTCTTGGCATCAGCAAATAGTGTCTGGGTTTGGTGTCTGTATATGAGATGAATTCCCAGGTGGGGCAGTATCTGGACGGCCTTTTCTTCAGTCTCTGCACCATATTTTGTTTCCATATTTTCTCTCCTGTGAGTATTTTGTTCCCCCTTCTAAGAAGCACTGAAGCATCTACATTTTGGTCTTTCTTCTTCTTGAGCTTCATATGGTTTGTAAATTGTAGCAATAAAAGTAAAAAGCAATAAAATCACCTGATCTTTTGGTAGTTTCAGATGAGATTCTGTACTGCTAAGAAACTTATATGAATAAGACTATAACAGTCATGGTGCTTTTCAGTCCTTCCTTCCTCTCTTGCTTCATATCTTTGTCACCCTGCTTTCCTTCCTTCTTTCCTTCCTTCCTTCCTTCCTTCCTTCCTTCCTTCCTTCCTTCCTTCCTTTCTTCCTTATTTCCTGCTCTCTCTGTCTCTGTCTCTGTCTCTGTCTCTGTCTCTGTCTCTCTCTCTCTCTCTCTCTCTCTCTCTCTCTCTCTGTGTGTGTGTGTGTGTTCAAATATGTTTGGGAGCATATATATCTTTGGGTGGTAATGCATATACGTGCACTTGAGTGTGCAGGCCTGAAGTTGAAATCAGTTGTATTTTTTCATTGCCTTCCACTTTACTTATTGAAGTGGAGTCTCTCACTGAACCATGAGCTCCATTTGGGGTAGTGTGGTTGGCCATCTTACTGAGTCTGTAACATATGTATGTGGATTACAGACAGGCCACCTCCATGTGTAGCTGGGTTTTCCATGGTTCTAGGGTTGTAATTTGTGCAGTAAGCACTTTACCAGCTTAGCTGTCTCCCTAGTCGCTGAGTGTTTACTTCTGAGTTCCACAATAAATCATGAAATTATCACTTTCTCTGATCTCAACAGTTTAGTACCCATGTGTGATCTGTTTGCAAAGTTCCTTTCTTTTGTCATCAGGGAGCTGAACAAGTTGTTTTATATCAGAGCACTGATCCAAAGTGGCAATCATCATCATGCTTGACGGATTACTAGTAGCTTTGCAATTAACAGTAACATCATCAAGTAACATTGAATCAGTATTCCCATGTGCAGAGCCCAAGAGATAGATGCTCAGAGGAATAAGTAAACGAGGAGAGAATGTTCAGCTTCAAGTACTTGTGTAATACAGAAAACAAATCCAGATGACACCACAAAATAAGGGGACTATGTGGGTAAAAGCTTCATTTAATTATAAAGGAAATACGATAATTAATAATGACTGCCTGCATGGAGATTATGAAACTTAAAAGTAGTATAAAATATTTTGAAATTTGAGATATTGAACCCCATTTCAATTTGTATGATACGTGAATGAAGAGAAACATGCATAAAATAGTACCACTGTACCTGACAATATCTGGAAGACGGTATATATATATATATATATATATATATATATATATATATATATATACACACACACACACATATATTCGATACCTGAGATTATATAGTTTAATATACATAATTATATATACAATTTATCTAAGGGTAAAAATATGTGTATATGCCACCAGCTATTTCTTCACTCTTCACTCTTGTATCCCTTACTTATCCTTTATAGTGATACACTTAGATTCAAAGTCTCCTGAAATTGTATCTCCCAGCTTCCTCCCTCACTACCTTTCAAATAACATTAGATACTCAATAAGATAATGAGAAATTAGAGAAAATGGAACAAAGAGCTTCCTTTATTCCTCTCATTATCCAAGTGCTTTCTATCCTGAGTACCACATGCCATTTCAGTGCCATCAATCTCAGTCTGAGATAGAATCATGATGTGTGGAAGACATGGGAGGGGGTCATGAAGAAATGAGAAATTTCTGTTGATAAGAGTGCATTCCAGAGAACTAGTCTACAATATAATGACTAGCTAAAAACAAGATATTACATATTTAAAAATTATTAACAAGCTCATTTACAAGTGCTCTTACAATATGCAAGTTAATGCATATCATAATTAGATTTGATTTATCTATCAAATATGTGTATACAGTTTTAAAACGATGCTACTCATCTTACACATGTACTATTTTATTGCTAGTTAAAAATAATTTAAGTCAAATTAAATTCAATGTCTTGTCAACTTACACAAATGTTTTAAATCTTCCACAAAATATAAATTTCTAGCCAATAACATTAAAATTCCTTTATATGAGATCATTTAGGATTTGGTCTCTACCTATAACCTTTCCTCTTTAATGTCTCAACATCCACATGGTAGCTAACAATCATTTGTAACTCCAGTTCAAGGGGATTCAGCATCCTTTCCTGAGCTCTATAGCATCAAAAACAAATGTGGTAAACACATAAAACACTCATGATCAAAATATAAAATAAATAAATTTTTTAAAAAGAATGAATATTTGTAGTTTTGGATCTAATATTCTATGGCTATGTGTTAGGGGCATTGGTCTATGATGGCAAATAACATAGACCAACATAGATTTCTGTATTTATTTTTTGTCTGAATAACTTGTCCATTGGTGAAAGTGAGATATCTAGGTAACCTGGTCTGTAGTTGGAGTTAATCTGTGGCTTAGTGGATAATCGTGTTTGCTTTATGAAATTGATGCTCCTGAATTTTTTGCATGTACATTTACAATTACAGTGTCCACATGGTGGGTTGTACCTTTGATCAGAATGAAGTAACCTTCTTTATTCTGATTACCTTTCCTCTGAAGTTTATTTTAGCTGCTATTAAACTACTGAGGCCTGCTTGTTTCTGAATCTTTATTAACTTAGAGTAGGTTTTTTTTCCCTCTATATTTTAATTTTAAGGAACTGTCTATCATTGGAAGAGAGATCTGTTTCTTGTGAAAACAAAAAAGATAGATCCCGTTTGTTTTTTGTTTTTGTTTGTTTGTTTGTTTTTTCAAACAAGGTCTCTTGATGTCTCCCTGGCTGTCTTCGAATTCATGATATAGATCAGACTGGCCTCAAACTCACAGAAATGTGCCTGACTCTGCCTTTGCCTCCCAATTACTGGGATGAGAGTCATGGACAACCACATCCATTTAAGATCCTATTTTGTAATACAATTTGCTAGCCTCTGTCTTTTGATCAACTAAGTGAGGTCATCAATTTAATTTTATTATTACTATTCAAATAATGTTTTCAAAGTTACTATTAAGAGACATGCATTAATTCCTTCAAATTATTTTTTCAATTAGTGGGAAGATTTAATATCACCCAATGACAAAGTAAATGTGTTTCATCGAATCTCTTCTCTATAAATTTTCATTGTTTTAGTTCTTTTTTGAGTATCTGCTATCCTACTATCATTCTGTTTTTCCTGCAGCCTTTTTTTGTGTGCTTATCCATCTCTGCAGTACAAACTATTCTCTCTAGTGTTCTCCATAGGGCTCGAGTGTCATAATTACTTCCAGTCTATTTTTTTTTTTTTTTTGTATATGTGTATGGAAAGCTTTCTTCCTCAATTATGGTCAACTGTTTTTCTACCCAGTAGTCTGGGTTGGCATCCACGGTTTTTAAAATGTTGATCATATTATTCATATTCATATTTGTCTTTTAAAGTCTCCATTAAGAAATCAGCTGTTATTAGCATGGGCTTTTCTTTTTATATTGTTTGAGTCTTCTCTCTTATACTTTTAAGTATTATTTATTCCTTTGCCATTTTACCTATAATATAGCTTGAGGAATATGCCCTATTCTCACCTGGTTGATATTCTCTATGCCTCTCATACTTCTAAGGGTGTTTATTTTCTGAGGTTTGGATTTTTTTTCTGTGATTGTACTGAAAATTATTTGTATGTTTTTGACCAGGAATTCTTCTGTACCTATTATTTGACTTTTTCCCCTACACATTTCATTAGCGTGGATAAAAAATCAAAAGCATTTTTTTTTGGAGGAGGTTGGATGATCCAGTTCTTCTGCCTTGTTTTCAAGCCCTAATATTCTGTCTTCTAAATGACTCATCCTGTTGGTGAAGATTTTCAGTGGGGATTTGTTTTAATCGGGCAAATTCAGCTATTACTTCTAACTTTGTTTCACTTTGGGTTTTCTTCTTCCCTTCTAGATTTCACCTGACTCACATTTTTATATATAGAATGACTTTGTTATTTTACCCACCATATGCTTGTGTTTTCTTGGATTTCACTTAGTCTAACTTTGTCCTCTTTATGTCTGTTTAGGTGGTTATTATCTGTGTCATGCATGAACACTTTGAACATATTTATGACCGTTCTTTTAAATTTACTGTCTTTCATCTCAATTGAGGCATTCTAATTGGGGGCTATTATAATGAATTGTTGGTTTGGAGGGAGGTTATATTGTCTTTTTTTTTTATTATTACATGTGTTTTGTTTCTGTTTGGTTTATTCTTTTAATTTTCAATTGAGTTATATCATTTAGACTACATGAAGTAAAATATGAGGTTTTTAATCAGAATATGGTCTCAGGTCTCTGGACTGGGCAGTGGGCTGAGAGAGGTAGATATTTACTGGGTCCACCTATGTAGGCTAGAGGACTAAAGCAGAGTGGAGTAGTGTGGACCAGGGACATGCAGGAGCTAGGTGCCTGGTAGAGAGAGCCTGGGTCAGAATGGTTAAAGCTGTAGGTAAGGTCAAGTTCAGGGGCTAAGTTTTCATTTTCAGGTCCTATCATGTGGATCTTGCTGTCTCAGCATAAATAGTGCCTGCATAAAAGTTAGTCTTCAACCTTGAGCCCAACGGTAGCATTGAAGAGGTCACTGCTGTGCCTTCATCAGCTCAGTGAATAAAGTGTTGAGATAGATGTCAACATCTGCTTTGATCTGCATTTTCACAGAGCTTCCCCAAATCTGCTCAGAGAAGAGTGGGGCACACTATAATTGCCATCAATACAATTATTTCAAAGCTTGCTTCTCTGGAAAGCACAGAGGCCCTTGTTTTAAATTCACTCAATTTTCCCCTTAGCCACCTGCCATTTTCCTATGCTCCTCACTTCTAGACGTTTAAGAGATGAAGGTAAATGTTTGCTGTAATGCAAAAGGATATAAGACAGTCCTACATATGTGCAGCTTGCTCCAAAGTATACTTACTGTACTTCAAAGTTATTTTTTCAAATAGAAAATGCTCAATTGTTGATTGACAGAATAACCTCTCCCACTGCATGCTGTTGTGTGTCTAGATATGAAACAATATAATACAATTCATAACCCCTGTTGATTTGTAAACCTTCAATCTGTTTCATTCATATCTTTTCCTCTATAACATCTTTCCTCCATTTCCTTCTACTCTTAGTTCATAGTGGAAATAAAATTTTTTCACTTTGTACATCATTCTGACCTGCCAAACACAATTAATACCTTTTTTTTTCATCCCTGGAGCTTGTATTATTATATTCATTTGATTTTATTTTGTTCCTTTGAATGTCTTCCATTAGTGATTATCACTAGAACAGAACACCTTCCTTACCTTATTTTCCCAGAAGTTGCCATTCTGATTATCTCATGAAATACATCTGACAAATATGCGTGGGATTAAATAAAGAGAAATATATGAATTAATGGGAAGGTCTATTTTTGAACAAGTAAATATTTCAGATTTTACTAACGTATAAGACATATGTGTTCTTAGCAATTGTGATGTGTCAAAATTTGAATGTGGAACATTAGAACATCTGTTTCTGTACCTCCTCTGCAGCTTCCTCCTTGGATAATGTGGCATTGCTGAGTCTCAACCTCTCAAAGACAGAATTCCTAGGTACCTAATAATACATCTTGGTGTGTATTTCTGCAAGAATTGTATTGTAATTGGACATTGTCTAACAAAAGGACTGCTGAACAAATAGTGCTGGCACTTCAAACACCTTGATGTCTGCCAGGGGATGACAGTGAATCAGGGGTGAGATTTCAGGGTCACTTTCTAAGCACTAAGTTTCCTGCAGCTGTAGTCTTGCTTTCTGTAACAGACTGTCATGTTTGACTTATGTGTGACTCCAACAAAGACAGCTAAGTTTAAGGAGACTGTATAATAGTTAAATGTGAACTGATGCAAAATTATCCCTGATATTTTCTGCTTGCATAAAACATTCTTCAGGTATTGAAAGCAGAGTCTTTCTATTTTAATCTGGATCAGTTGGGGTTGGGGGTGGGAGAGCAATGGCAACCTAGAGGTTCCTGCCACACAAGGAATGCTATCAGGTGAATATTGTAAGTTTCTCCCTAACATTAGTCTGTTGCACAGCTGCTTAACCAGCCTCTCGAAGGAGCTGTAAAGCTGAAGACATGAGTGGAGAATTGCTGATATTTATCAGCTAAGAGCCAGATAACATGGAAACGAGGAAAAGTAAGAGTAATACAGGTGAAAATTTCACCTGACATTCACTTTCAAGGAATAAAACACATAATATGCTTTACAAGTTGTCACTTTTGCTCCACCATATGGGTTGTGTGTGTAAATTCTTGGATCTTAAAATAGCTTTGTTTCAGAATATATTTGTCAACTTATTGCCAAATTAATACTATAGATCTGATTCTCTGATACTCAAGCTTACAAAATAGTCATTGACTGAGACAAGCTGAGAGAAGTCTAACATGTGCACAGATGGAGCAAATCGTGAAACGAAGAGCACAAGTTCACTTGCTGTGTTTCTGTGGGTTACTCAGTAAGACGAAGGCCTGTAATATTCTGTGCTCGGCAGTTTATTCCTAAGCACTTTCTGGTTTCCTCATCAGGTTTTGTCTTTATGTTCTATACGTATATGAAAGAACATTTTAAAAGGTTAGTACTCTAAACAATCTGTGATAGCACAAAACAATAAAACTAAGGTTCTCTTTTGAAATATCAAATCTCCACATCAGTTTTAGCATTCTACATGAAGCCCTCTTAAAGAAGTGTGCAATGTTTTCCTACTATTGGCGATGACTTTAGCAAACATGGGAACACTTTTAAATATCTATCCCCATGTGTTACCTCAGATCAGTGGGTAAGTAGAAGTTTGTTAAGACAGAATAGAGCAGTTGTACCAAGATTTTAGAAGAGAAAGAGTGGACTCTCCAGAGATTATGTGCTAGTGGGCGCTCCTCGGTGTCAGTCGGTCCAGTTGATGAAAATAAGTTAAATAAACAGCAAACATGGAAAGCCAATGAGATTTCCAAGCCACAGTATCTGTACTACATAAATCACAATTGCTTTGTCACTGACTGAACTGTAAGTAGACTGCAGAACTTTTGTCAGATGCATTTTTAGATAAACCTTGAATAGAAATAGCATGCCTACCAGTTAATTATGAATACAGATAGATTCTCCCTTTAAAGGATAATGAAATTAATCAGAGTAAAATTAGACTGTGTTTATTTATATTTCTGAAGAGAAAAAAGACTAGCAATGACTACCCATTGTACCACTGTATACTCAAATAATTGCATCTGTGAACCTGAGTCAAGCATCTGAGACAAGTCCACTGAGTCAAGTGGCACTGCTCTCTCAGAAAATTGTTGAATAGCTGAGCTTGCTGTAGGGGTTATGACCAGTTATTGTTTCATGAGAAAGAGGAAGTAAACTTTTTAAAAACTTATTCAAGGGATCTCTTGATGTTCTCTGAGACTTCCTGTTGAGGATCATGCATCATATTCACACCGATAACTAAGATTTCTACAAGTTTGCCCTTGGTGCATCACAATCTACAGGTAGGAAGAGAATATCATGCAGAGTGATTTGAATGATAGTTCGAAGTTTTGAAAATGGCCAAATTTGAAAAAATAAAAAAAACACCAAATGGTTTCAAAGCTACTGTGATTATCTAGGCATATCATTTTAATTTTAAAAGAATCTAGTAATTCTTCATTTAAATGAAAAACTAGGTTATACGTTAAAAGTTCCACCCACTTCTTTGATATCACCTTAATTCTGATCTGTTTATTTGCTTAGCTACTAAATAAAAGCATTGAATTATACAAGTGGGAAGAACATATGTGGCTATGAAATTGTTGTCCAGGAAATATGAATATAAGTATGAAGGAGGAAATTGTTTAACATTTGCATTTCGACAATATATGTGTCTATGAATGGGAAGTTAATAAACAGAACAAAACCCACTTCAAGCTAAAATCAACCAAACAAAAAATAACAATAAAAACAACTGATACAGCTACAAATAACGTAAAGCCTTAACAATTAGATCGTTACTTTTCTTGCATAAAAAGATGTTTGGTAGGAAGTACCTGTAGGTCTAGATTTCATATCTCCATAATTTTCTCAGTGTTTCCCGAATGGGTTTCCAGTCTCTAGGTATCTAGTATCCATTTAAGGAAGAAGGAAATAGTATAATAGAGCAAACAAGGTTGACAGTTTTATTACAAAAGTAAAATGTTTTTGGTAGTCATAAATTTATGCTTCTTTGTGTTATCTGAAATTTGGTTGTTTGAATATTCTACCTGTAAGAGAGGAAGAGATGGTTTTGGTTCTTTATACTTTACATTTTATAAACAAATATTCAGTTGCCTTTCAAATTGGTAGTCAAGTTAATAGGGGCCATGTCTTCTAACTCTTTTGTTAAGCAATGTTGACCTAAGCGGGCAACAGAAAAACCTAATGTATTTGTGTGTACTGACTGTAGGAAGAGATGTAGAAAGAGGAGAGGAAGAAAAATACCCCTAGACTACAAATTATGAAGTGTCAGAACAACAAGGCATAATATTAGAGATGCAAATGAGACAATTCTAATTGAAATAGAAAAAGAATTAAAATCAGATTTAATATGATTGAGAATCTACTCAACAGAAATGAGGTCTTTACTGGATATAGCCAATAGCATTTATTAGCAGAATAAAATAATTTTTATTTCCATTAAATCAATGCATTCAGACTTCTAGCTGAGTTAAAATTAAATGAGCCACTTACTAAATAAAAAATATCAGTAGATAGAAGTTAAGAACATGTTTTTCACTGAAGTATTCTAGAGGAATTATGGGTGTGTTTGAAATGCTGTGATAGGCTGCTAAATAGTGATGTTATATTTCATAGAGATTTTTCTGAAGGCAACCTGTTCCTATTTGGGAACAATATATATTTTATACATGACTGATTAAATGTTATTGACAATTCACCTGTTTTACTTAACTCATTTGATGAATTTGTCTTCACTCATCTTCCATCCAAAGTTTCTGATCTTATTTTATTATAATACTTATTTTCACACATTATAAGTATTATAATACTTATTTTCAACTTCTGCATGGAGATGAATTCTTTCTAGTCTAAGGCACTCAACGAAAGTGGGTTTTTTATTTGTGTGTTTTGTTTTAAATGCTTAGATCTGTTCCAATTACAGGCTACCATTATCATGCTGTGTTTGTCATGCAGCCTGCAGAAATTTCAGAAGATTCTGATGGTTTAAAAGACAAATAAATTGAATTGATTTAGAATACTTAAAATTTCCCACTGTCAACTATGTCAAAATTTATAAAACTTCAGCCTTACATAAAATCTTTAGCAAACACCAAACTAGTAAGCTATATAATCTCTTGAGAAATTAAAGTTTACCTGTAGATATACTAGTTATAGAAAGAGCTAATTTCCACAACACAGCCTAGTAATAATTGCTATGAGAGAAAGTTGATTACAGGCTGTGAACTGTTTTATGGAATAGATATACTCATGGAGTGTTATTGTTCATTTATGAAGTCAAAAAATGAACTGAGTCCAGCAAAGTTTTAAAGTTAGTGAAGTTCTTCCCTGGGCTTGGAAGATCAAGAGAAAAAGGCCATTTCTCACCATTTCAAGGAAAAATTCACAACCAAAGTGTTGGCTGCCTCTGCAGAAACCTGCAGGGACTTTTCCTTATACTGCATCAGGTAGAACAGAAGGAAACAGCTGGACATAGAAGGGCACATATTAACAGCTCCCTATTATTGCAAAGAGCTGCCAAGTATGGAAGGACGTTTCCCCCATCACAGCATCTCTGGTTCATGTGATGCTCTGTCTTAAACAACATGTACGAGTTTTAGAGTGTGTATATGACATTTGCATAAGGCTGTTACTGTAAAATAAAACAGACATTATTTATAAATTCCATAACAATTCCATTATAAAATATGTATTTTCTCATCTATTTTACAGATAAAGTCATGGAAGAAAGCACTAATTACTGTGCCAGGTAAGAAAGACACTTGGTGATGTCTCTCTAGAGCATGAAAAGAAAAACTTCACTCGCTTCATTCTCCATCAGAAATTCATCATCAGAAATTTAAGGAGTATAGATTTGCCTGCTGTGCTGTATGTATTTATATGCCTAGGACAACAGAAGATCCAGTAATATAATTTACAAGCCACTATAAATCAGTAAATTTTTATCATTCACTTTCTGCTAATTAATTTTGCCCTCTCTCAAATATGATTACGGTTTTGCTGATAAGTATTGCTTCTGTCTCTAACCTTGTATGAAATAGATAATTTGGGCTATCAGAGACTCAAAGAGCCTTTCAGAAAAATTTAAACTATATGAGAGCAAACAGAATGAAATGGAAAAAAAATGCCAAATATAAGAGAAAGCTTAAAACAGGGGTTTGAGTTTGTTTGCATGGAAATATATTATTCAAGGTTTTTTGATCCTGCCCTTCTTCCCAAATGACATGGAAACCTGTTATTTATTAATAACCTTCTAGAACTATACCTGGGAAGATTCTGATCTATTTTAACCTGACTGTGCTAGCCACTTTTTAGTGACATGCCCCATTATCTGCCATCTCAATCTTGCCTTGGCTGCTCCTGGTTGATTTGTGTCCTTATAGCAACTGTCTCCTGGTGACTATTCTCATGAGTCTTTCCATCTGGGACCCCTTCCTTCACTGGAAATGTGAAACATGCCTTAATTCTCATGCCCTGTTATAATATGATCATCTCTTTATTAACCAATCAGAGGTGAAGAAGGACAATTTTTGCACAACATTGAGAAACCAGATGTTTTTTAAAATGACAGTACTAGGTCCAGACTGCAACCTGATCTCTGTGGCACAGAACTCAGCCATTGAATATGCAGTGCATGAAAATATTTCTCAACAATTGCTCTTTTGGGAAGGTAATGAGAACTGTAAAAGAATTAAAGTTTTAGTGTAATTTTTGCAGTACTAATAGAAATGTGTCAAGATCATCAGATACTCTTTTCTAGTACAGAAGCATGTCTACATGACCCTATATCACTCAGTTTGTTCTCAACTAGGCCTGGGTTTTTCTTTGCAAATGCTTAGTGAGAATAGACTAAATCACCTGAGTTCTGGGTATAGTACTCTTTATTCTGATAAATAACAGGACTACTAATTACAGGAAATCTTCTCCCTTTAAGTCCATGCCTTTTTTGAATGAATAAGAACTCAAAGAGATTTGCTAAAATAAAAGACTATCTATTCCCTCCATACCTATTCCATAAAGTACTTGAAGTCTTAGAAGGAGCAATAAGACAACTCAAGGAGAACAAGGGAATAGAGATTGGAAAGGAAGAATTCAAAATATCTCTATTTGAAGATGATGTGATCACACATATAAGTGCCCATAAATATTCCATAAAACTCCTCTAACTGATAGACACATTAAAGTAAAAAAACTATAAATCTAACTCACAAAAAGTATATAATATCTTATGTAGTAAATTTAACCAAACAAGTGGAAGGACTTTTATGATAAAAACTTGAAGTAGTATTACCCAAATTTAACCCGTAAGCTCCACCCCCTCAAGGACCAGGTAACTTCTTAGAATGGTGTGAATTGGAGTTCTTGCAAAATAACAAAAACCTGGTAGGAATGTGTGGTGGCCTATGGGTTGGATTTTATAAGGACCTGAGACATGTACCTTGGGGCCACTCAGCTAGAGGTTTCAGGGAGTTCTCCTGACCAACATCCATCTTGTTCAGTGTTTAATAAAGATTGTGTCAAACTTGGCTCAAATTGGTAGAACTATTATTTTCTCTTGTAAATTTCAGGATAAACATTTAGAAGACAAACCGGAAAATTCTACTCCAACTAGGCTTAATCTCAAGGCAAGATCGTATAGTTAGGCTCTTCATTTTGGCTCAGGGAACACCCCCTGCCTCCAACCTTCGGTAGATCACCAGTTTTAAAAATGGATGCCTTCTTTGTGTAAGTCATAGCTAGTTTTTAAACTAGCTTCTTGCCTGGTTTCTGGATTCTGGTTATGGGATATTCTATTAAGGGACTAAGAGGAATTGAAGAGGCCTAACAAATTCTTTGTAGAGGTTATAGGGAGATGTCTCACATCCATCTGGTTATTTTTGTTGAGAGCTCAGCAAGAGATACTAGTCGTATTCTGACTTGCCTTGGTGCTCTGAGAACAGCTATGTGAAACTGGGGATCAGGTCAGGAAATCCCAGCATCTTGGTGTCAGCTTACATGGAGTTCCAACCCCTAGGTAGCACAAAAAAGCTAAAGCTGCCCAGGACACTGGGGAAATGATGACAGACCAACAGTTTAGGGAGGCCTAGTATAGGGACTTCAGGCAGTTGTCAAAAAATCCCAGGATCAAATGGCCTTAGTGCAGAATTCTACCAGAGTTTCAAAGAAGAGCTAATACAAATACTCCCCCAACTTATCCAAATGATAGAAATAGAAGGAACAGTGCAAAACTCATTATATGAAGTCACAGTCACCCAGATACCTGAACCACACAATGACTCAACAAAGAAAGAGAAGTTCATACCAATCTCTCTTATGAACATTGATGCAAAAAATACTAAATAAGCTAGCTGGTCTACTCTCAGGAAGATACTATATTCTGACTCATCCCAGAGGATCTACTGCACTCAAAGCAGTTAGTAAGAACCTTCCCCCACAACCTGAAGTGCTAGAGCTGCAGCTGGGAGAACATCAGTCCATTAGGGACACATCACCAACTAAAACACCACTCTTCGAAATACTACTCCCCTTCTGACCCCTCTGTCTGGTTCTTTCTGCTGACAGACTCCTAGTAGATATGCTCCTGTGAAGACACCATATTCTGACCAATTCCAGACGATCTTTTTCACTCAGAGTAGTTGAAGATGTTTTTTGATCATTCATCTTTCCTAAGTTGAGAATTCTTTGTTTATGTATATACCCTATTTTAATAGAGTTATTTGATTTTCTGGAGTCTAATTCCTTGAGGTCTTTGTATATATTGGATATTAGCCCTCTATCAGATTTAAGATTGGTAAAGTTTTTTTCCCAGTCTGTTGGTTGATGCTTTGTGCTATTGACAGTGTCCTTTGCCTTACAAAAGCTTTGCAATTTTATGAGGTCCCATTTGTCAGTTCTTGATCTTAGAAAATAAGCCATTGGTGTTCTGTTCAGGAACTTTTCCCCTGTGCCTAGGTATTCGTGGGTCTTCCTCACCTTCTCTTTTATTAGTTTCAGTGTATCTGGTTTTATGTGACAGTCCTTGATCCACTTGAACTTGAGCTTTGTACAAGGAGATAAGTGTGGATCAATTTGCATTCTTCTACATGCTGACCTCCAGTTGAACAGGCACCATTTGTTGAAAATTCTGTCTTTTTTTCCACTGGATGGTTTTAGCTCCTTTGTCAAAGATCAAGTGACCATATGTATGGAGGTTCTTTTCTGGGTCTTCCTTTCTACTCCATTGATCTTCCTGCCTGTCTCTATACCAGTACCATGCAATTTTTATCACTATTGCTCTGTAGTACAGCTTGAGGTCAGTATGGTGTTTCCTCCAGAAGTTCTTTTATTGTTGAGGATAGTTCTCGCTATCCTGGATTTTTTGTTGTTCCAGATGAATTTGCAAATTGCTCTTTCTATCTCTATGAAGAATTGATTTGGAATTTTGATGGGAATTGCATTGAATCTGTAGATTGCTTTTGGCAAGATGGCCATTTTCAACTGAGGAAGATATCAGTTTAAAAGATCTCCCCATGTTCATAGATTGACAGGATTAACATAATGATAATGGCCATCTTACCAGAAGCAATTTACAGAATCAATGGAATTCCCATCAAAATTCCAGCACAACTTGTTGTAGACCTTGACAGAGCAAGTCTTAACTTCATATGGAAATACAAAAATCAATCAATCAGTCAATCAATCAATCAATCAAACAAACAAACAAACAAATCAAAGCAAAACAAAAAAATCTAGGAAAGCTAAAGCAATCCTGAACAATAAAAGTACTTCTGGAGGTATCACAATCCCTGACTTCAAGCTGTATTACAGAGTAATAGTAATAAAAACTGCATGATGTTGGCATCGAAACAGACATATTGATCAATGGAATTGAATTGATGACCAAGAAATAAACCCACACACCTATGGACACTTGAATTTGACAAAGAGGGCAAAAATCATACAATGGAAAAAAGAAAGCATCTTCAACAACTGGTGCTAGTTCAACAAATAATTTTTGTTGGATTGCTTCAAGTATCTCTGCATATAATTTGATGTTGGCCGTTGGTTTGTTATATATATATTGCTTTTATTATGTTTAGGTATCTGCCTAGAATTTCTGATCTCTCCAATACTTTTAACATGAAGGGATGATGCATTTTATCAAATGAGTTTTCAGCATCTAATGAGATGATCATGTGATTTTTTTCCTTTGAGTTTGTTTATATATTGGATTACATTACTGGATTTTCATATAGTGAATCAACTTACATCTGTGGGATGAAGCCTATTTGATCATGGTGAATGATCATTTAGATGTGTCCTTGAATTTGGCTTGCTAGAATTTTATTGAGTAATCTGCATTGATATTCTTAAGCGAAATTGGTCTGAAGTTCTCTTTCTTTGTTTTGTCTTTGTGTGGTATAGGTATAAGAATAATTGAGACTTCATAGAACCAATTAGGTAGTCTTCCTTACGTTTTGATTTTGTGGAATAGTTTGAGGAGTGTTGGTATTAGCTCTTTGAAAATCTAGTAGAATTCTGCACTAAAGCCATCTGGTACTGAGATTTTTTAGATTGAGAGGTTTTTAATGACTTCTTCTATTTCCTTCAGGGATAGGGGGTTGTTTAAACAGTTTGCTTGCTCTTGATTTAACTTTGGTATGTGTTATCTGTCTAGAAAATCATCCATTTTATCTAGATGTTCCAGTTTTGTTGAATATAAGCTTTTGTAGTAGGATCTGATGATTTTTTTGAATTTCCTCAGTTTCTGTTGTTACGTCTCCCTTTTCATTTCTGATTTTGTTAATTTGGATACTGTCTCTGTGCTTTTTTTGTTACTTTGGCTAGGGGATTATCTATTTTGTTCATTTTCTCAAAAAAAAAGAAAGAAAGAAAACTTTTGGCTTTGTTGATTCTTTGTGTTTTTTTTCTTTGTTTCTACTTGGTTGATTTTGGCCCTGAGTTTGACTATTTCCTGCAAACTACTCCTCTTGGGTGTGTTTGCTTCTTTTTGTTCTAGAACTTTCAGGTGTGCTGTTAAGTTACAAGTGTAGGATCTCTCTAATTACTTTCTGAGGGAGCATAGTGCTATGAGATTTCCTCTTAGCACTGCTTTCATTGTGTCCCATGTTTTTGGTATGTTTGTCATCGTTTTCATTGAATTCCAGGAAGTCTTCAAATTCTTTATTTTTTTTCTTGACCTAGGCATCCTTGAGTAGAGAGTTGTTCAGTTTCCATGGGCATGTGGGTTTTCTCTTGTTTTTGTTGTCATTGAAGTCTAGCCTTAGTATGTGGTGATGTGATAACATACACAGGATTATTTCAAGCTTCTTGAATTGGTTGAAGCTTCTTTTGTGACTGATTATGGTCAAATTTGGAGAGGATACCATGAAGTGTTGAGAAGAAGGTATATTCTTTTGTTTTAGGGTTAAATGTTTTGTATATATCTGTTAAATCTATTTGGTTTATAACCTCTACTAGTTTCACTGTGTCTCAGTTTAGTTTGTATTTCAACGACTTGTCCATTGGTGAGAGTGGGGTGCTGAAATCTCCCACTAATATTATTTAGTTAAATTTGTGTTTTGAGCTTTAGTAAATTTTTGTTTATGAATGTGGGTGCCCCAGCATTTGGGGCATATATGTTCAGAATTGAGACTTTCTCTTGGTGGATTTTTCCTTTGGTAAATATGAAGTGTTCCTCCCCATCTCACTTGATAACTTTTGGTTGAAAGTCTATTTTATTGGATATTAGGATAGCAACTCCAGCTTGTTTCCTGGGACTATTTGCTTGGAAGACTTTTTCCAGCTGTTTACTCTGAGGAAGCATTTGTCTTTGTTATTGAGGTGTGTTTCTTGTATGCAGCAAAATGCTGGATCTTTCTTGCATATCCAGTTGGTTATCTTATGTTATTTTATTGGAGAATTGAGTCCGTTGATATTGAGAGATATTAAAGACTGATGATTGTTTCTGTTATGTTTGTTGTTGTAGATGGTATTGTGTGTATGTAATTCTCTACTTTTGGTTTTGTTGTGAGATGATTAATTTCTTATTTTTTCTTTGGTGTAGCTACTTTCCATGTGTTGGAGTTTCCTTCTAGAATCCTCTGTAGGGCTGGATTGTTAGATAGATATTGTTTAAATTTGTTTTTTTTTTCATGGAATATTTTGGCTTCTCCATCTATGATGATTGAGAGTTTTGCTGGGTATAGTAGCCTGGACTGGTATTTCTGTTCTCTTAGTGTCCACATGGAAATCCAGGAAACAATGAAAAGACCAAATGTAAGAATAATAAGAATATATGAGAGGGAAGATTCCTATCTTAACAGACCAGAAAACGTCTTCAACAAAATCATAGAAGAAAACTTTCCCAACCTAAAGAAAGAGATGGCCATAAATGTACAAGAAGACTACAGAACACCAAATAGATTAGAACAGAAAATATTCTTGTTACCTAATAGTCAAAACCCTAAATGCACAGATGAAAGAATATTAAAAAGTATAAGGGGAAAAGGCTAAATAACATAGAAAGGCAGACCTATCAGAATTACACCAGATTTCTCAACAGAGATCCTCAAAGTCAGAAGTGACTGGACAGAGGTCATGATAACCCTAAGAAAATATAAAATATAACATTTAAAAATTAAAATACTTTTTTAAAGGGTCAATTTTAGTACTACAAAAAGTTGTACAGAAAAGTATGTGCATGCTTTGTACTCATGAATAAGTGGATATTAGCCAAAAAGTTCAGAATACCCATGATATAACTCATGGGTTTTAAGCTTAACAAGAAGACCCAAGTGTGAATTCTTCACTCCCACTTAGAAGGGGAGAACAAAATATTCACCAGACACAGAGACAGGAAAGGATTTGGGTGGGAGACAGAAGGGAGAGGGCAAAAGGGGAGCTGAATCAGGTATGGGGGGAAATAGGAGAGAAACCCAGAGGGCAAGGAGAATCCATGGAAATATGCAGCTGTGGGGAATGTGGGGTGGGTAGAACCTGTGAGAGGCTCCCAGGATTCAATGAGGATGACCTTAGGCAAAATGCCCAACAGTGGGGAGATGGAACACGGCTAGTAGTTGAGGCATGGGGTCATTGACTCATCTTCTAAAATTTTGATCAAGAATTGTTACTGTCCGAAGGAAATGGAAGAACAAAAATGAAGCAGTGACTAATGAAAAGGTCATACAGTGACAGGCCCAACTTGGGATCCATCCCATGCATAGGCACCAAACCCTGACACTCTTACATATACCATGTTATGTTTGCAGACGGGAGCCTAGTAAAACTGTCCTCTGAGAGGCTCTACCAGCAGCTTACTGAGATGGATGCAGATACTTATGGCATAACATTGGGCTGAGGTCAGGGACCTCTATGGAAGAGTTAGGGGAAGAACTGAAGGAATTAAAGCAGATTGCAACCCCACAGGAAGAACAACAGTATCAACTAACCTGGACCCCTCAAAGTACCCAGAGACAAAGCCAACAACCAAAAACTATACATGGGCTGGTCCATGGCCAGAGGCAGATATGTAGTAGGGGACTGCCTTTTCTGGCCTCAGTGGGAGAAGATGTAACTAATCCTGTAGCAACTTGATGTCCCAGGAAAGGAGCATGCTGGTAAGGGTAAGCTGGGGTAGGCGGATGGGTGAGCACCCTCTCAGAAGTAATTTGGAGGGGAGATAGGGTAAAAAATTTGGAGAGGGCAGGAAGGGGCCAACATTTGGAATGTAAATAAAATAATTTAATAAAATTAATAAAAAAGACAACACAGAGATTCTTGTATCTTTTATTCAAGCTTTTTCATTGCCAACATCATACTCTGTGACTCCATTATATACACATCATCTGATATTATTCACTTGCTATTCACAAAACTTCTCTTCATGGTTGACAATTTAGCTCATGACTGCACAGGTAAAGAGATGCTTAAAGTCTGATTCTGTCTCCGTTTTTCCTTAATTCTTCAGTAAGTTTATAGCTTTCAGGCTCAGATTCAAAATATACGTTATAAAGTACAGTCTTACAGGGAAACTGTCTTGCTCCTTAGGATAATACATATCTGCCTGATGAGCTGATAATCTGAGAAGAGTTCTTTTCACTTCTAATGAAATACTTTGAAGATAGCAAAGCACAATGAATTAAAACCCTAGATCTGTAAAGAGAAATGTAAACAGTTTATATTTATTTAGTTAAAAAAAAACACAGAACAAGGGCTCTTTTAAAATGGAAGTTCTCACAGAAGTACACATCTTGAATTCTCCAGAATACAGATAATTAGTAGCAAGATTATAAGAGAAAGTTTAGTTTTGCTTCATTTTGGGTGGTCTTGACCAAATCATTTTACTGGTTCTAAGAGATATTAAGAGGAAGAAGGGAGAAAGTGGGAAAGGAAGATTTTCTCCTCTCTACATGTTAGATTGAATATCAATCATAGTTGATGTTTTGCCATTTGATTTGTTTGTATCACCATTTGATTTAATTCTCTAGGAAAAGTTTGGAAACCAAGAATGTAAGTATTCAGTGACTTGTACCAGTGGAGCAAAAGATGGGGTATGAAACAATTTTCAAAGTATGAAAAGTTATAAATAACACGAGTTTTGTGCTATTTCTCTTAGTTTTCTGGATGAACCCACATGATGAATACCTATCCTGTGTATGTATTAAGCAAACACTGAAGAATATTTCTAAGGAAGAATTATATTTAAGGGTTATCTCTACATGAATTTCCCACACAGTCCTTAGTTTTCAGGGGAGTATTCTTAGCAATGCATTTTTGTTCACTCTTGAGAATAAAGAAAAAAAGGAGGTAAACTTAGACAAATGATAATGACACTATAGACAAGAATAGGCTTGAATACAAGAGTGCAGCTCATAAATGAGTTTCTGGTTTCCATATATGCTTATATGCATGTATGTGTGTGCACATGTCAGCACTATAGCAGAAATAATCAAACTCTGTTGTTTGCCCAGTTTCTTAATGCAGTGACTGTTGTAAGCTACTCTCTTAAAGTAATTGAATTCTGAGAAGTAAACATCACTAAATAGCATGAAATGGTTCTCATTATGTTGCATATTATTTTTCTCTCCATTTCTGTCTCAAAAGGGTCTTAAATGTTTCACCAGGGGCAGGAGTTCAATGCTTTACCACATGTGCTTTTTTAAATGTTGAAAATCACTAATTAATTTGATCACTAAACTATGAAATCGGATCTCAGTTTATTCTTCCAGAGCACAATTAACAGTTAGCTATTATTTTCCTTTACTTATTTATTTATTTTTTTTAGAAACAAGAGCTGCTGTAATCCTAAGGAGAGTTTTTCCAATAATAAGAGATGAATAAGTCCAGAATCTGGCTTCATTGTTAAACCCATGTTTGGAGGGGTTATGAAAAGGCAGAAGAGATATTTAAAGTGCAAATCAGAATTCTACTTCTTTTTCTATTACAGGTTTTGCAAATAGAGTTCTTTCATCAATTCCTAGCAATCTAGCCATTTATTTTTCATTCATCACGCCACTAAAAGTGTTATACTAGATTTGTTTTCTTATAAAACAAACAAACTTTATTTTCATTCCTTTGCCATTAAAATATTAGTAGAAATGATTTTGGACTACTGTTATTATTAGCTTTGTTGTGGTATGCATTTTGGAGTCCAGCTGTGGTTCCTTGTTCTCTGCTTCCTCCCTCTCAGAGTGTCCAGACACTGGTGCACACCAGTTTGGCTGGAATGATGAAGCATGCAGGGTTCTGGTCCATCTGAGAGCAAAAGAGACTGTGTGCAATACTGGGCAAAGCTTGAGTGTAGGTGAGCTGAAATCCTGCCTCCACAGTCACATACTTCCTTTAACATAGCCATACCTACTCCAAACCACATACCTCCTAATAATGCCATTCCCTATGGGCCAATCATTAAAGGATGAGTCTATGGGGACCATTCCATTCAAAGTACCATAAATGGGATGTGATCATTGGAGTGATCTTCCTTTTAGTAGTTCTGCCCTCCCTGAAGGGTTTCCCACTTAAGATTCTAGTTGTTCTACTAATTTCTTGGGTAAGAATCTTGATGATGAAGAATAGTACAGATTTGGTCCAGAAAGTCTTTTGTAAAGACTATATATATATATATATATATATATATATTTATGTTAACATAGAAAAGTCTAGTGGTGAAAGGGAAAGGCTGAGAAGCACTCCCTGAAGCTCCTTCTACCATAGCTCAGGCTCCAGAGTGTCTGCAGGTGACCTATAACTCATAATATTGAAAAACTGAATCCAGGCTGGAGATTTATGGTGTTAAAATCACCATGGCATGGCATGGTTCCCACTCCTGGAACAGAGCCAGCAGGGCATGGGCTTCCACAAGTGTCAATAGTTGTGGGTAAAGCTTGTGTGTATATGTATATGTAGATTTAGATATAGATGTATTATATATATATATATATATATATATATATATATATATATATATATATAAAATTTTATATAATCTAATCTGTTTTATGTTCCCCTTTAGGAAACGTTCTCCCTTCTAAGGTTAAGGACTCCATGATAATTAGGAGCAGAATGAGTCTGGTAGGCAAGAGTGTGTTTATGTTACAGCAAAATGATAAGTGCTGAGACATTCAGGACAGCCTTTAAGGCTATGGGAAAGAGCTCCGAGAACCTGAGTTCAAAAACATATAATTTTTTAACTATGCAAAATATAAAGATGCAATATGAATTGTATAAGGAGCTTCTCAAACCTCAAGGAACACAGGGAGCTGCACTGTGAGCTAGACTGTCAGAAAAATTGCAAAGACAGAAAGATACAATGCAGGCAGATTCCTCAGTTCAATGTCAGCCTGTGACAGAGGGACAGAACTAGTTGAGGCTCAGGCATGGTGGGAATGATACTCCCAGAACTGGATCCCTCCCAGATAGCTCATAGTTTGTGTTTACAAAGGCAGGCATATCTCTGAAATTATTTGCAATGTTTAAAATATGTGCTTGATCTTTCGTTCTAAGAATCAAGGGGCTAGGGTCATAAAATGCTGATTCATGGAATAATCAAAAGAAAACTTGGTTTAAGGATTGTAAATAAAAGACTGGACTTTTTGTACGTAAGAGATGGGCTATCCAGAGAATTTTTGGAATTGCAATACAGAGATACATTAAGAAAGCTATTTGGAAAGCTGTCTTAACCAAAATATAGGCTGTCAGATTGTATCATAGAATGTGACTTCAAGACATTTGTTTCTCCACTCTCAGAAAACCCTTCTCTCAGGAACCTCTCTCCAATGTGAGATTGGTTCTTGAAAATACAACCTAAAAGTCAGGACAGTCTATATAAGAGCATCTAAACAGCTCAACTTTTGCTCTTTTTTGGCCTTCTCCTTTTTTGGAAATGTATTCTTTCCTAACAGAGACTGCCCTAACTGGGTATTCATCCCATATACAGACACCAAACCCAGACACTATTGCCGATGCCAAGAAGTGCTTGCTGACAGGAGCTTGATATAGCTGTCTCCTGAGAGGCTCTGCCAGAGCCTGACAAATACAGAGGCAGATGCTTGCAACCAACCATTGGACTGAGCATGGTGCTCCCAATGGAGGAGTTGGAGAAAGGACTGGAGGAACTGAAGGGGTTTGCAACCCCATAGGAAGAACATCAATATCAATCAACCAGACCCTCCAGAGCTCCCAGGGACTAATCCACTAACCAAAGAGTACACATGGAGGGACCATGTCTCCAGCCACATATGTAGCAGAGGGTAGCCTTGTGTAGCATCAATGGGAGGAGAGGCTTTTGGTCCTGTGAAGGCTCGATACCCCAGTGTAGGGTAATTTGAGGGCAGAAAGGTGGGAGTGAGAGGGTGGGTGGGTGGGTGGGTGGGGGAGAACCATCATAGAAACAGGGGGAGGGGGATGGGATAGGGGGGTTGTGGAGGGTAAACTGGGAACGGGTATAACATTTGAAATGTAAATAAGTAAAATATCCAATAAAAGAAAGAAAACCACAAGTGACAGCTCATAATGGTGAGGATATAAAGCAAAGGGAACACAACTCCAGTGATGGAGTGTTGGGTTGTAGAGTGCACGTGGGTCCATTGTTGGGTTGAATTGTCAGTTCCTCATCTGCTCCCCAAGGATGTTGACTGTGTTCACTCCATGCTGGCACCAGACTGACATCAAGCTATGTGAAGCCTGCTCCTGCTCTAGGATGGAGAGGACACAGTCTAAGGTCCTGCGAGAGAGGAGGAGAAGCTCTGGCTGTGTCCCGTGGGAATGAGAGTTCTGGTTGTGATGCCTCACTTGGCTGGATCACCACTGGCATGGCCTGTCTGCATGAGTGGCTGAGCCTCCACATCTGGGAACATAGAGAGGTCATCAGCAGGAGATAAGGAGGTAGCTCCACAGTTGAAAACCTTCTCCACAGTTCCCCACGGCAGGTCCCAAGGAAGAGAGATAATCCATGGTTTTGAAATGTTTATTGTCATGGCGGAAAATGGATGAAACTATACCTGTATTCTCAAGGCAGGCCTGGGCTTAAATACCTTTTGCAAAGAGGAGAGTCTGTGAATGAATGCATAGTTGGAGACATCCTTTGGCCTTTGGGTATCTCATTAATATGGAGATCTGTCTTTGGGCTCGGTGACCTACTGTCATGCTCTCTCTCTGTGGAGGGGCTAGTAGGGGCATTGTCCTATGTGCCTGAAAGGTGCAGATCGATGGAGGTCTTCAGCTTCGTGTCAGGTGCCTGAGTCTGGGAGCTTGGAGAAATGTATGCTTTCCCTTGAAGGGAAACCTGTGGGGTCTCTAACCTTTGGGTCTCTGGCCATCTCTAGCTGATGCTCAACCAAAAACCATGCTGTCCTTTCATGGTCCTACCCTGGAAGAATTGCAGCCTGGGATTATAGAGTGTACAGACACTTGGTAAGTTGACATGGCTGTTTCTCAGAAAATTGGAATCAATGGACCTCAAGACCTAGCTATATCATTCCTAGACATACACTCAAAAGATGCTCCATTATGTAATACAGACACTTACTCAACTATGTTCATAGCAGCTTTACTTAGAAGAGCTGGAAACTGAAAACAACTGTATAGATAAAGAAAATATGGTGCATTTATGCAATGGAGTATTACTCAGCTGGTAAAAAAAATGACATCATGAAATTTGCAGACAAATGGATGTTACTAGAAAAAAATGACCCCAATGAGGCAAAATAGACTCAGGAAGACAAACATGGTATGTACTCATGTATAAATGAATAGTAACTATAAAGTAGAAGACAATCATGCTACAATCCACAGACCCAGAAAGACTATGCAACAAGGAGAGTTTAAGGGATGATGCAAGGATCAACTTGGAAAAGGGAAATAGATTTTTCTGGTGGACTATAGATGTGTGGGGTTGGGAACATGAAGTGTCAGGTTGGGGAAGGGATGGAGAAAATACTGGGAGAGACCACTAGAATTTGGGAGCATTTGGGGGTGAAGTGCAAACCTAATGAAATGTAAACTCTATGGAATCTATGAGAGTAACCCCAGTAAAGATTCATAATAATGGAAGACATGGAGCCTGAACTGACCCAGGCAAGGCCTCAAGTGGAGGGATTGGGACACCAACGGAGCCACAAAATCTTCGATTTATAGTTTGTCCTGCCTGTACAGTGTTATGGTACCAGAGCTTAAGATAATCATCAAAGAGACCAGTGAGACTTCCTACAGCAACTGATGGGAGCAGATGCAGAGGACCACAGTTAAATATTAGGTGGAGCTCCAGAAGTCTTTTGGAGGAGAGAAGAAAGGATCCCAGGAACCAGATGAGTCTGGGAAACCATGAAAACATGCTCACAGAGTCAACTGACTGAGACTCAGAGAGCCTGCAGAGGTCTGACCTAGGTCCATGTTATGGCTGAGTAGCTTGGTGTTCTTGTGGAAATCCTAACAGAGGGAACAGATGCTTCCCTTGACTCTTTTATGTACTCATTGGTCCCTTTTCCTCCTATTGGGTTGGCTAGTCCAGCCTTGATGTGATAATATGTGATGGTCTTATTGTAGCTTGTTGTGTTGTGTTTGGTTGATGTCCCTGGGAGGCCTCTTCTTTTCTGATGGGAGGCAGAGATGAGTGGTTCTGGAATAGAGGGGAGTTGGAGAGGAGAGACTGGGAGAAGGGAGAAAGGAGAAAGTGTAGTAGAGACGTAATATATGAGAGAGAAATAAAAAATCTACAAAACAAAAAGAAAAAACTAAATTCTCTCAATTTTCTTTGTTACTATCTATTTTCCCCTTGTCCAGTTTTTTGTTCATAGACAGAATATCCTGAAACCTTTCTAGAATGCACACCAAACCTAGTATATTTTGAAATCACAAGGCTCAGGATAGTTTGGGAATAGATCACCCGAAATAGTGTATAATCAATATTTCTCTTGATCAGAATGGTTTCTGCAATTAGCATCTCAATCTCTGAGATAATTTTTCAGACTTACTTGTTTATTTAATTTGATAGCATACTATTGGGGTAAATGATCAAAAATAATGTTGTAAATAAAAATCTTATTGAACATAACTATGTTTTCTTTTAAATATGTGTACTTTAGTATAGGTTCCTTAAGAGCTCAGAAGAGGGCATCAGATCCACTGGAGCTAGAGTTACTGGTAGTTGTGAGCTATCTCCTGGATGTGCTAGGAACAAAACCTTAGCCCACTGCAAGAATACTATGTGTCTTTGGCCATATTCCATCCTTCATTGTTAAATATAAATCTAATACTGCTACTTGCTTGTAGGATGCCAACATTGATTTCACATCATTGCTTATCTTCAGACATCATTATTATCTCATTCTCTATAAAGGTGTTACCTTCAGGATTTATAAATTTATGGAAATTTATAAATTCCATACTACCACAAATTATAAGGGCAGTGGACATAGGTTTAATTCTCTGTACCCTCACTGTGTGCTGTACCCAGCACTTGATGGGCTGCTGAAGATGACAGTTCTGATGTTGCTCTTTTGGGCTGCTTCACACTGAGATGTTTTGAAATCTGAAGCTCCACTTTGCCATTTTCATGAGTTATTTAAAGCACTCCTTCTGTGCACTTGAGAACGATGAGGATTCAAGGGTGCCAAAAACTTGCTTGAATTAAATGGAACTGAATTCTTGTTTTAGATTCCTCACTTCTTCCTATCAACATCACACTCTCTTCAGGAATGCTGAAAGATTGTGTGGATTTTATAGACTGTTTAACTTTGCCTTTTTATTTTATTAAAGATCTTGGTTTATTGCAGTTAGAAAATAATGCCATTTTTTTTAAAGCTCTTGCGTTTCTGTTCCCAAAAATTTGATGAAAGATATTTTCTGACCTCCTCATTCTTCCTTATTTTTCCTACTCTATCTAAATAAGATTTACAGTTGCAATGGAGAGGAAAAAAAAGAAGCACAAAGCAGAAGAAATCTCTGAACGCTTGAAAGAAGCAAGAATATGCAATCAAACATCTGAAAATACTTCCAGATAGCTATGTTCCTCTATGAAGTCTCGTCTTATGATGTTACTCTCATGTTACTAACAAGGTCTCTTTATCCATGTAGTAAAACAAACAAATAATGTATCCCTGTGGCTCTACTTCCATTTACACATTATTCTGCATTGTTAACCCACTGCACCTGACTAATAGCAGATGTTAACCTTCTTGTAGGCATGTCTCTAAAATGTCTTATTATGAAACCCTTCTCCACTATGGGGGGAGTTATTTTAACATATTTAAACACAGGGAATATTGAGCTCTGAATTTATATTTTCCCTCTATCTCTGTCTCTGCCTTTCCTCCCTTCCTCTCCCCCACCCGCTCTCTCTCTCTGCCCTCCCTCCTCATATATACACTTCCACATGCATTTTAAATAACTTGAAACAGCATTTGAAAGCATTTACATGTAACCAAATATTCTGATAAGGGTTTCGCTTTCTCATTTGAATGATAAATCTGCATCTATTTTTCAATATGTATAGAGAATATCAATATAATTATTGTAAACAATACATTTGCTAAGTATAAATCTGAGATATGGTCAGTTTTGTTGACTGACGTGATTGTTTTCCTTTGTTTCTTGTAGTATCTCTAAAACATCAATTGTTATCTTGTGTATGTTTTTTGAAGCACAGCCATGAGAGCAATTGTGAAAATGATAATTTGTGTTTGAATATTTTTAATCTTGTGTTGACTTCCACATCAAAACAGTTGAGATAGGAAGACAAAGGATGCTTCCTCAACTGCTGGCAGCACAAAGCTCCTTTGTACTCTGAATCTTCTTTACAGCAACATCAATAGAAATTTCATGAGAACCACTGAGATGTCAATCTTTCCACAGAGCTATCAAGTCCAGTTTGTTCTTTACTCTGTAATTAAATCCTAGTTCTGGGAGGATGAGGAAGCAATACCCTGCAGGTGAAGATAACCCACCATGCTGTTTGCAATCTGCAGTTACCCTTTCAACAATATAAACATTTAAGACTTGCTCCAGTTTTGCTTTTTTAAAGCTATCGACAAAGGATCATGGAAAACAACAGTGAGTCTTTTAATAGTATTAAAATTGTGTGTCATCTTTGAAGAACTTGTTTTTTTTAAAAACCATCAGCACTACAAATGAGCTACATGCAAGTATGGGATTTGATGAATGTGCTGTAGGTCCTTCGGAAGTGCAGCCCCCCTCCCCTGTTGCCAATACCTGACTATGCTTCACACTTTGGCAGAAAAAGAAAAGAGGTTAATACTAGACATTAAACAACTTTTTCTTTTTCTCCCTGTGGAAGGACTTAGTCTGTTCCTTAGCATCTGACTTCAATACTACCCTTGTGTACAAAGTTTCAGTAAAGACTCTGTACCTTCCATGGAACCTTTTGTAAGGTTTGTTAACCTACTAGAAATCCAATGACTATGAAGAGGTTAGGTGTTGCAGATGTAGAGTTTACTTACAATTTATCTTGGGCTATGAATAGTCTGCTAAATAGCAACTCATAACCCATCTTGGCGTCTAAGCAAACATCCTGTGATGGACAGATAAAAATCTGGTGTGATATACTAATTTAATAAAATTCTATCTTTCACAAAAATAAAAAAAAGTCTAAGGATGCATCAGGCAGTATCTAAATCCTATAACAGAGATTTTTTAAAATCTTCTTTTAGCTTATCGATTAGTGTTTCTACTAATGTATTTAGAAAGTATCCAAATGTATGATTTTCTTTGTCCTGCTTCTATAAAAACATCATGAACCTGTCACCATTTGAAAAAGGACTTGGTGATAAAATAGATCAGTGCACCCAGATCATAGCCACTTATACTGGCCTCAGAATATATTCTGTCTTACCTCCTATGAGAGCTTTGGTCAGCACCCTTCTCCTCAAGATTTAAGCACTGTACTTGTTTCCCTTCCCCTCTGAGTCTCAGAGCTTAGTTGACTTCAAGCTCTAGTTTCCATGGTAAGAAAAGAGAAAAATATTAACATCACAAACCTTATTTGCCCATAAAACAATCATTTTTTGTTTCCAGTACTAAATGTGATTTTTCTATTCAACGTCTCTTGTTTCTTGATTATAGGAAGAATTAAGAGATGTATTACAATAATTTTCTAATTTACAAATGTACTCCAAAATCATTTAAATGACATTCTTAAAGAGCTATATAATGAAAAGGTAAGTCTGTTCTTCTAATCTTCTGGGTTCTGAAAAATGCCTTCTCAATAGGACCTTCCCTAACTAAGAAAGATGTTTATCTATTAAAGAATTTATACAAGATTTATCAGGGCTATCAACACTCTTTCCAATAAAGCTTTAATATGCCAAAGCTCTGTTCTAGAGTTCTTAAATTGGGGTATAACACAAACCACTAATGCTGCCCACATATAAATTTAATTTTTCTCATTGTCATATTACAGAATGTTTAAAAAAAAAAAACCTACTCTATCACATCTAATATAACCTGAGTTCATCTATTGTGGTATTCTTAATGTTAACATACTATCAACGGGCTCTTTTCACTGTCATCAGCAAACTTTGAAATCCTTGCATTTGAGTCACACGTGCATCACTTAGCTGCATTTCAAATGCTTAGTAGCACATAAAGTGATTTTACTGGACAGTGTGGCTTTGCTTTACTGACAGACATTCCAGTGTTTATTCTGCTCAGAGTGAGGGGTAATGCACAGAAATGAACAATAAGCTTATTTGCAAGAGAAGCCCAGGATGCTAGCTCCCAGGATCCTCCTGAAATAGGTCCAGAATAAACAGGCATGGTCATGTTTTTTGCAACACTTAAGAGACTAAAATGGATAGCCAAGCATGTTACCCAGATTATCATATGAACTGCCTTCATTTCATCTAGCTGCTTCCAACTTCCTATTTCAATAACGTACAAAGAATCCATACCTAGAGGCTGCCCACTTCCCTGACTAAATTTCAATTTTTGCCACATACAAGTGATAACAGTTGACCACCTTAGTTAAATGAACTGCATTTGTTTATAGTCACTTAATAGTGTTGGGATACCTTCTCAGTACTTAAGATCCACTGTCTTCGAGAAAAATTCACAAGCATGTGCTCCATCAGGAGGGCGCTTGGAAAATGGTAAGGGTGTATTCAGCTTTGTTTACTAGGAGCAGTCCCAGAGGCCTTCTGCATCAGGCTTCCCAAGACAGGCAGATCGACCAGGAAAAAAAACAAAAACAACAACAAAAAAAAAAAACAAGACTCAGTGCTCCCGGGTTTTCACATCCCTTTCTTACTCTGTATCCTGTGCCTGGAGAGATGTTTCTAAATGCTGGTAAAGCTGGCTGGCACTTGATGGTTTTAAAAACAGGCAAGATGTATGCTCAAAATGAGTATTAGCACTTTTGTTTTGGCCAGAATTAAAGTATAAAGAAAGCTCAAAGGAACAGCCACTTCTGGGACTCTACAAAGCAATTTGTACAAATGTTACTAAGAAAATGGAGAAGGTGTTTGTGCATCTAACAGTGTAAATGTTAATTCTAAAACTTTAATTAAAGGAAAATTTAATTACAGCAAATAGAAGAACGTCTTTTTTTTTTTTTTTTTTTTTTTTTTAAAGTCTATTTCTTGTTAAAGAAAGTTAAGGAAAAATTTCCCAAATATTGTCTCTCTGTTTAAAATTCTGACCTATTAAAAAGATTTAAATGAAAGTGAAATGATCTTAATGAACACCTTTGACTTTTTAAACTGCCATTACATAAAAAATATTTTTATTTTAGGAAAATATAGAAGTGTGTTTTTATGCTAGGCTAAGGAAATCACAGCTCATTATTTTTAAGGCATTTATGATCTGAGAGTCAATGGTGTCCTATTTTTATGTTTGCCGCATTTTAGCTACATCTAGACATAAGGAATTTCAGGAAGTTGAAAGACCTATGTCCCTCTCCACAGTTTATTAGTTCTAGCAGTAACTAGGTATTCAGCAAACTTCCATGCAATCTGATCCATTATATGAACTGCAGTATTTCTCATTCTATTAAAAAAATCTTCCCCTTTCCATAGGCTCATGTAATTTCTGCCCTATAAAAAATTTACAATGCAAATGTCATACATAGAGGAAAATCATATCACCACACTATGATGATGAACCCTAGTTCCCCATTTGCTAATTGAAAAACTTCACAAAATGTTAATATAAATATTGTATCTCAGTTGGACAGGACAGAAAGTTGTGATTTTGATTTGGTTGTAACTTACATCATCAGTGAGCCTTGAAGTCTGCTATCTTACTTTTGCAGCTAGGGTCTTATCTAGGATGTGAATTTCACTGGGAAGCTGGCTGTCTTGAAAAGGAGAATGAGAATAAGAAAAAAACTGAGACTCAGGGGCTTAATAACATTTTCTCTACTCATCAACAACAGGAACATTTTTATGATCAGGAGATGGCACTGCTTTCTGTTGATATTTCTCATCCTTTGTTGTAGCCTGCCCATCTTGGGTCACCTCCTGCTACAGAAGTGTGCATACCCATGTGTGCATACCAGGACCTGATGGAAAAACAAGAAGGATTATGAAGATCTTGGGGAAGAAAGGGGTCTCTGCTACTTCAGTCTCATAATTTGGTTAAAGTCTCTGACCACTGGAACAACACAAATTCCTGTGTAATTGATAACAGTGAAGGTTGCTGACTGATGAAGAGTTAATATCCCTTTCATATTTGTGTATTTTATGTCAAAGAAATGACTCAGGCATGAAGCGTGAATCTCAGAATATCCTCTTCCTGGCATTATTTGAGAATCTCAAACAAAACCGTCAACTTTGTTGATTGTAAGAAATGCCCAGTTCTCATTTATCCGTGAGCTCTCCAGCTTTAATCTTATTCAGGACTCCCCACGAACCACCTGATGATCTCATTTATGTTCTTTAACACCAACCCCTCAAAACCTACATATGGCTCTTGTAAAAAGAGCAAACTGGGGCTCTTTCTTAAAGAAGCCCACACCTGTGCTTTCCACTGCCTCTTTCTGATTGTTTCTGTTAACCCTCATGCTAGAGCCTGTATTAAAGCATCATTATTCAACACAGTGGTGCTTAATACTGACCAACGCTGAAATTTTTTCAGAGTTGAAGCCACCTGCTCCAACATGGCTGAGTCAATGTCTCTAAAAGTTTGAGGGAACTCACCAGTTACATAGGAGTGTCGCTGAGCTTGATTAACTTTTCTATTTTAAAATTTTAGTGTCTCTTGATATTTCTAGAAATAGGAAGTAATCATAAACACTTACCTGGCTCAGGAAATACCATGATCATGGAGAAGGTAGGGAGACACTGTGATCATGCAGGGGGCATTTCCAGGGTGAGGCTCATCCATTAACCTCTGGTTTAGCAACCTGATATTTCCTCATATTTACGAAACTCCAGAGCATCAATTTATAAAATGGGGGAAAACTATATTTATGTTTTCTTATGGAAACAAACATACAAACAAATGTAGCTGTAGAGTTTTACACAAGTGCCCCAGCTCCCCAATACTAAAGTGGAAATTTATTTATTTATGAGTAAAGGTCATAAGCTAAAGTGGTTTCCTGACTAACTCAATTTATTATCCTGTTTATTCTAACCTGAGTTCAGCCACATTGCTGATTTCTTCTTCTCAGTTCAGAAATCCTCCTGTAGCTGGCTATCTCCCAAAGTTCCAGTTTCTGTATTGAAACTCCTACATTATAATCCTGCCTCAGCTAGCTTTTTATTGAAAGGTGATGCTTCTGCACAATATACAAGAGGTTCTCTCTACAAGGAAAGAAGAGAGAGAAAGAGAGAAAGAGAGAGAGACAGAGACAGAGAAAGAGAGAGAGAGAGAGAGAGAGAGAGAGAGAGAGAGAGAGAGGAAGGAATGAACAAAGAAAGAAAAAAATGTGAACAAAAGAGAGAATATTCCTACCTACTCCTGATTAGACTTATATGGAAGAGAAACCCTCCATGAACTCACTGCCCTGTATGGATCTGAGACCAGATACTACAGGAGGCAGGCTTCTCCATATTTATCTTTTGCACCTGCCAATCTTTACTTTCACCAAAATGGTCCTTTGAGATAATTATTTTTAACTGTTAAGTTGACATTGTCTATCATCCAATGGGGTAGTTGGTTTTATGTGTCAATTTGACATAGTCTAGAATCACCTTGGAAGAGAGTATCACTGAGTCATTTTCTAGATCAAGGTGGTCTCTGAGTATGTTTGTGCACATGGGGTGGTGCCTTGATTATGTGAGTTTGTATAGAGATCAATCTAAAAGTAGATGTCATCATTCTCTGCTTTGTATCCTAAAGAAGAAAAAGTAAGTTGAATACAGTTATGCAGGCATTTATTTTTCTCTGTTCTTGACTGTGGATGTGATGTTACTAGCTCTTTTCCATTTCTGTTGCATAGACTTCCCTGCTATTATAAATTATAATCTGGGATCATGAGTTGAAACAAGTCAGTTCTTCTTCAAGTCACTTTTTGTCAGAATATTTTTATCTTAGCAACAGAAGTTAGACTCGGGTACTCTGGAAAGACATACAGGCTAATTTTGTGAACTTAATATTGGAAGCTTAAAGAAATTAAGTCTGTGAAGATAAAGTTACTTAGCTATATTTTTATGTGAGCTATATGTATTTCTGTCTACCTTAGTTTGGTCTTCAGTTTGCCATAGTGATAAATCTTTCTAGACTTTAGAAATTTGATTAGATGCCCTCACATGAATTTGTTTTAATATCAGGTTCGTTTTCCCTAGTAGATTATAGGTAGCTGACAGGTTTTAATATCATTGGTATTTTAAGTTGCTTCATGTATGAACTCAAGTTAATCTTCATAAAATATTATTTATATTGTACTAAGTAAACTAATCAAATCATAAAGATGAATAGAGGGTGTATTACTTTTATTGTCAAGACAACCTCTTAAGGTATCACCTTAGAGAAATAGTTTAAAATAAGGAAAGATTTTCTTAGTTCACTGTTTCAGAGGTTTCTATCAATGGTTGACTGGAACCAGTGTTTCTGGGCCATGACAGAACATCATGGCACCCATAGTATGTAGTAGAGGCTGCTCACTTCATGGCAACTAGAAAGCAGAAACAGCAAGTGTTAGACCAAGATACAAATCCTGAAAACATGTCTCCTTTGACCTATTTCCTTCAGTGTATCCTACCTACTAAAGTTCTTATGACCTCCAGGAAAAAAGCCACCAGCTAAGTAAGGGCCAAATCTTTAACTATGAGCCTCTAAGGAACATTTCATATTCAACATATAAAAGTAGACTGAGGCATGGAACAACTAAGCATTTTGCCAAGGATTTTCCCTACTTCCTTAGGTGATTTTTAAAATTTTTAAATTTAATTTTAATTTTTTACTCATTTATATCCCATTTACTGCCCCCTCCCAGTCAACCTCTACCACAATCCTTTCCCCACCCTCCCTCCTCTTCTCCTCTGAGCAGATGTTCTCCCCAATTTTCTCCCTAGACTTTACCAAGGACTTTTAGCCAGTAAGTGGATAAGCCAAATTCTGTAGACCAAAAGTTTTAAAATAAAGGGAAAGGGGTTTTTGAATGCTACACAGACTGTTCTGTGTATAACTTAGAAAGTTTAAGATGACAGACAAAACGGATGATCAAAAGCTATCGTAAGCCAGTGGCTTTAGTGTCCATTGTTTTATCAATTCAAGCAAACATATTGATAAAGACCATGATCCAAAGCTATTTGGAGACAAAAAGGTTTATTTCAACTTATAGTTTATTATTTCATCATGTATTAATAGAAGTCATTAATAAAGAAAATGCACAATAGACCTGGCTACAAAGTAATTTGATGGAGACATATTCTTAATTCACAGTCCCTCTTCCTAGATGACTCTAGCATGTGCCAAATTGATTAAGAACAACCCAAACTTCAAACTATTACTATGAACAACAATGATAAAAATAAAAACTGATTATCATACTGGTGGTTGTCACTATAGGAAGTCATAACCTAATCCATCATCTTCCTCATGGACACTAGGCACACAACATGGTAATTAGACATGCAAGTAGGCAAAATACCTATACATATAAAATAAATGACATGTTAAAAATTAAAAGAGAAATTTAAAAAGAAGTAATTGTGAGGGCAAGGTCATGTGAACCTAGACAATCCTCACTAGACAATAGAGAGAAATCCAGTTTCCTTGCCTTCAAACATTCTTAACTCATCCAGGGAACTAACTGTTTTCTATTTTCCTTAGTGGACTCATTTTGGAAGCTAATCAAAGGTTTCTTTTTCTTCTGGGGGAGGAATGAGACTTACTACTTACAAAGGCTGATGTTTATGCAAAACAAAGGCATCACTTCAAAGAGTATAAGTAATACTTTGTTTTGAGCTAAATATGAGTGAACCTGGCATGGGAACAAAGATTCAGGTTGCCCAAATGATATGTTTCTTAGGGGAGTGGTTACATGAAGTTTTATAGTCACAGAACAAAACAAACAGTAAGTCAAACCATTTGCCAATTATGTTGATGAGACCATCAGGCAGTTGGATTATAGCAAAATAGAGAGAAAATTTAGATATTATCTGATGACAGTCTTAATTTTGGAATGTTGAAGTTAATGTGATGTTAGTATGTATTGAATCTTTTATCTGATAGGATGCCAGCTCAGACATAGAAGCGGATGTACTAATTCTTAGCTTAGCTCTGGATCTATAACAACTCAGTACTTCACAGTCACAGAGTTCTAATTATTCAATCAGTCTTTTTAAAATCTTTCAGAAAATTGTGGCTTTGTGGGAACATTATAATTCCCCCTGTTGGTCAAATATCATAGGGATCAGATAAGGGTAAGGATGGAAATCATCCTTTAAGAGAGGGAACTAGTTGTTATTGTCATTAAGGAAGTAACCCTTGGTCCATACTGATATCAGACATCACAATCTGCGTGTGATAGTTTATTTCCTCTCTGTATAACATAACATTTACATGGGCATATAAGACGGGCAATATACAATGTTAAAACAATCAAGACAAGCCCTTTGTGTGTGTTAGTAGGCTCTTTAAATCAACTGATTAAACAGAACTTTTTTTAATTTATGCAATTATCGCTCTATATTTTATGAAATATTTATTTTGATGTTTGCATATTTTAAGTAATTTATTATCTTTATAACTTTGATTTTTCCTTAGTTGATTTTGTTTTCTAGTATAAGTTTTAAGTAGAGAGGGTAGATCCAATTTCAAGAAAGCTTAATCTCTAGTATCCAAATTATTATAACTGGTAGTGGTGACTGATCATTTTATTCATTCTGTTAATTTGACATTAAATCAGATATGTGTTTAGAGGTCTAAATGTATAGTTGTACTGCAGAAAACAATAACAATACAGTAATACAGTATCACTTTAAACTGAGCAAAATAATTATTTTTGTATGAGCCAAATATTTTTAGTGATATATATATATATATATATATATATGCCAGACTTGTTAGAAATCAAGATATTATAGATTTTGTGGATATAAGTAAAATTGTGTTCTATATTTTACAATCTAGTAGGAGTTATAATATTACCAATGTGTAATAGTCATTGAAAAATAGAAGTAATTTTTAGTATTTTTAAGTCCCAGAAAACTGAACTAGAAGATATCTTGAAACCTCATCTAACCAAGAAACATGGGGGTTTTGAGGTATAGTTTCTTAGGTTAAAAGTCATTACTTTTAAAAAAATAATATTTTTATATTGTGTTTTCTTGTTTTGTTTATATATCTTTTTTCTAAAAGATAGGTTTAATTGTGCAGCCTAAGCTAACCCAGAGCGCAATGACACAGTCCTGGGTAGTCTCAAACTTACAACAAACCTTTTGCTTCAGCTGTCTTAGCTCTGTGGTATATATTCTATCCAGTCGTGCCTGACTAATAACATGTAAGTTATATCTATCCAAATTTCTGTAGTACAGAGCATAAACCTCTGACTTAAGCATTGGCTTTTGTCATGAACATGTACTGGATATTGTTGTCATTGGAGACAATTTGCACTTAACTTAAATAACAGGACTCAATTCCAAAGTTTTTGGTATCCAGTAGAGTCCATGTTGGTCTAAAACAATGCAGAATCCTATGCATGCCATATACTTTCTAGAATGTTTCGGACCTTGGATGTACCTACATCGTTTAGAATTTGAGACTCTCAAGTGATTATTATAATTTAGAGCTTGTATATTTGATAATTACTAAGCCCAATACTATGGGCTTTCTAGGCATATTTACCTGGCAGATGATCATTAATACATGTATTGTTATAGAAAATACAGGCAACTGTAGCAGAATCATTTGTGTATCTAAGAATTTGTGATATTTTAGCATTTCCAGTCTCACTATTAATATATTTTGGGTGGTTGGTAACTTGATTGTTTCCTTGTTTTAAGTATGAAAAAGTTTCGCTAATTTGGATCTTAGAATTTGGATGTAAAACAGAGATGTACTCAAGACATGTACCTACTAAAATACTTAAAATAAATTTTTGTTTATTAAAAATATAATTTAAAATCTAAATTCTATTGAATAGTAAAATAATTATTTTAAGAAAGTATAAAAAACTAGAATTTTTAACATGAATATTTGACTTAAATAAGCTAGAGATTATGAGAAATGTGTAATTCATATAAAAATATCCTGCTTCTGGTATGGGCCTGAGCACTGAGCAGATCCCGGGTGGTAGCTCTGCCCCCAATCACTAAAAACTCAGAAAAAGCAGGCTCCCAGGTGCTCTAACCCTGGCATTATCTTAGGTAAGCAGACAGCAATGCCTGCTCCAAACAGGGAGTAACTAGGACCCACTAGGACCCAGGAAGTCACTCCTGGCCTGGAGCTCTGATCAGATTTTGGGCTCTAGTTCTTACCCCAGTAGTAACACCCACCCCACACAATTCTGATAAAACCAAGATAATAGGAAAGACAGGCTCCAGTCAGAGACAGGGCAGGTAGCACTAAGGAGATCTAGATGGCAAAAGGCAAGCACAATAACATAAGCATCAGCAACCCAGGGTATTTGGCATCAGTCGAACCTACTTCTCCCACACAAGAAAGTCCTGAATCCCCTATAGTACTAGGAAAGCAAGATTCAGATTTACAAACACTTCTAATGATGATGATGATAGAGGACTTTATGAAAAACATAAATAACACTCTCAAAGAATTTGAGAACAAAGGTAGACAGGTAGAAGCACTTAAAGAGGAAACACAAAAATCTCTTAAAGAATTACAAAAGAACACAACCAAACAGGTGAAGGAATTGAACAAAACCATCCAGGAAATAAAAATGGAAGTAGAAACAATCAAGAAATCACAAAGGGAGACAAACCTAGAGATAGAAAACTTAGGAAAGAAATCAGGAGTCACAGACGCAAGCGTCACCAACAGAATACAAGAGATAAAAGAGAGAATCTCAGGTGCAGAAGATACCATAGAAAATATTGACACAACTGTCAAAGAAAATGCAAAATGCAAAAAGTTCTTAAGACAAAACATCCAGGTAATCCAGGACACAATGAGGAGACCAAACCTAAGGATAATAGGTATAGATGAGAGTGAAGATTCACAACTTAAAGGGCCAATAAATATCTTCAAAAAAAATTATAGAAAAAAACTTCCCTAATCTAAAGAAGGAGATGCCCATAAACATACAAGAAGCCTATAGAACTCCAAATATACTAGACCAGAAAAGAAATACCTCCCGTCACATAATAATCAAAACACCAATTGCACAAAACAAAGAAAGAATATTAAATGCAGTAAGGGAAAAAGGTCAAGTAACATATAAAGGCAGACCTATCAGAATTACACCAGACTTCTCACCAGATACTATAAAAGCTAGAAGATGCTGGACAGATGTCATACAGATCCTAAGAGAATACAAATGCCAGTCCAGGCTACTATACTCATCAAAACTCTCAATTATCATAGATGGAGAAACCAAGATATTCCATGACAAAACAAAATTTACACAATAACTTTCCACAAACCCAGCATTACAAAGGATAATAGCAGGAAAGCTTCAATACAAGAAGGGAAATTATACCGTAGAAAGAGCAAGAAAGTAATCCTCTTCCAACAAATCCAAAAGAAGATAGCCACACAAAGATAATTTCACCTCTAATAACAAAAATAACAAGAATCAACAATCACTGTTCCTTAACATCTGTTAACATCAATGGACTCAATTTCCTCAATTAAAAGACATAGGCTAATGGACTGGATACATAAACAGGACCCAGCATTTTGCTGCATACAGAAAACCCGCCTCAATGACAAAGATAGACTCTACCTAAGAGTAAAAGTCTGGAAAAGAATTTTTCAAGCAAATGGCCCTAAGATACAGACTGGAATAGCCATTCTAAAATCTCCAGCCCAAGAAAACAAAGGGAGGGAATCATGGCTCCACCTGTGTAGATAGTTGAGAGTGGCCTTGCCAGGCATCAGTAGAAGTGGACAGCTTAGGTACCTGAAAGTTTGGATTCCCTTGTTTTGGGGAATTTCAAGAACAGCAAGGTGGAAATGAGAGGATGATGGGAGCACACCCTCATAGTAATTGGAGTAGGGGGTATGGGGTAAGGGGTTAGGCATCAGTGAAAGTAGAGGGCCTTGGTGCCTGAAAGTTTGGATTCCCTAATGTTGGGGAATTTGAGAGCAGGGAGGTGAAAATGGGAGGATGGTGGGAGTACACCCCTCATAGAAACTCCCAGAATTATATGGATTAGATATGACAGAGCCAGGCCTCCAGAAGACTGGATTCCAGAATTCAAACAAAAAATTATCTTGATACTAAAATTTGTTTTGAGAATTGTATATTGCAGAATACACAGCCTTGGTGTATCTACTCATCAAGTGAGGTGAGCAGACCTGCTCAAACCTCTGATGTCCTGGAATTGCAGCTGGATGCAGTGAAGACACAGACATCAGAGGCTTATCAATTTACTCTTCTTCCTGCCCCTCTTCTAATATCTCAACACCCATAATCAGCTTGAAGAAGTTAATGAAGAGTCAGAGCCCCTATTCCCTGGGCTTGAGGACTGAGGTTGTTAATATTGGGCTTTCTTTCTAGGGAAATGTAGTGTTTTTGTTGGAACAGGGAGGATTAGCTAGGAATTATTGCATAGCCAAAACCTACTGGTAGAAATATGTATAACTGTTATTAAGATGAAGTTATAGTTTCTTAAATGGTACAAAATTTACTTTGATTTCAAATTTAAGGTTTTCATTGGTATGAGCTTCTTATTGATATAAAAGTGAGAGTAATATTGTTACTCTCATAGGCATTGTGCCTATATAACACATTTAGGAATACAAGGCTTAGACCCAGTCCTTCTTTAACTTTTTCAACTGATTTGAGATGGTTAGCCTGTGCGTTAAGGGCCTAGAGCAAATTCATGGCTCTAAGTTTATTGTTAGGGTGTTTTCTATATTTTATTTAGCTGAGAGGAGTTAATAAACAACAGTCCAGATTGCCTTACGTGGATAGTTGGTTTTCAAAACGTCAGAAGTCCACAGAATTGACTTTACAAACATTTCTGTATTAATGTCCATTTTGATTAGAGATCTGTCTGTTCCTGACAGCTTCCTGTCTTGGATTCTAAGAAGAAATTGAACATCTTTGGAGTTACTCCAGTTATGAGACAGCCCCTAGGCAAGAATTGCCTCTTTTCATCTACAGACAAATTACTGTCCAGAAAAGGACACACTTGCAGAATAGTCTACTGATTATATCTGTCAAGACAGAGTAATCAGTCCTTAATAATTCAGCATCACTAGGTCTGTCAGATGATCCTGGGTCAGAAGGCTGACGATCGAATGCTCCAAAGTTTTGTAGTATAGGGACTGTCCAGATGCTCAGCGGTCTCTATAATTTGGCTAAGTTTTAGAAGCTATACTTTGTGCTTCCCATAATTTCATTTAACTCAGTCATTCTGGATTTCTGACGGGTTGAAGACTTACAGTCTCGTAGCCAATCCCAGCTATTTACTTTGAGAGAAGAGGTTTGAGAGGATGGTTTTCAGCTGACATTCATTTTAAAGCCAAGAAAAAAAAAAGCCAGGTTCAGAATTAAGTCTTTTAGTTAGGAGGGATGACAGAAGTTCTATTTAGTCACCAAAATGATGGACTGAAAATTAGTTCTATCTTGTATCTTACTGACACAAATTGGTATAGTTATGCTCTAACTGTATTCTAAGAGAAAAGTTTTATTTTAACAGGAAGGGTGATATGTAGGAGGAGCTAAGGTGGGAGGAGTAAGGAGAGGAGGAGGAGAGGAGGAGCTAGGTGACAAGAGAGGGGGGACATGGAGGTGGATGTTTGCATATCCCCGCCAGTCAAAGATAGTTGATATATCTAGGTTGGGTATTGGGTTACTCTTCTGATTGATATTGAGCACTACCAAACTTATAAAACCTTTGATTAACATTAAAAAATAGTATAAAAGCAAAAGTGGGGATGAGATAGAGGTTTTCTAGGGAGGGGAAATGGGGAAAGGAGATGGCATCTGAAATGTAAATAAGATATTCAATAAAGATTTTCACATAAAAAAACATTTAAAAGTAAATAAACAAAATATATACGCTAAAAAAAAAATCCTATCATGTTCAATTAATTCCATCAAAAATAAGATAAGAACTAAGTTATTCAGAATTTGTTTAGGTAACTGTTGTTGTCATGCATGCATAGCTTTCCGAGCATTTCTAGGAGACAATATTACTGTAGACTTTCTGTTTTGTTGGCTCTTACAATCTTTCCACTTAGTCTTCAGTATTTCCCATGTCTTTAGGTGCAGAAGTTAACCTGTAGATGTATCAGATAAGGTGCTAACAGGGAATATGTAAATCTCATGGATCTCAATACTAGATAAAGAACTTAAGGCAATTAAGGAATGCTGAAAGTAGTAGAATTCATTTTCTCCAGGGAAGAACACAGCAATTGCTTATCTAATACCAAGCAGGCAGCCCTGACATTATATACACACATTCTACAACCAAAGCACCACCACATCATTACTATCACCAACATCCACTGCAATTAAAACAAAAGAGTCTATTAATTTGAGAGAGTGCAGAAGGGGGTACATGTAAGATGCTGGAGGGAAAAAAGGAAGAGGGAAATGAAGCAACTGTGTTTTAATTTTAAAAAATATATTTTAAACAAAATTATGTTAAGTATTTAGGAATATTTAAAAATATTCAAAGTATTTTAGATAAAGTTTTAAGTGTCTGAATATAAAATGACTTAATTACACAAATAAAGAATGAGACTTAGTGGAAACATTGTCAGAAGAATTTTGAGTTCAATTACGTGGTGTACTTAGTATTTGATGCAGTCACCATTCGATTTCCTTATATTTATTTTTTAAAACTTCATTCAGGCGTGCTGTACCTACATCATTCTCACTCCTCTCTCACTAGCTGCAGCTACTTCAGTGTCCTATCCTCCCTCCTAAATTCATGATTGTTTATATCATACATCTTCACGTTTATATGCATACATATTCATGTTTATATACATACATGTATATAAAATTTATTAAATCTGCTCAGCATTTTTCACATGTGGCCAGGGTTGAATACTTGAGCCCAAACAACCTGTTAGGGACCTCCCCATGGAGGAAACTGATTCTCCTCCTTTCAGCAGCCATTGGCTCTCTGCAGCTCTTCATACAATGGTAAGACTATACAACATTTCCCTGTTACACAACATTTCCCTGTTATATAGTCTTACCGATGTATGAAGAGCTGCAGAGGGTGCACAAGGGTTCTGATCATTCTTGGAGGATTTTTTTTTTATCTGTTAGCCAAGGGAAGAAGGAGTTTGTCTATTAACTTAAGTGGTTTTCTATTTTAATGGACACTTATTAAGTTATATAATCCTTTTTCCTGTCTTTTTTTTCTTTAACACATCTGATTTTAATCCTATAAATGCTGTGATAGTTTGAAGGGGGTTTTACCCATATCTCAGTCATTTGACTATTTGATCTCCAGCTGGGGCTGTTGTTTGGGAAGGTTTTGGAGGTGTGGCCTTGCTTGTGGAGGTATGTCCCTAGAGGTGGGCTTTGAGGTTTCAAAAACCAGGCTCCTTTCCAAGTCTGCTCTGTATGCTTCCTGTTTGTGGTTGAAGATGTAAGTCCTCAGCTGTCAGCTCTCAGTTGCCAGTTCCTGGAACCATACTGACTGCTTGTGCCCATACTGTCTTGATGTGATGGTGATCCATTTGAAGCAACAGTCCCTAAATGAACCCTTCCATTTACAAGATACCTTTGTCATGGTGTAGTAAAAACACATGCCAAATTACATCTATGAATATCAGTGTAAATTGCTCTAGAAATTTCTCCAGAAAATTTCATTTACAGGAAATTTTACATTTTAAATTTTACATTTTAAGACAAAATTTACATTTTGTCTTAGTTTGTATGAACCCAAACTAGTTCAGGATGGATTGATCCTTTAATCCTTCTAGCTAGATACATTTGGGATAGGTTTAGAAGATGCTGTCTGTGTTTGGTAGTCATTAAGTGCAGGGAAAACTTACTCCATTTATTAGAATAAGAGTTGGGGTAGTTGGATTCAGAAGGAAGTTTAAGGCTCCTAATAGATTGCTAGGTGCCTGATTTAGATAGGGGTGTTTGTGTGCATAGTTTGTGCAGGTCTTAAGTTGCTGTATGTATTATTAGAACAGAATTGTGTGCATAGTCTAAGCTGAGTGAAGTCTCATGTTCCTAACTAGTTTTTAATGCTTTCCTGTTTCAGTCTGACAAGGAAAGGAAGAGTGTCCTGAGCTAGAAAAAAACATTAACAAAATAAGATAAAATCTTTTATGAAAACATACCTGCAGTCTATTTGGAAGATGACAACTCTGTTGGCATGGTATAAAGATGTGAGCTAAGGGATATTAAGGCTGTGGGATTATTGAGAAGAAACTCTGAAGGAAAAAAGTGAATGATCATTTAATGCTAATTTACAGACTACTGCCTGAGATTTTCAGTATTTAATGTTTCTTAACTTCAATAATTTTCAATGTGAAAATTAGAATGTTCTACTTTGGGCTTGACCACTAATTATCTGTGAGTCCTTAAAAAAGTCACCTTCTTCCTCTGAACTTGAGAGGCTTGTATGCAAATGAAAGACTAGGATTAAAAAGATGACTTTAAAACAACTCTGAAGAAGGCAAGGCTGAGGATAGAGCTATGCCCAGCATCTACCTAAACTACAGTGCTTCATGTTTATGCTGTCATTGGTCAGCACAGGTATGTCATATATACACATGCCAGAATAAGCATGCAATGAATACTATCCATGCTGTAACATGTGTTCATGCATATGTCATGGTGCATAAGAAATTTGTTACACCTTGAGGTAGCCAGTGACATGCCTCAGTCTTCACACCTGTATAATACAGGTACTAATAATTCTTGACTTGCAGTTTCTGAAGCACAAACACAGTTTTTATTTCAAAGAGTGTAAAAGATCATTTTTTTTTCTGGAGGCAAATATGAGTGGCGAAGGCCTGGGACACAGATTTTGGTTAAACTAAATCATGTTTTAAATGTGTGAAAAAACTTTTTCTATAAATGAACCAAGGAAGTTATACATTGAAAGCCTTTTTACATGCATTTCAGGAAACATTAGAAAGGTGTGTTGAATTAAAGTGGTAAACCTTTGCTACAGGGCTCAGATGCTAGCTGATGACTCAGGCTTTAGTCAGTGACAACTACAGCTTTCTTAAGTTAATACTTTATAAAATGGTTGATCTGTCCATCATAGTCCTGCGATTGTGCATATGACATAAAGAAGAGCAAGGAAAAGCTATTTAAGGGTTAAAGGTGGTCCAAAATAAATTCTAATTAGGCTCTGGACATTCAGCATCCCATCCTGTCCACAATCATTGAATCTCTAATCAGTTACTCAGCCATTTGTGAAGTTCACTTGAAAGTATGGTTCTTCCTGGCATCCTCTTTGTCCAGTGGTTATGATGAAAATTAAGTGTCTAAGATATGTGTAAAATGCTTTTGAGATGTCAGGTACAAGCACTGCTTTCTTATCTATCATTTATATGAATTGTAAACTAAATCCAAGGAGGTGGAATACTGTGAGATTTTTTTTTTCAGTACCATCTTCCCAGAACCACCAACTATGTTGTCTATGCAGATGTTCAGTGTGCATCCTGAATTTGTGAATGGGCCATTGTGCAATATTCACAGGACAGTGTATGAAATAGGAAAACCATAGTAACAACAACAACAATGAAAACTTAGGTCTGGCTCTTGTGGGTATTACCCACTTAAACAAACTATTAAAATTCACTGGGTCATTGCTAAGTACACTTTTCTTTCCTCTCTCCCTTCTTCCATTTTCATTCCTTCTCCTCTTCCTCTTTGTTCTCTATGCTTTTCTTTTGGCTATAGATAAGTTTTAATTTGAAGAAATAAGTTCCTCTTTTCTGGTAGTCTTTCAAAAATCATTAGTCATAAACATCTTCAAGTTGGAAAATTATTTTTCTAATACGGTAAACCAGGAAGAGAGACCTAAACTGAAAGAATTCTCATCAGGTAATATTTGTAGGAACCTGGAAATAGAAAGAGTACTTCTGATTTATGAAAATGTCTTTTTGTCATGGACTGCTGTTTATAAATAAACCTCGTTTGTCCATCCTGGGAAGTAAAAGAAATGAAATCTTTATTGAAGGCACTTTACAACAGACTGGAAAAGGCAGGGTCAAGACACATGAGGAGAAAACCAGCTGTGCTTTTCCTCTATCCTGCTGTTATTTACTCAGGTATTCCCAGGAGAGCATGTGAACATGGATAGGACTTGTTGTAGGAAGACTTAAGAACCAAAAGTTTAAAGTATAAAGGAGAGATTAGGGTTACAGTGACAAGCCTTACTTTCTCAGGTAATGGTACCAGACTTAAAAGACAGGGTATCAGAAACCAGCCACTGAAAGCACCTGAATGATTTGACAAATTCACCCAGGCAAATTACATCCTGCTTATCAGAAATCATTTTCATACAACAGCATTTCTTTGAACATGTATAGCCACATAACTGTCCATTTGCCAATATCTATGCTGCAGTAATGTTTTAAGCACCAAGATCGGGAGGAGCCAAGCTTAAACCCTGCTATTTTCTATTCCGAGTACTGCTCATTTTTGTTTAAATGGTTGCTTATTTCACAATGTGTGCCATGCAGAAGAGTTTTCTTAGAATATGTTTAAATTATTCCTAATCCAAAGTATGTCACATAACATTCTCCCCCCCCCCCAATGAAGATTTTACTTGGTGGCACACAGCTTGTGTCATTAAGTCTTAAATTAAACCACGTGAAACAATTATCACTTTAATTTCTTCTGATTCTATTCTACTGTGCCTTCATGGGAGGAAGGGGTACTTAACGTTCTCAGGAAATCATCGGTGTAACATTATCATTCTAACAAACTGGAAATCTTATTTTCTATCAGCCATGTGATTTTGTTCTAAATAAAGTGGGAGGAATGCCTTTTCAGTCTTTTTCTCCCCCAGTGCAGAGGCTGCTATGAAGTTGAGAGAGTGGAGATACTGTCTGCTGCTCTGCTACTCATTTGCATTTACTTGTTCTGTAAGACTGAGATCAGATCATAAAGGCCCCCTGCCTAAAAATGTGCTGTTTGTTACCCAAATAGCTTTCAGATATGGGTATGATTCTTCCATTATCATTGTGCTAGGCTGATCCATCAGGATTTGGCTTCTGTAGTAGACTCAAAGCTGTTTCTTTTTGTTTAGGTATTGGCGGGGGTTAGCCAGGAAAATTTGTCCTGTAATATCTCAGCTAGTACCAATACAGAAATGTAGCAAACGGAGCTGCACTTTATGTATAATCAGTAGACAAACCTCTTTCGTGATAAGGAAATATGAAAAGGCACACAATTCATAAACATTGCAGGAGATTGTTTATAGTGCTCAAAACTCAAACAGCAAAATACCAAATTGGGGAATATTCATACTTTCATTCTTCTCTCTGAGTACTCTTGTCAGTTTATGAATGATCATAGGTTTTGGCTAGCAGGTGTAGGACACACAGCTTTTTTGTAATGCAGCTTCATAAACAGTATATGCCTAAGTATTGCGAACAGGAAAATATACATCTACAAATAGTTGTGCTGTCACACAAAGTCCTTGCTTACAAAACTACAATTGGATTTATTACTTCAATCAAAAAAAGAGTGCTTTCTCAGAAGGATCGTGGCAAATACAATGATTTTTTTTTTTTTTTTTTTTTTTTGACAAGAACAGCGAAGACACTTCTGGGAAGAATTGTTGAATATTTTTTAAACTACAATGAGTAAATCCTTCTCCTCTCACTAAGGAAATCCAAATCTCAGGTAAAAAGGTCACCTAGCAGAGACCAGATCTTTGGTGTTGCTCCAGTGTGAGGCTGTGGGAAGAAGGATGATGGTCTCTGTTTAGAGACCATAAGAAGAATTACTATGTTGTTACAGCACTGTTCTAATGGGTATTAGTCCTCAAATAAGAAGGTTGTCTGGGTTTTTTAGAATTCTCAGCTAACAAATCCTCACCATTACCACTCTATATAGCTACATTTCAAAGTAAAATATAATTAATATTTTTGATTAAAAACATAAGAATGAACATCTTTTATTATTATGCATTTCTGTCACTTCATATTTCTTTATTTAATAAAAGTATAACACGAATAATATTTTCACCTTTAACTACTATATCAATTGCTTAAGAATCTCAGTACTTTCCATGTCTAACCTTTCTACTCTAATTCAATGTCCAATGCATATTCTGTTCATTTCAAAATAGATTACATGATACCTCAGTAACTGAGGACACAGGCTTTGCAGCTCCATGGTGTAATGATAACATATAATCTATGAACTGCCTCCGATACACTATAAATCATCTCTGGATTACTTTTATAGATAATATAATTTAAATGCTATGAAATACTTGTTATACTGTATTGTTTATGGAAGAGTGACACAAAAGTTCTCTGGACATACTCACTGCAGATTCTTTGTTTTGAATATTTTGAACTGTGCCTGGTGGAAACTGGCATAGAAACAGAGCCATAGATACCAAAAGCTCTCTACCTTCTGAGTCCTCGAGGAAGCTACTGTGGGTTTCCCCGAGGCCATTATCAGACTCCTTCTTCCATGAACATTACTGGAAATATTCATCCTTCTTAGAATGTTTTGCAGATAGGATTTTATGTAGCCAGGTTTAAGCTCAAAATACATATTCAAAATCTATTGAGAAGCTTTCAGAAGATCTTTGTTTCCAAAACTAAAGTAGAGACAAAGTAGAAGAGGATGCCCCTCACTTTCCTTTATCAATAGCACAAATGTAGCTCCTAGGGCTGAAGTGAAAAGCCAGTCTTGAGGGAAAGCCTAAGAGCTGAGTTTTATTCATCCTGAAATCTTAGTCTAGCATTGTTGGAGCTACACAGTTTCTATCTAGACTCAGGCTTCTGGCAATAGAGTAAAACCACTTCTTTATGTATTTCAGTACTATGTTGATCAAATATGATGTCATTTAGAGCTTGAAGCCTTTCTGTCAGATATGATTATTTCAGTTATTTCTCTCATTTACCTTTGCATATTTCACTTAAAAGTGGCCTCAGCAGTCTTAGCTGTGGACTTTGACCTTGCACCACGAAAGCAAGGTACGACCATGCTCTTGAAGAAAAAATTCTATGCAGGGTATGCAGTCACTGGCTTTCTTAGTTACTTTTCCATTGCTCTGACAAGACATTGTGAACAAGGAAACTTATAAAACAAAGCATTTTATTTTGGCGGTCCGTGGTTCCAGACACTTAGAGATCATGATCATCATTATGGGGAACATTGCAGTAGACAGGAGCAGCACTGGAGCAGAGGTAAAAGCTTCATCCTAGTCCACAAGTTGAAAGGAGGGAGGGGGGAGGGAGGAAGAGGTAGAAGGAGAAGGGAGAGTAAGGGAGAGGGGAAAGAGAGAGGGAGAGGGGAGGGGAGAGAGGGGAGAGGGGAGAAAGGGCAGAGATAAGGGCAAGGGATATTGGGCTTAGGCTTTTGAAGTGTCAAAGCCCATCCGCCAGTGAAACACCTCCTCCAACACGGCCCACAACTCCTCCAAGAAAACCACGCCTTCTCAACCTTTCCAAACAGTCCACCAACTGGCAAACAAGCATTAGATATGTCAACCTACAGGGGCCATTCTCAATCAACACACCAGAGTGGTATTTGGTAGAGAACAGAATTATGTTCACAAAACTGAGAAACCATGAAATTAGATATAATTAATTTCAGATTATGATTAGTAAAATGAAATAACCTAGTGAAAGTTGTTATAATAAGTTGTGATGTATAATGAACAACACAATGAGAATGATGTTAATTATATAAGGCTCTCTATATAATAGCATCATTTTAAAACTGGTGTGAAGTAGTAACCTGTGTGTGTGTGTGTGTGTGTGTGTGTGTGTGTGTGTGTGTGTGTGTATTATATGCACATTGGAGGAATGAAGTTAATATTTCCAGTTCAGACTTTCTTAGTACTGGCAATGTCACTTTTTTCCCTTGATTATTTATTCTAGAGGGGTTTTCCTGCATAGAACATTTAGAAACAATTCTAAACTCTCTTTTCCCATTAGAGATTATGTTTATAGGAACACCCTGAAATATAAGGCCCCAAAATCTCTATGAGTGAGTGAACTAACAACTCTCCCACTGTTGAAAATCACTGGCCAAGAAGACCTGTATAATCTTGTTCAAGAAGTGTGACAAAATTAAAATCACTATCCCTACCACTTGATGCCCTCTTCCTGTTTGATTTATTTTGTTTACTACCTTGGGGAATTAAACTTGAAAAGTTAGATTTCCTAGTTAACAATTCATGTTAACTCAGAGATAATTTAAGACATGCATTTTCAAACAATAAAATCGAATCACCCTCCCTATAAATGATGCCTGAGAAAAATTAGAGTGAGGTGTTATTTCTTCAGACTCTTTTTCTTTTTCATGCTGTCTGTAGCTGGGACACCTGCCCCAGGTTCTTGGATTGAATTTATTCTAAATAAGAAGAATTTGAAAACTTTATACAGCAAAGTACAACTCAAAGATTAACTTAGTTTTGGCTTGGCTTGAATTGTTTTCTAATTCAAGGAAAATATTTTTTTTGTATAGGGCAAAACAAATATTGCAGGTTTTGTGGAACATATGGTCTCTATCATGCTATTCAGCTTCTCTGCAGCTGGCAGGCAACCTTCAATAATGCACAAATGAATGAGTGCATCCGTGATTCAATGAAATCTTGCTTACAAAACCAAGTTAGCCTTAGCCCATGGGCCATAGTTTGCCAATGCCTGCTTCAGCTTATTTATTTAACTCTCTTTATTTACCAAATCTTTCTTCTACCTTTTCTAGAATCCGAATTGTAGCCCACAATCTCAGAAGTACAGGATATACAACTTCCTTCTCTTTAATTTAAACTAATGTATAAATTTTGGTGAGTCACAGAAACTAAAGCTCAGCCAACTAAGATAATGTTCATAATCATAATCAGTTTAACATTATGCTATCAATCTTAAGGCTCTATTGATTCAGGTGGTTTGCTAAAGATAAAGAAAATATATCAGCCCAACACTATGTGATTTTTTTTTAACCCTTGGCTGGCTTCAATTTTTCAATCCTTCTTTTAAGCCTCTAAAGTCTTAAAACTACAAAAGTGTTGCTCAAAATGTAGCATCTATGTGTATGTGTGATATATGTACGTACACAGGCATTTATTTATGTGAGTGTATGTACATACACATTTACCTGTGGTGCTGAACTTGGGGATTTATTTACACATGCTAGACATATTCTATATACTGGGATTTACTACCAGCATCTTTTAAATAGAAACCATTCAATAGATTTTTGATCTAACACAGTCATGGTCAGGCATCTTATAACTAAAGATAGCTCCTACATATGAGAGCCCACAGAAATTATTAAACTAACTTTACCTAAGACTTACTGTTTTTTTCCTATGGAAACCCTAGTGAAGTCTCTGCCTGAAGCTCTTCCTTTGTCTCCTGAGCATCACTTTTACTCCCCAAACATAGGCTATTCTTGAGTTGCTTGAGAGTTGTGATAACAATGAATTACCCTTCCTGTCTCCTGATCTGTTGACCTTATCCTACCAAAATAAGAAAGAGAATATATCAAAAATGTATTAAAACATGAAGTGCACTGTAGACTAACAAGCAAAAACCAAAATGAATATTTGTGAGCAGAAAGTACAGAACCAGGTAGCTGGTCCTTCGCTCTGATGCCTGGTACTCAGGGTCTTGTAAAACACACACACACACACACACACACACACACACACACACACACACACACACAGAAAGTTACTTCTGGAGGAGTGTTCTTGGAGTTCTAGGTGTTCCAGTCGCTGGGACAGAAGGATTGAAAATTTGGAATCAGTCTGGCTTTTCCGTTTTTTGTTTTTGGGTTATTGTTTGTTTGGGATTTTTTTTTGGGGGGGGGTTGCTGTTGTTGTTTGTTTCTCTGTTGTTCTTCATTTTATTTCTTTGTTTTTGATATCATTTTTGTTTTGTTATTTTAAAAGCCACATAGTGTTGAGCTGATATATTTTTCATCTTTAAGAACCAGTGTGCCCAGTTTGAAGTAGCCTTCCCAAGGTCATTAAGACATGGTTGTGAGACTTTTCTCTTCATACTTTAAGTCCTCACACTCCCTGCTCTCCAGCTGCAGCACATGGTCAAAATTGTAAACATATTCTTACTACTCTGAAGATGCACAAGTATCCTAAGGTTGTATTATATTGAGTGGATATTTTTCTAAAAGTTTCATCTCCTGCATTTGACACAAAATAGACAGCCAAGTCTGACTGTCTTCTCAAAGACCAACTATAAAGCAAGGTACAAATGATTGTCACCATCAGGAATTCCAGATTGTTCTGAGATTTTGAAGTTCCAGAACCTTTTCTCTGCTAGAGGGAGTAGCACGGGCACAGGGCTCTTTTCATGAACATTCCGTGTTCTTACAATCTTGTTCTGACTTAAGTCTCTCTTCCAGCCTGCAGAAACAACCTTGCCAAGGGTAAGGTGCGATGAGAAAGCCCACCCACACTACCCCCTTTCCAGCTTTTCATTGCTTCCTGTCTATTGTTCGGTTTGGGAACTGTATGGTTTGCACTCCCTAAGACTGCACTTTGAGCAATTCACAACCAAGCCTTTTAAAATATTTGTTTCTATTTTGCTCATGCCACTATCTCCGCCACAGTAACCAAAAGTTTATTTTGAAGCTCAATAGCTGAGTTTCCAATCTGTCTTTAATTTTTTTTTAAATTTTGTAATATCTCAGAGGAAATTCCTGGAAAGGAGAATCACATTGGCTGTGTAAATTGACTATTAACATAACCCAGGTTATGTTGTTATCTGTATTTTTATTCTCTTGCTTAAGTCTTATGTATTTTGTGGAAAAGTTGGTTATTCTTTCTGGATTTTATTGTACTGTTCCCGTTTCTTAAATCATTCCTGGTCTCTCTCTAGCCCACCAGTGCTGCATGGAATTCTAAGCTTGCAGATGTTAAAACAGACTTAGCACCCCTAAAAATCCTGTGAAATTATAGACTCTGAAACTTTTATATAATGTAATTTTTTTCTTTGAATTTTTCCGTTACAAACACAGCTATTAAGACAACTATATGAAGACATAAAAATGTCAATCCTTTAACATGTATAAGCAAAGAGGCTTCTACAGTAAAGATATGACATGAGAAACTAGCAAATCCAGAGTCTTTGTGTATTGTGAAACGTTACTTAACTAAGACCAGAGGCATGCACACAAAAAGACAACCTATCTCCCAGGCATTTGTTCTTCATTCATTCATAAGTTCAATAAATATTTATTGCTCATTTTCTATGTGCCAAGAACAAATCTATTCATTGGGATACATTAGTGAACAAAAAAGACAAAATCAACTACAATCCTTACAAAATAATGGCAGGAAATAAGTACTTAGTAACTAACAATTTAATAGTGCGTATATTGTGCCAAGCATCAATCAACTTGCTACAATCTCCCAATGAGAAACTTACTATTGTTCCAATCCCTATTTTGTAGATAATGTTTAGCAATTTACCCCAGATTTGGTGAGCTAGCAAAAGACCAAGCCAAAACTTGAACCAGGCAGATGGGCTCCAGAGTCCATGTCTCAACAGTTTAGTCTTCTGTTTCAGGTTATGAAGTAAGTTACAGATGATGTTAAAAGGCATTGAACTAAAACATGACCTCCTGAGTTTGATTCCCAAAATGCACATGAAGGTAGGAGAGAACGGATTACATAAGGGTTTCCTCTTATCTTTTCCCACACATGTACAAACCATTAGCACTATTTATAGTAACAACCAAATTAAAGGCAATTTTTAAAAATCATTTGTTGACATAGCATCTTAGTATTGCATCCCAATCTGGCCTTAAACTCTAAATTCTTAAGACTAAGTTCCTGAGTGCTGAGACTTTAGGTATGTGCCAGTGTACCTAGATTAAAAGCAAAGCATCTCATGGGAAACAATTAAGTAGATTAATTTTTAACAATTAAAAAAAAGGAAATAGAACATCGAAAAGGTTGCACACACGTAAGAATTATCAGAAAAGACGTGATTAATATTATTAATTAGAGTAACAATGGAAGAGAAGAGAAAGAAAGAGATAAAATTGTTTGGGAGGGAATTTATTCAGAGGAAATGGCAATAACAAGGTCCCAAGACAGGACTAGTTCTGGTATTCCATGGAATCATTTTCCATACTACTTAATCAAAGAACACATGTATTCATCAAAATACATAACTCATATTTAAGAAAACACAAAGCTTTCAAAAATGGCTGGCAATGTTTACTTTCTTTTATATTCATTATGTTATTTTATTTACATCCTAATCATTCTCACCCTTCCTGATCTCTCCTCCCCAAGTTCTTCATCTCATCCCTCCTCCTCTTTGCTTCTGAGATGGTTATCGCCTATCCACCCAATCCCACCTTACTCACACCAGCATCGCCCTGCCCTGGGGCATTAATTTTCTACAGAATTAGGCACACCCTCTCCCATTGAGGCCAGATAAGGCAGTCTTCTTCTACATATATGCTAGGGGTGGGGCACAGACCAGCCCATGTATGCTCTTTAGTTGGTAGCTTAGTTTTCAGGAGCTCTGAGGGTTCTGGGATACTTGATATTATTGTTCTCCCCTGTGAGGTTTCAATCTTCTTCAGCTCCTTCAGTTCTTCCCCTAACTTTTTCTTAGGTGTCCCAGACCTCAGTCCAATGGTTGGCTGTCAGAATGTTAATCTATCTCTGTCAACTACTAGTAGAGCCTCTCAGAGGACAGCCATGCTAGGCTCCTGTCTGCAAGCCTGATATCGTATCAGCAATAGTGTCAGGGTTTGGTGCCTGTGTGTGGGATGGATCCCAAGTTGGGCCAGTCACTAGATGGTCTTTTCTTCAGCCTCTGATCCATTTGTGTCCCTGCATTTCCTTTAGACAGGAACAATTCTGGCTCAAAAATTTTGAAGATGGGTGGGATGGTTGGGCCCATATCTCAACTGGGGTAATGGAAGTGGTCTCTTTAAGTTCCATTTCCCCACTGTTGGACATTTTTGCTAAGATCATCTCCATTGCATCCTGAGAATCTCTCATATTTCAGGGTTCTGGGACTTTCTAGAGGTCCTTCCCACTCCACATGCCTCAAACTGCATATTCCCATTGATTCTCCTGGCCCTCTGGGCTTTTCTCCTGTCTCTTAACATCTCTGATTCTGACCCCCTTTTATCCTCTCCCTCCTATCTCCCACTTAGGTCCCTCTGTTTCTCTGTCTCTGGTGATTATTTTGTTCCCTGTTCTAAATGGGATTGAAATATCCACACTTTGGCCTTCCTTCTTGTTAAGCTTCCTACAGTCTATGAGTCATATCATGGGTATTCTGTAAATTTGGGGTAGTATCTACTTATCAGTGAGTACATACCATGCATGTCCTTTTGGATCTGGGTTATCTCACTCAGGATGATATTTTCTAGTTCCATCCAGTTGACTGTCAAATTCATGATGTCCTCGTTTTTAATAGCTGAATAATATTCCATTGTGAATAGTATTCCATTCCAATAAACCACATTTCCTGTATCCATTCTTTGGTTGATGGACATCTGGGTTGTTTTCAGATTCTGGCCCTTACAAATAAGGCTTCTATGAACATAGTGGAGCACACGTCCTTGTGTTATAGAGCATCTTTTGAGTATATTCCCAGGAGTGGTATAGCTGGGTCTTCAGGTAGCACTATTTCCAAATTGCTGAGGAACAACTAGATTGATTTTCAGATTTCCAGTTGTACTGGTTTACAATCCCAACAATAATTTCAAATTTTTTATCTTTTTTCTTTTTGACAAAGGGAAAATGAGAGTGTGGTGGTTTATACCTTTAACTTTGGGCACTTGCAAAGTTGACATAGGAAGTTTTTAAGTTTGAGAATTGCTTAGGGTATGTGGTAAAGTCCTGTCTCATAAAAACAAACAAAATGAAAATGGTAAATGCATATAACAGACTGGAGTTAAAAAGAAAGAGGAAGAAACAGCAATATACATTCTACACGGTCATTTACATTACACCACAAGATATTAGTAAAACTGTATGCATACAGAAAACTTTAGGATATTATTTTGTACAAAGAAGAATGAGCACCTTTGTTAGTCTTTCTAACAAATAATCTAAAACTTGTGACATAATAGCATACCCCTCTTAGGAACACAGATACCTGGTAAGTGATCAATGTAAAGGTTCTCCACCTCCTCCAGAAAAGGAATTGACAGATTTCACCATAGGGAAACTAAGTAGTATTTGCTGTATCATTTGATTTTTACTAGCACCTCCAAACTTGTCACTACCAGCTGATATTGTTCCAGCTTTACAGGAATTCTCATTTAAAGAACTTGCAGCGAAGTCTCCCCAGCCAGGTCCTGGCAGCACTGCCTGGGTATGTGCATGCCTGGCTGCTTTGCTCTGCTCTCTGACAGATGGCTTGTTTCTAAGGACCACATTCTTTGTTTTCTTTCAAGTTTTCTTTGGGTTGTAAATAGAATAGGGGTCCTGGCAGAGCTGTATTCAGCCTCTTCTGTCCTAGAAGACATTCATCAGGGTCTAATGAGGAGATGTCTTGGATTCAACTAAAAGAACCTAGATTCCAACCTTTTCACTCAACCAGTGATGCAATTTATAAAAGCAAGCATTGTATCCTCTTCAAAACTTATTTTAAATAGGAAAAAGAAATTCTGTTCACAGAAAATTCATACCTCATTGTTAGAATAAAGTCAGGCTCAAGTATATTTAAAACTAAGGTCTTCAGTAACAAAACATTTTGCTGTTGTCCTGTCTCTTTTCATACCTTTTTACTCAAGATTAATTCTTATGTTTTCTCTTGTCTAATTCCTTGCATTACCTTAACCTTCTATGTCCTTATTCATTAACTATTTAAACTATAGTCCTTCAAAAATGACATGGTCAAAAATTGTATTCTTTTGAACTAATGCATTTACCTAAATAGTACTTAACAGTAAGGCTTAAGTTCTTTCCCTGTCTTCACCTCATTTATATGTACTCTTAGGTTACATTGGTCTGGCTCACTTTGACAGAGTACAGGGATGCCAGCAGTCAGCTGGATTTCATCCAAGTCTCTGACTATACTTGTTTGGTCACACTGCTCCCATCTGCCAGTACCAAACAGATGAATCACAAGCAGCTGGTTCCACTGAACAGAAGGGATGTGTGTGCATTTGTGGGGAGTATGTGAATTCATGCTGAGGATGGCTACAGAAAGTTAGGGTAGCATAACAAAGAAGAAGTAACCAAGGAGACACAAAAATGACCTACTCTGAGTTAGTTGGAAATTACAGTTAAAAATTACAGAAAAACTTACTGTGGAGTCAGAGTTTTCTTTGGCTTGTTGGACTCATTTCATAAGTAGGTAATACATAATGAAATTCACACACACACACACTCTCACACACACACACACACACACACACACAAATATATATATATATATATATATATATATATATATGTATATGTATATGTATATGTATATGTATATGTATATGTATATATATAAAGCTTGGTATTCAAATGAGACTTCAGAGACTATCTGAAAAGAGTAATTTCGTGGCTACAGAAATAATTCAGGGGGTAAAGCCCTTGCAGTGGAAACATGATGACTTGAGTTAAAAATCACCAGAGCCCTGATCAGTTTTGGAGTGTGGTGTTCAATAAGCCATACCTATTTGACTGAAAAAAAATCACCAGAGCCTACGCAAATCTAAATATGAAAGCAAATATCTGTAACCCCAGCAAAATGGTAATAGAGACAAGAGAATACTCAGAACCTTGAGCCAGAAAAACGGGCATATGCAGTAGCAAACAACAAAAAAGCAATGATCTTAAATAGGGTAGAAGGCAAAGACAAGTCTCTGAAGTTTTCTTTTGATTTACACACTCATACGCAGTCATGTATATGCTTGGAAACACCCACACACACCCACATGTGTGCCTTAAACAGTGAAATAAATTTTCTCCACTTATAAGTGATTCTGCTATTTTGTGATATGAATTTGATTTTAGTCATTTTTTGCCATTTATTCCCTAAACTTTCTAGACTTTATTCTGTCCTATTTCTAATATCTTATTTTTGTTCAATATAACATTGTTATGTATTTTCAGAGATATTCAGTAATTTCTTCCCTTCTTTTAGAGAGCAATCTTCCAGAAGTCAGAGGTTTCAGAACTTATAGAGCATTTCTATTCCAAGCTCCACATTTTATTTTAAGTAAGTTCTTGATGCTGCTTCTACTTCTGAACTCCACTTAGTGATTTAAAACTATCTAAATAGGAGCACTGTGTCTCCTGAGATGTGAGATAGAAAAGAATACCAAGCAAGTTGCATTGACAAGCTATGGTCAAGTCCACTTGCACAACGAGGCTATTAATGCTTAGAGGAGGTTTGGGTGCAAAATATTTATTTATCAGGGATCAATAATCATGGAAGCTAGCAGAAGGGAAGTTGGTAGAGTGAAGTGTGTTAAATTGTGGTTCCAAGTGATGGGAGCATGTGGGCCCCTGTTCAGAAGGGCTTCCCACGAAGATCTCCAGTCCAGGCCAAGGGGATAGAGTGTGAGCAGAGAGGGGAGATCACCTTTGCTGCTGCCTCTGCTGCTGCCTCTGCCTGTGTCTCTGCTGTTGCCACCCAGTTACTCCCAGGTGCTGCACCTGTCTCTCCCCACTGAGCAGGTCCTGGCTGGGCCCAGGACCAGTGAGAAGCCGGCTAGCTAGCAAGGAGGGGAGGGTCCTCAAGGGGCTTGGGGAGAGCAGATCTCTTTCCAAATGTTACAGTTCTCACCACAGAAACTCTCTTGGACAACGGGATGATTCTCGCACACCTTTCCTTTTCTTGAATAGGGTTCTTATATACAGTTTTGGGGTGGGTTAGGGTCTAACAGCAGATAACCCTTATTGGCTTGGTGTGAGAGCTTGGAGATACCTCATCTACATGTTTGAGAGCCTGAGGCCCTGTTCCTACATGACTGATGGCCATAGACCTCTCTGTGGGAGAGGCTGTGGAGGGCTGAAGTTAAGTAAGAGGATCCAAATATCTTTGTTAAAAAATGTTTGTATAGAATGTTCCCTCATTGACAAATAAACTTCTTGGAAATACAAATTATGTGGATGTATTTAACATTGTATACTGGTAGATTTGCCTCAGGACTTTATTTCCATGCAATGTTGGCAGTATTGACTCTACTGTGGAATTTACCTGTGCAACTTTAAGGCTCTTGCTTGCTCCCTCCCAATCTCTCTTTGACAGAGTCTCACTACATAACCCTGGCTACCCTTGAACTCACAGATATCTGCTTGCCTGTGTCTCCAGAGTAATGGAATTACAGATGTGCCCAACCATGTCTAACTAGATGCCATTTTCCTCAAAGCTAAAGCTTCCTCTTTGTGCACAGGTCAGTTATCCCTTCCTTAGAGTATGTTATAAACAAGTACTGAACTGGAAACCTTTGGCCTTAGCTACTTGCTCACAGGAACTAGATCAACTCTTGCAGTCACAGTTGCAGAAAAGGCTGCTTTTATTTCAGATAATAAAATTTCTAGCCAAGCATCTCCTTTAGTCTGTGTGACTGCCCTCATGTATCAGATACTAACAAAAGAGAAAGCAACTCATACACCATCCTGATATAGGCTTCATGGAAAGTCTTCAGTTAGCAGCATAATGAGAAATGTACAAGTACTATAAAGATTAGTCAGACACTGCCCTTGCTGACACATTAAGGAGAAAGCATATATATAATGTACCCTCTTTCTTCCCCTCCCACTAACTCTTTATTCCCCACTTCCCTAGTCCCTTTGTTTCAATTTTCATGCAATGTCTTTCCTTTCTTGATCAATTCAGTTTCCTTTCAGTTTCAATTTCTTTTCTATAAGCTTATTTTCCTCTTGGGAATAAAGAAGGTAGGCACATTGGCATGGATTGATTACATGAACTACAACTGTGGTCACTCTTCTGATGGGTCCCTGAAAGTCATAGTACACCCAGTGATTCATTGAGGATTGCTTGGCTCCCTCGAATAGCTTTATGGAATATTCAGTATTGTCTGAAGATTTCTTCTTCCTGGGGTTTCATGTACGTACTGACAAAATTCATTATAGATCGAGCAGAATTCTCACCAAATAGAAATGAAAACTTAACCTAAATGTCTTTCCAGAGCATCTGAACAAAACGAAGCCATCAAGACTTTGGGAGATTTTCTTTTTCTATTTCTGACCTGTGATTACTGTCCATTTGTGATTTCAAATATCCATTTCAGGAGTTCAAGTGGCATGTATGTTGGTGTCTATTTTGACAGTAAACTGCCAGAGTGTGAGACAAATTGAGAGCAGAACTGGGTGACTTTTTTAGGCTTAGCAGCAGAATGAGAGAGCTCATATAATCCCTTGTTTATTACTCTAGATTTGAACTGTGTGCTGATTTGAATTCACCCTAGAATCAATGATAGCATAATACGATCCACATCATTGAATGCTTACATTGGTGCACGGAGGTATCCCATGTCATTCGGTACAGTAACCAAATCACACTCAGCACACGTGCTCTGCTATATTCAGATTTTCTCCTTAACCTTGTACAGATAATGAAGCTCAGAAAATGAGTGTTAATCAGTATTATCATTATTTACCTTATGTCAGCTTCAGTCCTGAAAGCTCTGTAAACAGACACATATTAATTATATGGTTGCTACAATTTAATTAGGTACTATTATCACCAGTTTCCTGACCAGGAAATTGATTCAGAAGTTTAAGCAACTTTCTAAGTGGCATTAGGTAAAAAAAAAAAAAAAAAAAGTAGAGCTAAACCTAAAATCTTTTATTTGTGGCACTGAAACTCATGCCCATGCAGGTAGAAAATGGCAGAGCTGGAAAGTCAAACCAGGCCTTTGAGCTTCTAGCAAGGTCTACAGTAATGGGATTTAGAAAAACTCTGAATAAATCCTAAGGAGATGATGTATAGAAGCAGATCCCAAGACCAGATACACACAAAATTGCAAGACAAAAGAGAAGGCACCAACCCAAATCTCTGAAGTAATTATGTAACCTTGCTGGAATGTATGTTTGCTCACAAGGAAAGAAAATCTTATCTCCAAAGGTAAGCTGGACAGTCAGTCTTTCTTCTCCTGCTCTTCCTTCACTCCTCCCTCTCCTCCTTCTCCTTCCTCTCCTCCTCCTCCTTCTCCCCCTCCCCTATCCTCATCCTCCTTTCCCTCCTGTACTTCTCATTAAAGCCTTTATGTTTAAGCACCCTCCCTCAAATCCTTGCCCCAGTATCTGGTTCCTGGCATTCTCTCGAGAGTTAGCTCTTTGATTTCGTTGTAAGGCAACCAACAAGGCTCATCATTGTTCATCTTCACAGCTTCTTCTTCGTCCCAAATGCTCTATGCTCTGCAGTCGGCGGAAGAATGGGACAGAGGGAAGCCTTGCCTTGTTTGTTTGTTTGTTTGATTTTCCTCAAGAGGTGCAACAATAAAAACAAAGCAAACAAATATAACTACTATTTATGAAAATTTCCAGGGAATTCCTTTCCAAGAATACATTCCTACTAATAGCAGATTCAAAGCATCCATCTCAGCTACTATGAGCTGTGCAGAGAGTGACTGGGAGCCAATCCTTTTTCCTGCAGTCATCCAGAGTGAATTTTGAAGAATCTTAATCTCTACCATTAGCAGCAAGGGCTTTTCTGGCCAAACATACTCTATGCTAACATCCAGAGACAGGATATAGCAGTAATGTATAAACCAGTTTGGAAATCAACCACACACTTTACTTCTTATGATCCTACAATGTGTCCATGCATATGAGTAACATTGAACATCTACAGATGAAGAGTTGCTGTCATTATTTTTCTTCACAATGACCCTTACCTCTCAAAGCACATTGTGCTATGATCTCTGGCCACCCTAGCTTTATGTCTTCTGCATTACACTGCAACTGTGACAGATTGATGTGTGCTTCCCCTGCCCCTGGAGAGTTACCCTCTAATCCTTCATTTGCTGTTCCAATACAATTGCTCAGAAGCAATGGCAGAAATAATTAGAGTCCATGTAATTTCTTTTACTCTACTCACCATGAAACTACAGCCTAGGACATCAGGAGTTCAAAATGAAGCAAAATATACATACAAAAATCCCACCCCAGGTCAAACCAAATCTACAGACACTTGTGTCTTTTAGGTTAAGGAGACTCATGATGCAATTTGGCATGTTCCTTTAATTCAGTTTTTTTCTATTCAGAACATAAAGTTTGGTATTCATCTGTGAGCATTTAACTGCCAAACATTTTGGTTTGCATTCATAAAAATGTAGCTTCTACAGACCATGATTTTAGATTCCAGGATTAATGGTTCTGTTGAGTGGAATTGTAAATGAAACACACTGAAATATATAATTTTAATATTTTTGATATTGTAATGACATCATTCCCCTAACCTTTAACATACACATTCCCCTTGCTCTCTTTCAAATCACAACCTCTATTTCTTCAGCTATTATTACATATGTGTGTGTTCCTATGTATATAAATACAACCTGCTATTTCTGTACAGTCTTATATGTTCTTATATGTTTGCAAGGATGACCAGTTGTTATTGCATAACCAATTTATATGCTCCTGGTCTCAGCATTCTGTATGTTTGTTGCTGCAGTTCTTTTTTTTTTTTTCTTTTTCTTTTTTTTTTTTTTTTTTACATTCCAGTCATTATCCCCTTCCTGGTTCAACCTCTGGCTGTTTCTCATTCCATGCCTTCTCTTCCATCTCCAAGAGGATGTCCTCACTTTCCCACCCTGATCCCATCAGACCTCTCCTCTCCCTGGGGTCTCAAATCTCTCAAGGGTTATGTGTATTTTCCCTCGATGAGGCCAGACCAAAAAGTCCTCTGCTGTATACGTGTTGGGAGCCTCAGATCAGCTGATATATGCTGCCTGGCTGGTAGCTCAGTGTCTGAGATATCTCAGGGGTCCACGTTAGTTAAAACTGCTGGTCTTCCTATGGGGTTGCCCTCCTCCCTTTCTTTTCCCAGTTTTTCCCTTACTCAACCACAGGGGTCCCAAGCTTCTGTTTATTGGTTGGGTATAAGTATCTGCATCTGACTCTTTCAGATGCTTGTTGGGCCTTTCTGAGGGCAACCATGCTAGGCTCCTGTCTGTAAGCATACCATAGTATCAGTAATAGTGTCAGGCCATGGAGCATCCACTTGAGCTGGATCCCAATTTGGGTCTGTCACTGAACCTCCTTTCCCTCATCTCTTCTCTTTTTTTAATCTCTGCAGTTCTTTTAGACAGGGAAAATTCTGGGTCAGAGTTTTTGACTGTGGGATGGCAACCCTATCCCTCCACTTGATGCCCAGTCTTTCTACTGTAGGTGGACTCTACAAGTTTCCTCTCCCCACTGTAAAATATTTCATCTAAGGTTTCTCCCTTAGAGTCCTGAGAGTCTCTTACCTCCTAGGTCTCTTGTATATTTTACACACCCCCTTCTACCTCCCATGATTGCCTGTTTTGATTCTTTCTGCTGGTCCTCAGGGCTTCAGTCCTTTCCCACCCTCCCCCATACCTGATGACATAACCCTTTTCTTCTCCCTGTTCCCTCTCCTACTCATGTTCCTCAATCCCTCTGCCCATCACCCTGACCCCCAATTGCTTTTTTTTTTCCCTCCCAAGGGTTATTGAACTCAAGAAGCTTAACAAGCTGAAGGGCCAAAGTAAGGATGACTATAGTTCTTTGAATGAGGTTGAGGCCCATTGAGTTTTCCCTGATCATTTTAGCATGCCTATTGGTGCCATTCTTATCTGGGTGATGTCTAAGTAGCCATGATGGTGAGACTTCATAAAAACAACCTCTCCAAAATTTCTAGAACATGCAATTCACTGAAAACATTCTGTTCATCTGGCTCTTGCAACCTTTTTTCCTTCTTTTGTTGTTGGAGTTTTGATATAGGTGTAGCAGTTGAGACTAAGCTGCATAACTGCATTTTGATCAGTTGTAGTTTTTTCTAATGTTTGATATCTATTGCAAAGATAAGATTCTTTGATAAGGGTTGAAGCCTACATTTATCAATGAATATAAAGATGAATTTTAGAGTATAGTTAGGGATTGTGTTGGTTTAGTAAATTAGTGGTTGCAGGTTCTCTTCCAGGATCTATGACTTCACTAGTCCTGGGTAGTTCACACACGATTTTTTCTGGCCGAGTGAGTCTTAAGTCCAACTAGAGAGCTGTTGGTTATCATGCAGGAATATTCGCCACTACCTTAACATTAGGTTTGTTTACCTTGCTGGCTGTTGTTACAGTTCATGGGCATTATAGACATCTAAAACTGTTGGTTGTTGTCCTCTTTTGGAAGCTTGCATGGTAACTTCTGATAGCATGAAAGTCAATTCATAGGGAATAAGCTTTCAGATCAGATCAAGCTTAAGTCATCTAAATTCTATGTTTAAAAATACATGGTGTCTTCAGCAATAGAGATTTCTTTTCCACCATGAGAGACAACCAAATGTAAAAGTAATTGCCTAAAATATTTAAAAAGTCTCTTGAAGAACTCAAAACTCAAAGGAGAGCTTTTTGTCCCTGACTTTGGTGTTTTTGTTCAATAGTCTATGGCTCTGGTATGGAGTATCGCCAGCTGAGATGGGAAATTTTTATTTAAACTATGTATGTATATGTATATAACTATTATAGGCCTTTTCAGGCAGATAGCTAATAGCATGATTTCTTATGAACTTTCAGATATTGTTAGTATTGCCTTAGTCTCTTCTTTTCCTTTTCTGTATTTATCTGTCTCCACCTTCCTTTTTTTGGTTCCCCTTCAGATCACTTGTACCCTCATATTCTCCTTTTCGTTGTTGTTGTTATTCTTTTTTGTTTGTTTGTTTTGTCTTTTTTGTCTTTGTTTTTTGTTTTGTTTTCATTTTTCTCATTCTAGGCAGTGTTTTTCTGTGTAGTCCAGACTGACCTTGAACTTGTTTCCTACAACAGGCTGGCTTTGAACTCACAGAGATCTGCCTGCCTCTGCCCACTGAGTGAAAGAATTAAGGACATATACCACCAATGCCTAAACTAAATGGTCTCTTTTTTATTTATCTGGTTTCTGTACTTACTTCAGGCTAAACACTCTAATCTGAATTTTGGAGAGAGTAACCTCAGATGACAGGGAATATGTGACATTGGTCTCTGTGTTTGTGTTATCTTTTCTGAATATGATCCTTTCAAGTTCTATCTATTCAGCTCCAATATGATTTCATACAGCTGGATAATAGCATTCCATAGAGTATATGTACTATATTTTCATTATCTACTCATCAATTGAATGACATCTTGGATGTTTCCATTGCTTAACTATTGTACATGAAGAACCAAAAAAAATGACTAAATATATGTAGAGTCAGATATTCAGTCTTTGGGCTTATGTCAAGTTATGGTATAGCTTAGGTGCATGGTATATCTATTTGAAGCATTTTGAGGATTCTCCACACTGGCTTCCAAAGTGGCTGTAGCAGTTTCTAATTCCCCCAGGAGTGAATGAGAATACCCTGGCCACGGCATCCTCTCTAACGATTGTTTTCTGCTGTTTTGTTGATCCTTACCATTATGATTGGAGTGCTGTAAAAACCCAAAGGTTTTCTCATTTGCATTTTCTTTATTGCCAGGAACGATGATGAATATTTTTCAAGACTTCTCAGCTATTTTGATTTCTTCTATTGAAAACTCCCTGTTCAGAACCCAAGCCTATTATCTGAGTACGTTATTTTTGTTTCTGTTTTATTTTTCTGTCTTCTGAATTTTTTATATACCCTGCATATTAATTCTATGCCAGATGTTTTAAAGATTCTTCTCAATTCCATGTGTTTCCTCTTCATTCAATTGATTGTTTCCTCTGAATAGAATTTTTGTTTTGTTTTCTTTTAAGAGGTACCACTTATAAATAGTTTACCTTAATTCCAGAGCAAATGTAGCCCTATTCCAAAAGTCCTTTTCTACACCTCTGTAGGGTACTGTCTTTGTTTCCTTGTAACTGTTTCCATGTTTTAAGAGTCAATTTAGATTTTAATCCATTTAGGGTAAGTTTTTGTGAAAGATGATAAATACAGATGATGTTTCGTTTTTCTATCTGTGGGCACCCCAGCTTTCACAGTGCTTTCTTTCTTTTCCTGTTTTAAGTTCAGTATTTGCTTTAGCATGTGTTGGCATCTTTGACAATTATTAAGAGGATGTAGATTCATACATTCTTGCTTAGGTCTTTAACTTTGATCCATTGGTTGATATCCTTGTTTTTGTAACAGTAACATATTTTTTTTTTATTACTATGGCTCTTTATTTTATCGTAATTTGGGATGATGCTTTCTCTAGCACTGTTATTTTTGTTTAGGTTTATTTAGTTGTCCATGGTCTCCTGTGGATTTAAATTGATTTTTAACCCATTTTTTTCTATAGTTGTGAAGAATGAGAGACTGAGATTTTGAACAAGATTAAACTGAATCTTTAAATGGCATTTAGTAAAGTGACCATTTTCACAATATTAATTTTATCACCTTGTAGTCATGTGATCTTTCCATTTTCTGACATTTTAAACCCCTTTGTGTATATGATTCCACTTCTTTGTAGAACTCCTTCACTTCTTTGTCTAGTTTTATTCCTAGATATTTTATTTTCTTTAAAGACACTGTGAATATGTGTCCACAGTCTCTTTCTTTTCATTTTCCTTGTTTGTTTATAGAAAGGGTATTAGTTTTTGAAAATTGAGTCTGTATTCTACCATTTTGCTAAAATTAATGGTCATTTTTGGTAGAAGTTTTAGGATTTCAAATAAATAACATCATGTTATTTATCTGTAAATATGGACTGTTTGATTTCTTCTTTTCATATTTATATCTCTTTAATTTTCTTGTCTTGCCTTATTACTGCAGCTAGGGCTTGAAGCAGAAAACTGAAAAGTAAAGGTGAATACAGACAACCATGTATCATGCTTGACTTCTGTTAGATGGCTTCAAGCTTTTGTCCATTTAGAATTGTGTTGGCTGTGAGCTTCTCATACGTAGCTTTTATTTGGTTGAGGTATATTCCTTCTAGTCCTACTTTCTCCAGTATTTTTATCATGAAGGCAAGCTGGATTATCTTTTTTTTTCCCTGGAGACAGGGTTTCTCTGTGTAAGCCTCGCTGTCCTGGAACTCTGTAGACCAGGCTGGCCTCGACTCAGAAATCTGCCTGCCTCTGCCTCCCAAGTGCTGGGATTAAAGGCATGTGCCACTACTGCCCAGCCAATAAACCAGTCTTTTTTTTTTTCCCTCAAAGCTGAGGACCAAACCCAGTGCCTTGTGCTTGCTAGGCAAGCATTCTACCACTGAGTTAAATCCCCAACCCTGGATTACTGTCTTAAGTAGGGTAAATGAAGAGAGATTATGACCATGGCAAATCTTATAAAGATAAACATTTAATTGGAGCTATCTCGCAGTTTTGGAGGATCAGTCCACTACCAAGCATGGCATTGTGTAGGCACTCAAGGCTGGAGGAGTCAAGAGTACTATATGTTGATCCACAGATAGCCAGGAGACTGTCATCTACACTGGGTGGAGCCTAAGCAAAGTAGGAGATCTCAAAGCCCACCCACTGTGGGACATTCTTCCTTCAATCAGGCTTGCTAATACTACCATTCCCCTTGGACTAAGCATTCAAACACTTGGATCTATGGGGCCAAGCCTACTCAAACCATCACACTTACATTAAGGAATTTTTCTGCACTACTTAGTTAGTAATGTGATTTTTACCTTTAAGTCTAGTTAGTTGGTTTATTACAATTCCAAATTTGCATAATTTAAATGACCTGTGCAAATCTGAATTAAACAAAATCTATCATAGTGGTTTCTTTTTCTTTTTTTCATATAGGTCTATATTCAACCTGCAGTAAATAATATTGTAGGCATATTTTTGATTTTATGTTTATCAGGGCTATTAGTCTGTAGTTTTCTGGTTTTGTTGTCTCTTTATCTGATGTTGGTAGAAAATTGATACTGACTTCACAGAATGAGTTTGGGAGGGTTCCTTATGTTTCTATTTTTTGAATTGTTTAACAATAATAGAATATAGATCTTTAGAATTCTAATAGAATTCTGTTATAAACCTTTCTAATCCTGAAAAATTTTTATTTAGAAAGCATTTTATTACTATTTATATCTCTTCATTCATTATTGATAAGTTTAAGTTGTTGACTTCTTGTTTACTTTGGTGATTTGGCTGAATCTAGAGATTCTTCCTTTTGAAAGTTTTTTTTGTTTTTTGTTTTTTGGTTTTTTTTTTGATTAGTAGAATACTAGTCTATTAAAATAGTCCTTTATAGTATTTTGAATTTTTTGATGTCTGTTTTAAAATTTCCTTATTTAATTCTGATTCTGTTGATTTTGGCTCCCTCTTTCCTTTGTTAGTTGGGTAAGGTTCAGTCAATCTTTTTTCTCTTTGCAAAGAATCTGATCTAAGACTTGTTGATTCTCCATAATGTTTTCTTTATTATCTTTTTCTGATTTTTTTAAATCTCTTGCCTTTGTCTGGGCTTGAATTTCATTTGCTTGTATTTTTCCAAAATTTTTAGTTGCATCATGAAGGATTTTTGGTGGTTTGAATTTTTAATGTAAGCATTTAGAGATTTAAATTTTTATTCTAGAGTTTTTATTGTGTTTTGTCTTCATTTTCATTTAGTTTTCAAATTGTTTTTGTTCCTCAATTTTTTTCTTTGAACAAGTCATTATTTGGTAATGTGCTCTTAGATTTCCAGTCATTTGTGTATTTATTAGACGTGAGTGTGTGTGTGTGTGTGTGTGTGTGTGTGTGTGTGTTAATTAGATAGGATATCTGGAGTTATCTCAAAATTTTGCAATAGTAGCTTGCCTATGCTTATTCCTCTCTTCAGCCCAAAATAATATTGCTTCTTGGGTTTTCTTCAGCTTTAGTTTGTTGGATATAATTTTTAAGGCTGTTTATATAATTGAAGACTCCCCTCTATCTATCTATCTATCTATCTATCTATCTATCTATCTATCTATCATCTATCTATCTATCTATCTATCTCTTCCAGTTGTAGACAATAGTTTTTCTTGGTATATTTATTTTGGTTAATCATTAAGCCTTTTAAGACTTGAAAATTAGTGATCAAAAATCTGGCTTTCAGAGTTCTCCCTGTAAATTCAGCTGTTATTCTGATGTGTTTTCTATTACATATGACTTATATTTTCTCTCTTGCAGCTTTCAATATTTTGTTTTTTGTATACTTAGTATTTTAACAATGGGGATTTTCTCTTCTGTTCTTGTGTATTTGGTGATCTGTGTTTTTCTTATATCTCTGTGTGCATAACATTTATTGGTTTGGGGAAGCTTTCTCCTGTGATCTAATTGAAGATCTGGTCTATACTACTTACCTATATTCTTCTCCTTCTTCTCTTTATGTATTTCAAAGGCTTGGTCTTTCCATGATGTCCTACTTTTTCTGTATGTTTCTCTCCTGTGTTTTAAAAACTCATTTTAATATTGTTTGCTTATTTTTTTAGATTCTTTCCTGCTGAGTCCTGCTATTTCGTATGTATGTGTTATGTATATGATGTATATATGTATATGGTCACTTCTATCATCCTTCATTCTTATATTTGTGTTTTTCTCTTGGTCACCACTCTGCCAATAAATACAACATTCTGTTTATATTAATTGAGATTGTGTGTATGTTCTTTAAATTCTTTGAATTCTTTGATAAAATTTATGATTGCTTATTTAAAATCTGTATCCTGTGTTTCATTGAGGTAATTCTCATTGGTGAACATTTCATAGAACTGATGGATTTTGAGAGAAGACATTGCCTTAATTTTTCATAATGTTTGTATTTTTGTAATGAGACCTGGACATTTGGACTTCTTTTTTTTAAATCTGCATTTGGTGTAGACAAAGTAGGTTAGGGGAGAAAAGAAGATGTTCCAGTTGGGTTCAGAAGTTTTGTATGGTTTAGGTGGAACAATGGGAACTGTGGTTTTGGGCAGGATATATGTCCTATTACAGAACAGATCTGAGTAGGTTCAACAAGGACACAAACAAGAAGAATAGATAGCAGTTTAAATCATCCTAGACACTAGTATATACCATGCTAGACCCTAAAATGGGTTTTCACAATGTAGTTGTATAGAGTTCTAATAAAAGGAAGGAGGGTGTCATTAATTGGTGGTACAAAGGGTATGTCTTGGGGAAGTCTAGAGGTTCTGAGGAAAGGACAGATAGGGTTGGACAGACAAGAGTAAGGCAGTGAATATGAGGTTTGACTGAGATCTTCGTGATTGAAGGAGAATTCATGAATGAGCTTATCAGGGGCACTCATTTGGTTAGTCCCTGGAGAAGGATGTTGAAGATTTGACTGTGTGGAGATGTTGCATGTCTATTATTTTTAATTAAAAAGTTATTTTTTATATGAATGTTTTGTCTATAAACTAACTGAATGTCTGGAGCTGTTGGAGGCCAGAAGCAGGCATTGAATCCCCTAAAATTAAAGTTACAGCTGTGAGACTAAAACTAAGAATTGTGCTTAGGTCCTCTGGAAGAGCAGCCATTACTCTTAATTACTGAGCTATCTATCATTCTAATCCTTTGAAATAACTTTTGGTACAGTATAATCAATATATTTTATTTATCAATTCAATTGCTTCTAAAGAACAGAGACTATAGGGATATTATCTTCAGATAACTTACAATCATAGAGGGATATGAAAAATTGTTTCAAATATATTTAAATATTTAAATATATAGTAACAATACCTACAAATGGCTGTAAAGTAGATTTCTGAATTTACTAACTCAAGTATATCACTATTTATTGCAAATGAATCCAACTTACTAATTTTAAATCCCATAGATACTTCATGACAGAAACTAAAAACTCAATAAACATTGGAATTATAAAAAGAAATTGAAGTCCTGAGAGATGGTTCAGTGTGTTCAAGCACCAGCAGCTGATCTTCCAGAGGACCTGTATTCTATTCCCAACACTTACATGGCAGATGCAACAATCTGATTTTAAAGAATGTAATGCCCCTTTCTTTACTCCAGTGTTACCAGTCATGTACGTAGTACACAGACACACACAAAGACAAACACTTATCCATTGTATAGATGTGTAACATATACAGAGTGCAGTGAAATGAAGGACATGGGAGACATAGAAAACAAGAAGTGTCAAAGAGGTTACTAGACACTCTCTGTAAGACACTGATATGATATTCCTGGACCTTAGGTTTGTGGCTGTTTTGACAACTGTATATTGTTCAACATAATCTGAGAGAAACAATGGAAAAGAAAGGGAGACTCCATCTATCTGTAGAAGAATTATAGAATGTTGAAATGCATATGCATTATTCTCTGATTATTCTGAGGGACACATCTTTGAGGTCACAATGTGATTTTAACTTCTATCTATCTATCATCCATCTATCTATCATCTATCTATCTATCTATCTATCTATCTATCTATCTATCTATCTATTTTAAAATCCAGATTTTATTCCCTTCCTGGTCCACCCTCTGACTGTTCCACATCTCATGCCTTCTCCCTGTACCTCTGTCTCCAGGAGGATGTCTCCACTCTCTATTCCCCACCCCATGAGACCTCTAAACTTTCTGGGGCCTCCAGTCTCTTGAGGGTTAGGTGGCTCTGACTGAACTCGACCCGCAGTCCTCTGCTGTATACGTGTTGGGGGCCTCATATCAACTGGTATATGCTGCCTAGTTGGTGTTTCAGTATCTGAGCGATCTCAGGGGTCCAGGTTAATTGAGACTGCTGGTCTTCCTACAGGGTCATCCTCCTCTTCAGCTTCTTCTTGCTTTCCCCTAATTCAGCCATAGGGGTCAGAAGCTTCTGTTCATTGGTTGGGTGCAAATATCTGCATCTGACTTTTCCATCTGCTTGTTGGGTCTTCTGAAGAGCAGTCAAGATAGGTCCTTTTGTGGGAACACTCCACATCCTCAGTAATAGTGTCAGGTCTTGGGGTCTCCCAATGAGCTAGATCCTACAACTTTTTGAAGGTAAACATGTGTGTGTGTGTGTGTGTGTGTGTGTGTGTGTGTGTGTGTGTGTTCATGTACGTGTGACATACTGTCTTAGTTTACATTACTGTGAAGAGACACCATGACCAAGGCAGCTTTTATAAGGACAACCCAACCTTCTTTAACTGGGGCTGGCTTACAGGTTCCAAGGTTTAGTCTATTCTTATCAAAGTAGGAACATGGCAGCATCCAGGCAGGCATGGTGCAGGAGAAGCTGAGAGTTCTATATATTCATCTGAGGGCCACTAGGAGTAGACTGCTTTCCCAGCAGCTAAGACAAGTGTCTTAAAGCCCATGCTCACAATGATACACTTCCTCTAACAAGGCCATACCTCATAATGGTGCCACTCCATGAGCCAAGCATACTCAAACCACTAAACATACTGTGATATTCATGTTATTAAACAACAACAACAGCAACTAGTAAACCTATGGGTTGCATATATATAGTACGAGCACCAGATGCATAACCACAGTTTAGGTTTGATATTTTTTTTTTTTTTAGATCAAACAATAGTGTTTCGTTAAGTAAAATTGGCTTGAGTTTGAGAGTAAATACTAAAAGTTAATGTTTTGAAATCCTGCAGGAAAAATTGCTGGCAATTTAAGATGATGTTTTGCCAAGTTTTACTCCAAAATAATTTTCTTTCTCCAAGTTTGTACTTTGAATAAAGAGTGGTGTATCTAACTTGAATATATGGCAGTTACACAATTAAGAGAACAGCATTCTCGTAGTGGAGAAAAGATACTTTTGACAGTGAAAGCAGCTTAGAATTTTCAATGATACAGACTCTGAGACTCAAAGCCATATATGATACAATCAATACTATTTAACAGATAAGAAAGAATTACTGTTTTATTTCATTAAAAAATATTCTTTTTGAAAAATAGAAGTTAGAGAGGATTCTGGAAAATTTGCTTTAGATGTTTCATATTCTTTAGCTCAGGACTCTCTGGTTTCAAGTTAACATGTTTGATGGGATAATAGGTCAATTCTGTTTTTATATTTTCTTTCCTTTGTTTGTAATTTTGTAGCTCAACATAAATTCTTTCAGACAAAGATTTCAAGACAACCAGTGATTGTAGGTCTTCTGTCAAGTATTTTTAAATTTCAGGATCCCCTTGATACTAAGGGTAAAGAAAAAAAGTAACAGTTGTGCTTTTCTTGTTCGATTTCTGAGTGTTAGAGAGCATGAGATTAGAACATGACACACTCAAAAGACTAAAGCTGCCAGTTGCTCTGCAAGTCATAGAGTGTAAGACGGTTGGGCATTTTACTCTTCTCAGAAGGGATCTAATGTAAGGCATTTCAACAAGGAGCCAGAGAAGTGACATCTTGTTCCAAGGGCTTCTACTGAAGAATCAGATTTTACAGAAAATTTTAAAAAGGCCACTAAAGAAGTAAATACAGCTGCTATGAAACTGAGTCTTGGAAGAAATATAAGATTGAGTCAGGAGATGAAAACAAGAGATTCATCACAGGTCTTAGAACTAAAATTACATCATCATCCTCATCATTGCCATCATCAGTTAGAGAATGAAGGGATTACATAAAAGTGACGAGTAGTATTATGAGTGCTTTAGTGATTAATAAAATAGTTATTAAGAAATGTTAGAAAATATGTTCATTTTGGAGCATAGATTTGTGAAAGAAATAGAAGTTCTACAGTAAGAAAAACACAGATTCAGGAGAGGTAATTTCTCAAATCATGAAAGAAAAACTCCGAGCTGAAGAACACTTTAATCAGTACATTATAAGAATTTAGAGAAGATGAATATGAAACAACACAACTGTTAAGAAATGTCTACAAAAATTCTTCAGCTCATTGATAAAGAGTGATAAACATTGAATGTGTTGACATGGAAACAAGTGTTTGAGAAAATAAAGAGATTAAGAAGTTAGACTGGATTACACCACCACTCCAGCTGTGCTCTTTGACAGCTGCTGCAGTCCCACCCTTGCCTCCAGTTCACACTATTGATCCAGAATCATAACTGACTCCAAGTAATTCACAATCAATTAGAAGGGAGAAATCTTTGAATTAAAAGTTGAACTCAACATTGAAAAGAAAGAAAAGAGGAAGGAGGCTGTGGAGAAAGTGTTTGCTGCTATGACCATGGGGAAGGACGTGAGCTCTCTCTTCCCAGATGTGGTGAACTGTATGTCGGCTGACAACTGGAAATAAGGAAGCTCGTGTACCTCTAACTGATGATCTATGCCAAGAGTCAGCCAGACATGGCCATCATGGCTGTTAACAGCTTTGTGAAGGATTGTGAAGATCTCAATTCTTTGATTCGAGCCTTGGTAGTTAGAACCACGGGATGTATCAGGTGGACAAGATCACAGAGTATCCTTGTGACCCCCTTCTCAAGTGCTTGAAGGATGAAGACACCCTATGTTTGGAAAATGGCAGCAGCGTGCATGGCAAAACTCCATGATATCAATGCTCAGATGGTGGAAGATCGGGGATTTCTGATTCTCTGTGGCATCTCACCGCAGATTCAAACATAATGATAGTGGCTAATGCTGTAGCAGTATTGTCTGAGATCAATGAGTCTCACCCAAACAGCAGCTTACTTGATCTGAACTCTCAGAATATCAATAAGCTGCTCACAGACCTGAATGAATGCACTAAATTTTCATCCTGAAGTACCTGTCTAATTACAACCCTAAAGATAACCAGAAATCCCAGAGCATCTGTGAGAGAATAACACCTCAGCTAGCTCATGCCAACTCTGCAGTGGTGCTTTCGTTAGTAAAAGTTCTAATGAAATTTCTACAATTGTTACCTAAGGACCTAGACTACTACAATATGCTGCTAAAGAAGTTAGTGCCTCCACTTGTCACTTTGCTGTCTGGGGAGCCAGAAGTGCAGTATGTTTCCCTGAAGAACATCAACCTAATTGTCCAGAAAAGGCCTGAAATATTGAAGCAGGAAATCAAGGTCTTCTTTGTGAAGTACAATGATCCATCTATGTTAAACTAGAGAAGCTAGACATCGTGATTTGTCTTGCATCCCAAACCAACATTGCTCAGGTTCTGGTGGAGCTGAAGAAAATATGCCACTTAAGTTGATGTAAAGTTTGTTCGCAAAGCTATGAGGGCCATTGGATGTTGTGCCATCAAAGTGGAGCAATCAACAGAATTCTGTATAAGTACACTGCTTGATCTAATACAGACCAAAGTAAATTATGTGACCCAAGAGGCAATTGTTGTTATCTGGGACATCTTCTGAAAATACCCCAACAAGTATGAAAGTATTATTGCCATGCTCTGTGAGAACTTGGACTCCCTAGATGAACCTGATACACAAGCAGCTATGATGCTGATTGCAGGAGAATATGTTGAAAGAATCGATAACACAGATAAATTACTAGAGAACTTCCTGGGGGTATTTTTATGATGAAAGCATCCAGGTGCAGCTCACACTGCTTACTGCCATAGTGATGCTGTTTCTCAAGAAGCCATCAGAGATACAGGAGCTGGTCCAACAGGTCTTGAGCTTGGCTACACAGGATTCTGAAAATCCTGACCTTTGAGATAGGTGTTATATTTATTGGCACCTTCTTTCAACTGACTCTGTGACAGCCAAAGAAGTAGTGTTGTCTGAGAAGCCATTGATCTCTGACCAGACAGACCTCATTGAGCCTACCCTCCTGGATGAGCTCATCTGCCACATTGGTTCTTTGGCCTCTGTGTACCATAAA
>JANHMN010000004.1:69244383-69269583 GCA_030674055.1 Rhabdomys pumilio
GGAGTTAGAATGCTTTGTTTCATCTTACTGTGCTCTAATTTTTACTTTTTTATTATTTGTATTTTCATTCAGCTGTTGTGATATTAAATTGTATCTCACTGAAAAAGGCTTTTGTTACCATCCTTTTTTTTTCTCTCTATACCTTCTCTACAATTTTTTCAAATACTTAAACTTCTAGCATTTCCCTTCTCATTCTGATTTTCCTCCTTGCCACATTTCTTAGCTATACTCATTTTGGGTTTGCAATACAGAGATTTGAAACTATTACATTCACTGGCTGTCCTTTCTCACTGACCTTCTGACATAATACACAGTAATAAACTAAATCAACAGAGAAATATGAGTAAGTTATTGTTTTTTTTCTCTATAGAAAATTTCTGCCCTGATGTTATCTAAGGAGTTTTCAAACCACCACTCCCTTATCTCTTCTATACCTCAGACTAAACATTCAAAATTGAGAGAGGTATATGTCCATAAGTGAAAGAGAGTCATTCAATATACTTTCTAAAAAAATGAAAGCTTATTTGGAGGACATATAAATAAATTTCATTCTTCTCTTCTCATTCCCATATGAGAAGAGTAAGCCTAAAAGAGAAAAAAAATGAAAAATTAAGAGAAAGAAAATTAAATCTGTTTATATGTAGGTACATGAATCTAAGAATGACATATATAAGGAAGTACTATTTTTTTCATATTACAAAACTAATCCTTAACTAAAATGACCTATTTAGCACAACACAATTAATATGGGTTAACTGTCATCTTAACACATAAAAACAATTAGGAAGGAGAAACAGGAAAATCAGAGTTTAACATTAACCTAAACTATATAAAGATTTTCTCATTAGTGAGCTATCTAATAAGAACTTTTGAATCACATACATAATGTCATTCATACATACTGTTATTCATTTATAATATGTTCAGTTTAATTAATATGCACACACTATAATTCATACATGCACACATATAAAAGAATACTGTCACTTATAAATACTTTCATTCATACAAACACACCATACTTAAACACACATAAAAACATACTGTCATTCACACACATATACACACATACATGCTGCTATAAACACACTATCATTCATACACACATTGATTAACATATGCACACTTTTACATATGAGTGAATACATACACTCGTAAGCTGTTAGTAATACACTCATATATACAGACACAATTAACTCTATCGGGAGTGAACCACAGATATGATATACTATGAAGTGTTTACAAACTAGCTCTGCTAATATCAATTAGTTAATGACTGATGTGTTCTCTTACATTTAGTAAGAAACAAAAATAATGGAAGATAGACTTGGATAATACAAAATTACACTCTATGTACTGTAACTAACACATTGTATTGTATAGTCAAGTATTGTAATTAGAAAATAAGTATAAAACGGTATGAAAAACTTTTGCCAATGCAAAAACACATCTTTCACTTCAACGGGGATAAGAGATAGGTTAAACTGAAATCAAATTTAAGTAGAGATACTGCAACGTAGATTTAGATTATCCCTGATTTTATGTTTCAACATGTTAACAACTCCATGAAACTTTATAATAATGAAACAAAGAAAGTCACAAATCAAGATACTTTTCAAATATATTGGTGAAAACATTATGTAAGTTGGTTAACCCTAAGGAAGGAACTCTTGGCTGTAGGCCCCTGACACTTTCTGACTGTATTCTTAATCTTTGTTTCATGGATTCTAGTAGTTTTCATTTGTTTATGTTAATCCATTCCAGAAGGTTTTATCTTAAGTCACAGAATGTTAGGTCTGATGCAAGTTGGTCAAAGACTGGCTAATTAAATGGCTAAAGTTAGTCTAACATAACTAGACTCTGAACCTGTAACATTACAACCTTCCCATGACCATTCAAATTCTAATCAGCCTTACAGAATGCTCAGCATTCAATGCCACCTCTCGTCAGGAGGACCTGTTCTCACTTCACATGGTCTTTGCTGGACAGCCACTTGCAGAAGATGAACAGCTCTTGGCTAGGTAATCACCAGATGGTAAGCTGGAGGTGGTAGTTACGAGGGAAAAAATGTCTTAATTCCATGAATTTATAAACATAAAATTTCTAGGTTCAGAGCAGAAAATGACCAGGGTTCATAGGGCAATGAATTTGAGTCATCAATTTTCTAGAAAATTAGTCAGCAGAATGATGTAAAGATTTACTCATTTTTTTCCTATTATAACTTTTAGGCAAAGTAATTGATGATTATACTTTTCAAACTATGTATTTTATTGGAATGAAAAGAGAAAGGGTTTGTAAAGGTATGAAGATATTAGAGATCTTAGCAGCTTAGTTTTAAAGTGGGTTTACATTGTCTTTGATAGTTTGGTTGGTTGTGTTTCTCATATGTGAGTAGAAGACACTGAAATAATAATACAGACATTATAATGCAAATGTTGCTGTTAATAATACACATTGGGCTGGTTCAAACCTATTTCCTACTGGTAATCTTTAATAGTTCATATATATGTACATTTATACATGTAAAATGATATATTTTCATGCATATGTCTATCCTTATGAACTATTGAACTGTGATAATGATTAAATACTGGATGTTATTGTTAAATACTTGAAGTGATTGTTTTATTTATTTACATTTGTTTTGTATTTTATAATTTTCTTTTATTGAAAATATATTTTCATTTATATGTATTTTCATACAAATATATATATATGTGTCTGGGTGTATGTGTGTACTATGTATGTATGTATGTATGCATGTATGTATGTATGTATGTGTCCTCTCTCACCATCCTATTCCTTAGTGTCAGAACTCTCTGAACAATTGTGACCACGTTGGCAAGCAAAGCAGCTTATGACTTCCATAGGAACTTCCTAAGAACCCTCTGGGCATACTGAACGAGGAAGCAGATACACCATGAAAGCAGGTAAGCAATCTTTATATCTTCATTTTCGTTTTGCTCCTCCAAACCCAAACCATCAGTCTAATCCTCATCTCTGTAGCAGACTACTAAAGTGGCCTCTTGTCCCTCTCTGTGCCCATTATGAGGGTACTAAGGAAATCCAGGCGCCACAACCTGCTTCCTTCCCTTCTGTGAAATTCCTCAGCTCCTTCTCCATTCTAGCTTATCTCCTTTCCTAAATATCTGTTCCCAATACTAAGAAACACATTCTAACAGGAACTCCCAGTGGTAACAAAAACCAGGATCTCAGAGGCATTCCCTACCAGGGAGCCACAGTCACCACACTTTCCTAAGAACACTAAATAGCAGCACAAACCAATGAACAGAATACCCACTCAGCAAAGACAAGACCATATATTAGCAGCTAGAATTTCAACCATCCAAAACCTAAATGCCTAGGTACCAGCAAAAAAACACAATCAATAATAGCCAGGACAATACGTCTTCACTAGAGCTCAGAAACCAAAGTACATGAGGCCATGAAAAATGCAATATAGCTGATATACAAGACAAGGACTTCAAAATAGCCTTCAAGAATATGTTAGAGGTCCTTCTTAAAAGGAATGAAAAAATTCATTTAAAGAAACTTTTAGATCACAAAAAATAGGATGAACTGACAGACAGAACTTAAGACTTGTAACCAAATAGAATCAATAAAGAAAATCCAAAACTGTAGGAAAAGTAGAAGTAAATAATTGGGGAGTTCAATCAGGAAACTCAGAGGTAGGCATCATCAACATAATATAACATATTATAACATAATAATATAATAATATAATATAACATAAGAAATGGAAGAGAAAATCTAAGTCATTGAAGACAAGATAGAAGAACTGGATACCTTGTTCAAAGAAAATCTTAAATCTTAATAAAAACTTCAGCACAGAGCACAAAGAATATATGTGTCACTATAAAAAGACCAAATCTACACATAGTAGGAATAGAAGAAGAAGAAACAGATGAAAGAAAATATTTTCAACAAAGTCATACAAGAAAATTTCCCTAACCTAAATATAGGACATGTTTCTTAAAATACAAAATATATACAGAATACCAAATAAGATTGTATCATAAAAGAAATTGTACATGGCACATATTAATCAAAATAATAAATATACAGAACAAAAAAAGTATACTTACAGTCTGAAAAAAAAGGACTAAATAACATGTAAGGATAGACATACTGGAATAACAACAGAACTTTTAATGGAGACTCTGAAATTCATAAGGTCCTGTATGGATGTGCTATGAACTCTAAAATAACAGAGATACCAGACTAGACAACTATAGTCAGCTAAACTTTCAATCACAATCAATGGAGAAAGATGTTCCATTATAAACACAAATTTAAACAGTATCTTTTTACCAACCCAGTTCCACATGAGGTGCTAGAAGGAAGACTTTAACCTTAGAAGGCTAACCACACAAAAGCAAACACAAAGAATAAATAATAACAGAACAGCAAATCTAAAGACTGGGAAAAATCTCACACTACAACAACAAAATAATGGGAATCAACAAACAATGTTACTTGATAACTCTCAACATCTATAGTTTCATTTCTCCAATAAAAAGACACAGACTAAGAGATGAGACTCATAACAACATTTATCCTTGTGCTGAATCCAAGAAGCACATTACCATCTAAGATGAACATTATCTCAAAGTAAAAATATGGGAAAAAACATTCCAATGGACCCAAGAAGCTAGGTGGTATAGCCACTTTAATATTTGACAAGATAGACTTCAAAGGAAACTAATCAGAAGAGATAGGAAAGACACTATATATTTAACTAAGAAAAAAAAATCCACCAAGATATGTTGTAATTCAAAACACCTATGTAACAAACACAAGAGCATCTGCATGTCAAAGTCTAGTGCGTTGGTGTCCCAAGGGTAGAGCCACATTAATCAGGACATAGGAGGTACACAGCCAAGTAGGCCAATGACCAGTTTCTTCAAAGTTTCAGCTTCTTTTAAAGGTGAAGAAGAATAAAGATTTCCCACAGTTTCTAGCTCTCACCAGGTACTGGTTCCCTAGCAATAGCTTATATTGGTTCAAAGTGACCCAAACCTTGTAGACCAAGAAATCTGTGAGCAGTCCAATGCTTCCATTTGTTGCTTCTTATAATTAAAAACAAAGTTGCTGTCTCATGAGAAAAGGACTGTGAAGGCCACTTCCTCAGGTTTGCAGCTTACCTGGTAGAATACCAGGAGTCTCTGTTTGAGAAAGTATGCCCCTTCCTTATCTCAGTATGCTGAGATTGAAAGAAAAATGCTAGGTTGCCTAGCAGCTAGCAAGCTGGGAGCAGGCTCTTCATGCCATTTCTCTATATTCAAGTTTATAAAATAAACACTACTACTGTAAGGAAATATCTGCATGATTTTTCTTTATTTATGATGCCATTTCCCATTTATTTATAAGGTACACGCACACACAGGTGAACAGACTTACCATTTATGTACCTAATCAAAAAGACTATTTAGTTGAGTATGATTTTTTTTTTACATATTGGATGAAGTTCAGACACATAAACAAAATATATGGAGCTTCATAACACACAATCATTTCTACAGAGCTTCTTCAACCACCACCATTTCTACATCACTGCCTAAGACAGACATTTCTGCAGTCTTATTTCAAACCACGATGTTTTTCTCAATTTTTCTTGCTTCATACCCCATTTATCATATAGGACTAGAGCAAAGTGGTTAAAGGAAAATTTCTTGTTACTAACCCATATACACAAAATCTTTAATGTCCCCCCCCCAAAAAAAAAAGAAAAAGGGGGAAAGAAAAGGAAAGAAAAACCACTAACTCCCATCCAGAAAAGAGTATCAACAGTGTGCATACCTCTGAGATGGAGAGTCACAGCCATCAGTATCACAGGCACTTTAAACTAAACACTACACATCTGTATTTTTAAGACTATTTAGCTACTTTAGCCAGTTAATCTGGCAGCCTCATTCTGTAAATCTCAGGTATAGCTCCCCTCTTTGCATCCTGGGCCACTGTGAACTGCTTTCTGCCTGTTTTCTATTAAACTTCCATTTATATTTCATGAAGAATATTCAGCCTGCTTTTTTTTAATCACTTATTTTCTGAAAACACATCTCTCATTTTCTATCTCTGCACCTGATGCAGTTATTTCCTAAACAAAGGCAGTATCTTCCTGAAGGGAACAGGCAGTAGCAGCAGTGAGTGTCCACAATATTTCTCCCATTCATTCTTTTCTTTTTTTTGTTGGATATTTTCTTTATTTACATTTTAAATGTTTTCCCTCTTTAGGTCTCCCCTTCTGAAACCCACTATCCCATTCTCCCTCCCATACCTCTGTAAGGGTGTTCCTTCCACTTTCATCTTCTGGCCCTGGCATTCCCCTACACTGGGTCATGGGACACCCTCAGTCCCAAGGGCCTGTCCTTGCACTGATGTCCATCCAACAAGGCCATCCTCTGCCACATATGTGTCCAGAGCCAAGGGTCCCTCCATGTGTACTCTTTGGTTGGTGGTTGCAGCTAACCACTGGACTGAGCACCGGGTCCCTGATGGAGGAGTTGGAGAAAGGATTGAAGGAGTTGATGTGGTTTGCAGCCCCATGGAGGGAGCAGCAGTGTCATCTGGCCAGACCTTTCCAAGCTCCTGGGGACTTGATCTCCCATTCATTCTTACACTATGCCACTGTTCGGTAACCTACCTTAAACCCAGCCATGGGGAATGCCTTAAACATATGTGTTTTAAGTATGAGCAGATAGTCAAAGTTCAACCTTCAGAACTAAGTTTTAAAGAACCAGTGTATTCCATAGGGTATTTTACTCTTTTATCTACTAAGAAAGCACATTAGCTAGCTGCTACTAATCATAGTGAGAATGGGGAAAAGCTTTGTTAGGCACAGAAGAGTCCCATTTTGTTTTCTGCTGACATTTTTTTGTATAAACCGAGACATGTTTTTAAGCCTGTCTGACTAATATTTTGTTCTTTACAATTATGTCATGCAGCTTCCTGTCTTGGATTCTAAGAAGAAATTGAGCATCTTTGGAGTTACTTCAGTTGTGGTGAGATAGCCACTAGGCAAGAATTGCCTCTCTCCATCTACAGACAATTTACTGTCCAGAAAAGGACACACTTGCAGAATAGTCAACTGATTATATTTGCCTAGACAGAGTAACCAGCCCTTAATAATTCTGCAGCACTAAAGTCTGTCAGATGAGTTTGGGCCAGAAGGCTGAAGATTTGATGCTCCAACATTCGGTAGTATAGGGGCTGTCCAGGTGTTCAGCAGTCTCCATAAATTGGCTAAGTTTTAGAAGCTATGCTTAGTGCTTCCCATAACTTCAGTTAATCTAGTCATTCTGGATTTCTGACGGCGTTGAAGACCTATAGACTCATAACCAATCCTGGCTATTTACCTTGAGAGAAAAGATCTGAGTGGATGGTTTTCAGCTGACATTCATTCTAAAGCCAAGAAAAAGCCAGATTCAAAATTAAGTGTTTTAGTCAAGAAGACGACAGAGATTCTGGTTAGTCAAAAAGAGGAGGGACTGGGTATTAAGACTATCTTGTACCTCACTGATACAAATAGGAATAATTATGCTCTAATTGTATTTTGTGAGAAAAGTTTTATTTTAACAGGAAGGGTAATATGTAGGAGGAGCTAAGGGGGAAGGAGCACTGAGAGGAAAAGATGGAGTAAAAAGAGGAGAAGATGAAGTAGATGAGAAGCTAGGTAATAAGAGAGAGAAAGAGAGAGGGGGCATGGAGGCAGAAGTTCACATGTCTCCACCAGTCAAAGATAGTTTACATAGCTAGGTTGGGTATTAGGTTACACTTCTGATTGAGCATTAGCATACTTATAAAGCCTTTGATTAACATTTAAAAAAATGTATAAAAGCAAAATTGGAAAAGGGGGCATGGGATAGGGGTTTTCTAGGGAGAGGAAATGGGGAAAGGGGTTGGCATCTGAAATGTAAATAAAATATCCAATAAAAAAAAGTATAAAAAAAAACCAATTATGTCATGACAAGACATTGCTTTATAGAAGGAGTTATTTCTGTTTTTACAAATACACTTCAGACTATCTCTCTTGCTTGTCTTTCCAATATAGTACTTGATTTTGCTACAAGTGGTGACAAATTTTTAAATTAATATGATATTTACATAGTAGAAATTTCATCTTTTAACCATTTCAATTTAAAGTTTATTATTTTTAAGGAAATCTACAATTATGTATTCTCTCTCTCTCTTTTGCCTGTTCTGAACATCTTGCATAAATGGGATCCTAAATATGTTAATCATAGTTAGCAACTGTGTATATTCATATGTAATTGCTTTGTGATTTTATGCTTTCTTTTCATTTGGATATATACCTTGTTTAGAAATTACTTGACAAATGGTGACTATTTAAACTTTTAAGAAATCAATCTGTTTCAAAAACTGTGCCATTTTACAGTACCAAAGCGAAATAAGAGGGATATGATGTTTTTGCATGGTGAATAATACTTAATAATGCCTGACCTCTTGGATTTTACTTCCAGCCATCAGTGAGTATGACAGCGTTTTATTTGTATTTCCTGGGTGAATAATGTCAGAAATCGCTCTGTGTCCATCTTAGATGTTTGTGTTTCTTCTTTAGAGAAATGTTTTCTAAGTCCTTTGATGGTGCTTTTAGTTTCCTGTCTTTCTTCATTTTAAATTCTGAGAGGTGTTAAGGCCTGATTCTTTTCTGACCTGAGAAAGAAATACTTTCTCCATCCTGTAAGAGTAAGATTTAGCAGTGTCTTTAAATACACAAGACTTTTACTTTGATGAAGCTCACTTACTTATTATTCTTTTCCTGTCTGTTCTTTTGATGTCACATTTAGGAAACTATTAGCTATTCAGGGAACATGAAGATTTTGACCTGAGCTTTTTCCTGATGATTTTAGATCTTACATTTAGATCTATTTTGGTAGCATTACAATTGTAAGCATGTTTATTTCAATTCCTGAACCTACAGAGACTTTGGTTTGTTTAACTCTTAAACATATTCCAGCATTGGCTTTCTAACATTTTAAGTGTAAAACTGTTGCATTTTCTGTCTTAAATTTAATATTAAATATTTCATTCATTGACGCAGTCACAAATATAAACCATAGAAACAGCTCATTTTTATGTTGTCTATGTTAAATAGCTTTTAACAATATATAGTAGTACTCCACAAGAGGGCAAAAAATATAGCAATTTGAGATAAGTATGGGCAACAGGAAATTCCATGTTCTGCTAGAAGAAAATATTAGCATTGATAAGAAACACTTCTATTCTCTTTTGTTTTTCAGTTTTAGTTCTGTTTTTTTCACTTAACATGTTAACAATATAATCGTTTCAAAGATCCTAGAAATTATGTTTACTCTTATGAGTAGGACACTTTTTTTGTAGGGTTCTAGGCCCTTGTCTATTCCACCACTTGGCACTGTTGCTTGGAGAGGTAGAATAGGGAAGTTTGACTGTGCTTACCCCACTTGGGGATTGGTGCTAGGCTGTAGGGAAATGCTGAGACACCACTCTGGGGTTGTTGGAAAGTGCAGTTTGAGGTATGGGAAAACTGGAGCTGGTTCGAGGGTTCCCTGGCCAGGCTGTGGGGTTCTCAATACAAGGAAGATTGTCCTTGGCTTAACAGTGGCATGTTTGGTGGCAGTTGTTACTGAAAATGCAAGAGAGGCCTTTAATGGGAGATTAGGCTACAGCTATGTTTGTCTGTAAAAGAAAACTGGTTGTCAATTAAGGATTAAATAATGGTTATCAGTAATGGTTAAATAATGTGGGAGTAGATTAAATGACTTTTGAACCTTAAAAGAAATTCTACACAAATTGAAAAATTTTAGAATAATTTAGGTTAGAAGTAGAGAAAACTACATTTAAAGAAAGGAGAATGAAAATTTGGGGTTAAGAGGCATGAACATTATTTTAGGTGTTCCTGTTAGGGAGAACAAGCATTTAAACAAAGAAGCTTGATAACTTTTGGGTTAAGAGTTTCAGGTGTGTTTTTCTTTTGAATTCTCAGCAGCAAGATCATATCCACTGTTTCTGCCAAGCAGGCCAAGGTGCAAAGGGGGAGGGGCCTGCTGTGTGTGCTTACGGAGTCTCGTGGTGTCAGCCTGCACTAACTTTATCAAACTTCTTGGCATAGTATTACATCTCACATTTTTAAAAGCAATGTTACAGGAATATTACTTACTCATCACAGCATAGTCGTAATATTCTCAGATATAATGACATACACAGTCTACGCAAATCAGTCCCCATGAAAACTTACGTAAAGTCAAAACAACGTATTAAAAGATGAGCAAGTGGGCAGGTAGACATAGCAGGATGAAGGATGTCTGCAAAGAGCTTGTCTCTGAACTGGCCATGTTGCTTGATCTCTAGGAAGACAGGGAGTTCTCACCTAGACTCAAACACTGCTAATATATATATAACTGACCTAGAGCATGGACAGTCTGAGTGTTACAGTGTATCACATGTTGGGCATAGTAAGCAATGCCTTGCTAGTTGGACCTGGGTATGAATGTCTGTCAAGAGCATATGTCTCCTGCTGTGGTTTACTTCACAGTTTACACCTGCAACAGTGAGAGAATACCTACAGCTGTCTGAGGGAATCATTTCTATGTGTGGGATAACCTTGTAATGATAGACACCAACATGAACAAAGGTATTTATAGCTCTAAGCCAAGCTACTCTGGTTACCATTTTAACATTTTCATAGCATCCTAAGGCTAAGAATGCACATTTGCTTGCTCAGAATAGATGAGGTTCAGACTAGAAGAAAAGTAATTTTTTTTTCAGGCTCCTAAGAATTTGTAGGAAAAAGAGTGCTTGTTCAAAGTTGGAATTTGCAGCTGAGTTATGCTGTATGCCTGTGGATAACTGTATATAGACCACAAAATAAGCTTTATAATACTCCTGACCTGGAGTAGTGAAGCTATGTTTCAGGACCAGGAGCAGGGGCCTCATAGTCACTTCCCATACATCTGACTCTGTTTCGTGCCAAATCAGAGTCATTTGGGGACTATGTTAGACAGCCTGCTTTGAGAGACCTCTTAGAGAAAATTCTTTACAGAGTGGAAGCCATTATGGAGAAGGCAGCATATCCCAGCTAGGGACTGTGTCTCTGACATCCTGGTGATAGTCTTCATTAGAACTGTGAAAAACAACTCTTAAGGTCTGATACACATGGAAAGTATTTTATTATTTTAAATTACTAAGATAACTTAGGTGAAATAAAAGTTTTTGTATAACTGAATGTCCACTAACGAACATAAAAATACAATTTCTACTGTGCTGATGTAGTATCCTATGCCCTCATCTGTGAGTTGATGAGCTGACCAACCCAGGTGGTAATTCCTTCCTCTGTATTTGCCCTCATAAGGGTTTGGAATATTTATACATTGTTCTAGTCTTATGAAGCCAGTTTCACTTTAAATGTCTCCTGGGAGGACCCATCTCATACATACATCCTTGTTCTCATCCTTGTTATACACATACACCTTGAAGAAGGATGTGTAGCCCCATGTGTCACAACATTGTATCAGTTCATCATGAAGAAAAAGACCGGATTGGAATGCTAGTGCCTTTTAATAATCTTCTTTTATTTAATTTTTATTATAAAAGAATTTTTTTCATACAGTGTATTTTGATTATGTTTTTCCCAACATAATCTTTCCAGCTGCCAAGCCATACAACTTTATCTTTTCTCCCTCTCTCGCTAAAAAGAAAAACAATTCTAAACAACTAAAAAACCAAAAGGTAATACAAAAATTGACAAAGCAAAACACAATAAATTAATAGATGGATAGATAGATAGATAGATAGATGATAGATAGATAGATAGATAGATAAATAGATAGATAGATAGATAGATAGATAGATAGATAGATAGATAAACTTAGAGCTCATTTTGTGTTTCACTACTACTCCTGGGATGAGTCCTGCTGCCCTGGAGTGCAGTTAATTATACCTGGTGGTGATACTCCATTGGACAAAACTGGTTTTTCTTTTGCCAGCAGTTATTAATTGTAAATGGTTCTTCATTAGTGTTGGAAGGCAGCTAAGAGAAATAATTATGTATATATATATATATAAATATATATATATATATATTCTATAGCTATATAATTTATATTTATATCTTTATCTATATATAATGCACACATGTATGTAATTTTACATTATATATTAATATGTATAATAATATATATATATTAGTGATCTGCCTGCTAAACTAGGAACAGACCAATAAAATACCTCTTAATGACACTTTGCCTTATACAATGCCTCACTCAGCTCTCATCAAAGAAAGTTTTTCTTTAATACATGGAAATTAACACAGATATCCACAAATGGACAGTGTGCAGAGTGAGAAACATAGAAGCACTCAGTCTTAAGAGGATATCATCATGAAACCGTTCCTCCTGTCTGTGGCTCTGACTCTGATGGATGTGTCCTCTGAGTTCCCTCAGTTTACAGCATATTAGGTCTGCACTACTAAGTCATTGCCACTCAGCTGCAAAACCAAATTTCTGTATGAAACTTCAGTTCTCTCTAAACATTTTCTAACATTGCCCTCTGCTTTCTTTCTTATCTGCCATTAGATAACATGAGAAAACATGTGAGCTGGAAAGGCTGCAGGGGACACTTCCTTGGCATCGTGTTCTGTAACCAGATCTGGCACAGTTTCCCTTGCACAGTCCACCAACAACTTTTTTTTGGCGGGGTGTGTGTGTGTGGTTGTTTTGTTTTAGGTTTCATTGCTGTTTTGTTTTGTATTGCTACAAACAATTGCATTCTGTAGTTTTGTTCCGTTGTTTACAGAAAATACTTTTCAACAGAAGGAAATCTTCTAGACTTGCTTTCTAAGATCACATTCCGGTGTCTAGTACAACTTTTCAATCCTACGGAGAAAAACTACATGCTGTGTACATGCTACATTAATGATGGAAGTTAACAACTTTTTTTTTTTTTTACCTGTTGGCAATTCTTTATAGTAAATGCTTTGCTTCAACGTCAAGTATGGATCTAGGTGATAGACATCTGTGCTCCCTGGGTTGAGAATACACTGTGCATCAAGTACTATGAAATTTTTTTACATTTAGAAATATAATTCATAATTTCTCAGTTAAGTTTAGTGGTAACAGATATGGTTAGCAGTCATAAACAAGAACTGAAGGCTAAGACTATTTTCCACCTGATGTATCAATCTCCAAGATAAACTGAATGCAGAGGACTCTTAAACTAATAGAAAAGGTTGATCAACTACTGAGTCCTGGACTAATATTGTCAATAGAACTTTTCAGAGTGGGATAAATTTTCTGTTTATATAACTCAACATTCTGACCACTTGTCACATATACTTGAGTACTTGAAGGTAACCTAAGTGATGAAGGAACTGGGTTTTATTTAAGAGAGATGAGATTTTGCTTTGTGACAGTGTCTGCTCTGTAGGTCAAAAGATATTGAGATTAGTATGTAGCTCAGATTACATTCAAATTCACAGAAACCCCTTCTATCTAAGCCCTGTAGATGGTGTGATTATTAGTATGAGCCACTGTGTGTGGCTAGTATCTAATTTAAAAATTATTTTTATATTTTTGTGTGTGTAGGATTGTATGTTAGTTGCATATGTATCTGTAAGTGTTCTACTTGCATGTAGATATCAGATGGAGACTTTGGATATTCTAGCACAGCAGTTACAAATAGTTGTGAGTCACCAAGTGCTGGGAATTGAACCCAAGTCCTCTAGAAGAGCAGCCAGTTCTTCTAACAGCTGAGTCATCTCTCAAACTCTTGGAGTTGGTTTTTAAAGTTTGATAAATTTTACATTAGATACTTATATGTAGTCAATGATGATATATTGGGTAAATGTGAGAACTTCAGTTATAGACCAGGCAGAGTCAAAGAAGCACTCTCTGGTCTTCTGGATATGTCATTGCATAGCGGATTCAAATGTGAGGATTGTTGGATTGTGTGCCTATGTGACTTGTGAGTGAGCTTTTACTTATGAAAAGACTGCCAGCAGCATATCATTCATGCTGTGGCTCACCTCCACAGGTGCCAGGGAGCATCTTTCCTTGGGGAAGAAAGCAAATCTATATACTCTGTGATTAGTGAGTGATTATGTTTTACAGATAGGCATCAATGCCTGGTGATTTGATGTGCTTGGCTTTTATCTTGTGAGGTTATTTAAAGAAGCACACACATGGCTTAAAGCCTTAGGGAATGTTGACATAAACTAGGAAAGTATAAGAGAAAGAAAAGGAAGCCGCTCCATCTGTAAAAGGCTCACTCTCCTTTCAGGTACCTCCAGATCTACCACCTGCGTCTCTTCTATTTCTAAGCTCCTTGTCTAGCTAAACTGTTACAGAATGTTTCAGTACTGACACACTGGATAAACCTCACCCTGCACTGCACCTTGCACCAGGTGTTAGTAAAAGATGGAAAAATGGAGGGATGTTGACTGGGAGATGGAGGTTAAGAAGACAGAAACAAGACGACATAGTGTTTTTGTTCATTTTTTGTTTTCATATAAACATTTACAAACATACGATTATATGTGTCTATATTTGTACTTCACTAGTATTTATTATTTATTTCCAACTGCCCTCCACCATTGGTCCTCTCTACCTTAATATTGATTTTACCTACCACTATTGTATGAGCATCCATCAGTCATTTTATATCTATCAGCATTGTTTTACAAAGTTGAGAACTTAACTTTTATATATTTATAGCTCTTATATTTTCATGATATTTCATGGAGACTTTTTTTAAAGATATATTTGTTTTATTAATATAAGTACACTGGAGCTGTCTTCAGACACACCAGAAGAGGGCATCAGATCCCATTACAGATGGTTGTGAGCTATCATGTGGTTACTGGGAATTGAACTCAGGACCTCCTGAAAAGCAACTGGTGCTCTTAATCACTGAGCCATTTCTCCAGCCCTCACAGAGACTCTTAAGAAGTGGAATGGTAATCTGATATATTTGCTGTTATAGGATGCTTTCCATGCAGGTTTACATAGCCTTCATTTTGTGTATTTGACGCATTAACTATGATGCTAAAGAGTGGTTCTTCTTCAGTTATTTCTACTTAAGTTTCAAGATACTTCTTGGCTTAAATATTCATTTCCCTAGATTTAGAAAATTTTATTCTATAGTTTAATTAAATATATTTTCTGTCCTCTACTTCTGCTCCATGGATTCTTAAATTTGGTTTCTGGATCTTCACCAGAGTTTTTAAAGGTTGTAGCATGTTGTTTGTTTATTGATGCTGTTTATTTGTGTTTGAATACAATATTTTCTCCATCCTGTCATTCATCTGTATCATTTCTTTTGTTAATCTACTCTATGGTGGTTATTTTTCACATGGTTTTTTAAAAATTCTGAGTTTTTAATTTCTAATATTTCTATTTCTTTTAAAATATCAGTTTCCTCCATGAATTTCTTACATAATCTTACTGACTTTCCTCTCCAAGATAAGAATTGCTGTCCTCTCCCCATTCATGTTTATTTGTATCCTTTTGAAGTCATTGATCATTTGTTAAGGTAAACTTTTGGTTTTGGTTCAGTATTTTATCTATTTCTGTTTTCTTAATGTCAGCAATTAACTTTGAGCAGAGGTTCTCACCTATGGATAATGACCACTTTGATAACTCTCTATCCTCATTATGTTATAAATCACATAATGACTCATAACAGAGGGAAAACTAAAGTTATGAAGTAGCAATAAAAATAATTTTGTGCTGTTCCTCAACCTAAAACTGACCGTAATACTTGCATGTAATTAAAATGGTATAAAAGCAAAAAGGAGAAGGGGGATGGAATAGGGGGTTTCTAAGGAGGAGAAATGGGGAAAGAGAACAGGCATCTGAAATATAAATAGAAAAAATATCCAATAAAAAGAAATAATTTTATGGTTGGAGGTCACCATAACTTAAACAATTTTATTAACTATTAAGTTCGAGTTTGAGTTTTCTGGAGGAATAATATTTTGCTTTCCAGGTTTGTTATGTTTCAATTTATTTGTCTGTTGGTTCATATATTTCTTCTAGTATGCTTTATGAGTCTTACTGTGTAGGATGTTGACTGAGGGCTCATTCCCAGATTGAGGCAGAAAAGAAAAAAATATGATATAGTTACAACAATACCAAACCAAACAAAATACAAAATTATGCTTTAAGTGAGCTTTAATCTTACTAGCATATCACCAATGACTGTAAAAACAATGATCACAAAATTAAGTAATGAATTATTTAGTTATGATTACTTAGAGAAAATGTAGAAATAGCAATAGAATAAGGAGGAAGCAGAAGTTAAGAGTAAGGCATGAAGCTGAGTAAAGAAAAAAAGAAGAGTGCAGAAAGATTTTTGAAAGAACTGGAAAATGAAGAAATATTAAGATTTTTAGTAAAGTATAACAATTTAAACAGAATAGATGAGTAAAAGAGACTGAGAAACATGTGAAGGGCTTTATAAAACATGACGAAGTCATAACAGTATGAAGTTACAGTAAAGGGAGAACACAAGGCATAAAATTTAAGATGCATAAAAGAGGGGAAACTACTCAGAACTTTGATGGGCCATTGACAAGGACATCAAACAGCTAGAGACTGACATCACTAATCTGAAGAAATCCCTCATTTTGCTGTCTGAAGTGATCTCCAAAAAATGCAAAGGACTTTATTGGACTTGATTTACTCTTTTACAATAGAAAAGACTGTGTACAGCTCTAGACTGTGAATAGCCCTTAAAGAAGAAGTTGCTTTTACATAGACAAGACAGGGATGGTTAAAAAGAGCATAAAAAAGGTCAGAGAAGGCCTTGAGAAAAGACACAGAGAGAAAGAGAAAGATGAGAGCTGGTACAAGAATTGGTTTTCAACCTCTCCATGGTTGACAACCCTACTTTCTTTTATCTTGGGACCATTAATTGGGATATTTTGCTTATTTCTTTTGGTCACTGGGCCTTAAATAGGCTGACTAACTTTGTGAAACAACAGATAGATAATTTGGTAGCAAAACCTATTCAGATACATTATCATAAGTTAGCTATGGAGGACTACGAGACCCAAGACGAGGTTGTTACTCTATCCAGGGTGTCCCCAAAACCCATCTCCACCCAATCTAAAAGAGGGGACTTCCACCCCTAGACCAAGCAGAGAGGGGCCACCCAGAACCCCTTCTGATTGGAGATCTGAATTCTTGCTTAGGCTTCTAGGCTAAGCAGTGCAAAGGAATATAAATAAAAAAAAATTGTTTTAACTCTCAATGTGTGGGAAATGATTAGCTCGCATATAGGTGGGGATCTCTGTTGGGCGGTGTTGATCCCCACACATCTGTCACAACTTAGTCAGCTGGAATCGCAGCTCAGAGTGGCACTGGTGCTGGAATTTGACTGAGGTGGTTTGCACTGCACCAGGTGCTGGGCTGTGAGAAGCCACAAGGGCTCCCCTGGGCAGGGAGAGAACTCAGTCTGAAGTTTCCCAGGGGTTTGGGCAAGGTCTCTTGAGTTGAGGATCCCTGGGCCAGAAGGTGGCCATGGACCGACTGGTCTCAAACCCTTGCACTCTCAGATGCCCACTGAAAAGCTGTAAAAGAACCGAAATTGTTGCAGGTGGAACCAGCCAACACACCAAGAGAAACAAGGGAGAGGGAAGCCTCGACCACACCCCACTGAAAAGAGATTCTTTTGTTACTCGCTTGGTTGAAAGGCTGCTGCTCAGCTAGCTTGCTTGAAGAGGCAGGCCTCCACTGTGGAACTCCACTGCAGGCCCCAAAAGACACGAGGAAATCCGTGGGTTTTACAGGTTTTATTTTCATGATGGATGGTAGTTGAATCTGGATGCACCCCCCTTTAGGTCAGGGTGGACCTGATTTAAATAGGGAGGGGGGAGGGAAGGAGAGTCTGGAAAAAGAATATGTAATTGGCTAAGCCCTCTGGCCTTTGGTATCTCATTAATGTGAAAATCTCTTAAGGCTGAGGCCTGTAGTCATGCCCTCTACCTGTGGAGGGGTTGGTAGGGGCATTGCCCTATGTGACTGCAAGGTCTGATAAGTGGAGATCTTTGCTATGTGTCCGGAGCCTAGATTCTGGGAGCAGCGAAGTAGATGCCTGTCCCTCACAGGCATGGACACCTGTTGGTTCTCCGGGATATTTCCAGCCAGTGCTTCTACCAAAAACCAAGCCATCCTGTTATGGTCCCACATCAGTGGTCCTTTTTTATGTGAATTTCTAGTGCTCTTCCCACTTTTTTCTTTAAAATCAGTGCACTCTTTGTTAGTAACCTTACTCTTCTCTTTCCATACATTATATGCAGGCTCTTTCTAATCTACATCTTTCTCAAAATTCAAAAAACGTTCCCTTATTTCTAGATAATGAGTAATAACTATTTTTCCTCTGTGGTCTCATTATGTCCTTTTTGTTGGCCTGGAACTCATTATGTAGATCAGACTGATGTCAAGTTTATAGAGAACCCCTTTCTCTGTTCACTCTGTTTTAGGATTAAAAATATGACTGATAACACCCAGATGATGTGTATTTTTTCTTATTTGTCACATTATAATATAATTACATCCTTCCCTAGTCTCTTTCATTCCTCTAAACCCTTCTACAGGCACCACATTCTTCTTTCAAATTCATTGTTTATTGTTTCACTAAGTGCCACATGTCTGTGTGTTTATATATGAATATATATTTCTAAATACATAAACATAACCTGTTCATTCTATATAATGTTACTCATATGCTTTTATGGCTCACCGTTTTGCATTGGGTAACCAACTGATGTGTCCTTCCATGAAAAGACTATTTCTAGCACTCTCATTATTCCTTAATTGCCTACTATTCTTTATGTAATGCTGAAACCTCACTGTCTTTCTCTCATTCACTTTGACATATCTATCATTGTCCCTGTTCTCCTTCTGTTTTGCAGTCATGTTTGTAATATTTTATGGATGTAACTTCTAACATTACTAGTAAACACAGCCTCACAGCAAACTTTCTATTCCTCTGACTTTAACAATCTTCCAAGTCATCTTCCAAAACACTCCCTGTGTCTTAGGTGTGTGAGTAGTTTTGTAGATGTTCCATTGGAACAGACCTCCATAACTGTATTTTGATCAGTTCCGACATGGTCTCTGTCTGTTTCAGAGAAAAGTTTACTTGATGAGGAGTAAGTAAAAGTATAAATATTTGAGTGTTTAGGGATTATGTTGGTTAATGTAAGTGGTGGTTGTATGTTCTCTTTTGTGTATGTCTATTTGTATGTCTATTTTTATTTTTAAAAATTCACACAATTCAGAATTTATTTTTTTTCAATAGAAATAAAGACACTATAATCTTTCATAGTGTCCTGTTTTGCTTTCTTATGACAATTTTTTTCAATTATGACACTTCTGTGACTGAAGAATTCTTATGGAATCCTTTATGTTATGTTAATATTGTTCAGTGACTATTTAAGATCAACGTTATTTCAAGTTCATTTGGTATTCATTTAGAAATGCAGCATTTGGTGGCACTTAAGTCATATTATAGAATTGCACTGTTTAACCCCCTATAATGCATGTAAACATTACTTTATATGAGTTTGCATAGTACTTTATAACCTGTAAAAAGTAAGATACTTCATTAACATTCTCACCATTTAAATCATGAACAGCAAACAGGTTAAACGTTTAGAACTAAAGGTAAAGGAAAGATGGAACCAGAACACAGTAAACCTATGTTTTAACAATAGTATTTAAAAATAATTGCTTTTTTAGATTGGTTCCAAAATTTCCCATAAAAAATAACAAAATTTATTGCATTTATATGATCATGTGTGCCGCTTTTAGTTTACAGTTGATGGATTTTACATATATATATATATATATATATATATATATATATATATATATATATACACACACATGTATAAATCAACTCAGAAATCTTTTTTTTTCTGAATTGTTTTATTTCTTTGTAGCCTTTTGGGAACAGGGCTACTTCCAAATGTTAAAGAGTAATCAACCTTTTCTAAGAATATCTTTAAGCTTTAGCGGAAACATATTACTTCTGGTAAGAAATTTTCTTGCTTTTGTCCTATTTTTCTGGCATTTGTTACATGGTGACCATACTAAAAGGACTTGAGTTGTGCCTTTAGAAAAAGAATTTCAATCTTATATCTGAGTGTTCATATATAAACATTCATATTTTAGCTATCATGGGTCTTTATGAGTATTATTATTTGATATAAAAATCTTGGAAATAAACTATAGGCCTGGTAGATTCTGAGGTAAGAACAAAGATATAAAAGCAGAAATTATTCCTACAGGCGTCTTCTGCAACCAACTGTGTGGAGAGGTATTTTGCTTCATAGATACATCACTTTACTGTTTATGGTGACATTTTTTTCCCCTGGGAAAATCTTTGTATCCAGTCATTGGCTACTTTGTGGATTCTATTTTCTTCCACCCTTCTCCACCCTTTTTCTTACATATGTTCAACCTCCTAATACATGATACCAGAGAAAAAAAGGATAGATGGGAAAGGGAGTAACACTATCATTCGACTATTTTCTGCTGATTAGCAGCAAAGAGTTCCCTGAGGAAAGTTTGATCTTCACAATCAGGATACCTAATTTATTCTTGTTGTTCTTTGGACATGACTATTTAACAAGCAGTAACCAACAGCAGCCAACGAACAACCCACCAGCAGCCAATATCTCTACCTCTTAGTGCCCTAATGTTCATATACCTTCTGAAAAGTCCCCCAAATTTCAAATGTCACACACTTGCAAAAACAGTATAGACATGAAATGAGGCAGTTCCCACCCCCAGAACAGAACCATCAGGTATGGGCCTCTATGAGTATTGATGACTGCTGTGGACACTAGTTTTATTTGTATAAGTCTGGAAGTCAAGGGTGTGGCTAATGTCTCAGGAAAATGGTAAAACAATGTGACATTCAAGGCAGCCCTTAAGGATGTGGGAAAGAACAATGATATTATAATATATATATATATATATATATATATATATATATATATATAATGAATTGTATAAGGAGCATCCCAGATGTAAAAGAAGAGAGGCAACTGAAGGCAACTGAACTATAATCAAACTTATCAAAATAATCTAAGGAAGGAGATAAATAGATTCAGGGAGTGGTGATCATAGGGCCAGATCCAACCCAGCTAATTTTTTTTTATTTGTTTATTTGTGCTTACAAAGGCAGGCATATTACTGAATTTAAGGTCAGCTGGGGCAGAGAAAGTTTAAATCCAGGTCCTGATGTGCTAGGAATGGTATTTTCAGGGTGGGGTCTGATCCAGCTATCTCACTGTTTATGCTTGTGCTTGCTGTCTCTTTCTAAGAATAAAGGGGCTTGGATCATAGGGTGATGATTATGGGATAATCAAAAGGGAAACTGGGTAATGACTGAAATTTATGTAAAATTATAAGCTATGCTTTTAATCTGCAATGGAAGTCTTATTCCAATTCAGTTTTTATATTGATGCATGGGTCTCTCTTATGTTGGGGGTCCATACAAAGGTAAATACCATAAAACCTTATACATGGGGAGTGCTGTTGGGTGGTTGGTTTAGATCCAAGCTTATTGTGGATAACTATATAAAACAGTTCTTCTGACTTCTATTGCAATTGGTTTCCAAGGGCAAAGAACATTACTGAATATATAATCTATCTTGGCATTAGAAAGTTTCCTAGTAACAACAGAAGTATATGAGAAAGTTTTCTTATAATGGCAGGCTAATAAGAAACGTTTTTCCAAGAACATAACATTTTATCAAGGCCTTAATATTTTACATAGGTGCTAACATTTTACCTAGGTCCTAACAATTTGTATTTTCATACACCAAGGTTTCTATCAACACATCTCTTGTTAGCATCAGGGTCTGATACAGATTTGTTTACAGCTGAGACTAATCTGTTAAAAAGGTAGAAACAAACAAAACAAATGAAAAACCAGTGAAGACTTCTCCAGAGCCTAGTATAATCTTTAAAAATGGGGTTGACCTTTTCTCAGGCTCTTCAACTTTGTCCCAAGTTCTTAAAGTCACTAGGCTACACTGTTCTATAGAAGTATCATCAAACTGGATTTGTCCTTGTATATCAAAGTACTTCTCTTCACCCAGCAACTGATCTCTGACTATATTCATAACCCTTGTTCTATTTTGATGTTCAATATTCAGGGTTTTTTTCCTTCCACCATGTTAACCATTGGAGTTGTGGACCAGCTTCTAGTATGGCTGTCATCATTTTCTTCCAATCTTGCGGAATATTTCTATTTTCAGTAGCCTATCTGTTTCATTAGATGGTCCTTGTGCCTTTCAGCTTTTCTGACCTGACTGTCCTCTGGTCTAGTTTTTTCCCCAGTTTCTTCTTGTGGGAGTATCCCATTCACTCAGTCAGTAACTGGGACTGAACTCCTTGTTCTCCTTTTCCAGTGCTCCTCATATTCCCAGCACTTTCACTTTCATCCACATTAGTTTTTCAGTTGCACAGCCAATGGTGAAACCCTTTCAGAAAAGAGAGAACAGAGTGAAACCTTTAGTTTTTCCGTTTCAACCAATTATTTTGTTGTTGTTTCTCAGATCCCATCATTTCTATTGCAACTTTCTCAAGTCCTCAGCCATTCTCCTTTCTATGAAACAGAATATAGGAAGAAAAAGAACAGAAAAGAAAAGAAGAGAAAAGGAAAGAAAAATAAAGTAAAATAAAATAAAATAAAACCCATCTGGGAGTAAAGTTATGGATTTATCCCCAGTGGTTGCAATAAACTTTTTGCTGTCCTCTTGAAAACAAATACACATTCTTTGTCTTCTGCCATTTCCTCTATGGCATTTGAAATCAAATTTCCCATTCTGTCTATCCCCACCCCCACCATCTTGGTACCACTTGTAACTATACTTTGGATACCTTGTGGGCTCTTTCTTCTACAGTTCTTCACCCCTTTTCTTCTATCTTTTCAACCTCCAAAAACTAGATAGGAAAAAAAAAACAGGATAGAGTGAAAAGGGAGTAATATTATCTTTAGACCACTTCCTTTAGTTAGAGGCATGAAGTCTCTTTGAGAAGTTTGATCTTCCTCATCAGGACATCTAATTTCTTTTTCCTTTGCTCATTAATACTTAACAAAATGTAAACAACAACCCATGAGCAGCCAAGGACTCTGTGTCTTGGGGCCCTAGCATATATACCCTGTAAAAAGTCCCCAGAATTCCATACACTTGTAGAAACTCTCTGCAGCTGGCAAAAATGAAGCCTGTGCTAGAGTACAAGGCAAATCATACTTAGCTGCTGTGGGTAATTAGAAGGAGACCCATATCTCATATCTGGGATCAAAACAAAAACATATTTTCATAATATTTCCGTGTTTTCAAAGAAATCAAAATTCTTACTAGAATTTTTCTAGGTGATGTCTTTGTGCTTGTTAGTTTTCTTGTCAACTTGACAGATTCTAGAATTATCAGAGAAGAGGAGCATTAACTGAGAAAATGCTTTTATCAGATTGCTTTCATGAAACTCTGTGGGGCATTTTCTTGATTTATGGTTGGTTTGGGAGGGTTCATTTTACTTCGAGTGGTGGTACCCCTTGGTAGATGGTCCTTGGTAATATAAGGTAGCAGGGTTGAGTAATCCATGGAAAGCAAACTGGAAAGCAACTTTCCTCCATTATCTATGCTTGAGTTTCTCCTTCCAGGTTCTTGCTTAGGCTCCTGCCCAGACTTTCTTTCTTGATGGAATGTAAACTGTAAGCCAAGAGAAGAGAAACACTAATGCATAACTTTTAATTTTCTAAGACAATTGATGTTGAGAAACTAAGACTGAAAATCGTCTATGATTGAGATCAGTAACCTTGAGGGAAATTTTTCTGGAGAACCAGAGCACAAAATTTCTGGTTCAAAGGATGTCAAAGCTTCATATTATTCTGGCAACTCAACTTCTTAAACTTTTTAAGTGTCCACGTGGTTCTGAAGGTTTTGAGTTATCACACAGAGCAGCTGAGACTTGGACTCATGAGAAGCAGATAGGGAAGGTACAACATATGCTAGAAAGAAAAATCTCAGGATTGAGATGATTGTGGAGAAAGGCTAAAGCTTAAATTTTAGCCTTGAGTGGCAGGATTGGATTATATATCAAGAAAGATAGCCTAGAAGAGGCCAATATTAAGGGCAAAGCACAGTTTCAGTGGAAATATCAGCATATTAGTATGCCAGAATCATGGGCCAACCATAATAAAGAGCAGCAAGTCCGGAATGAAGCACAAGGCTTTGCCACAAGCTGTGGTTTTTTTTTTTTTTTTTTTTTTTTTGTAAATGATAAGTCCTGAGGGATGAAGTAGTCATGTCTCTTTGGAACTCAGAAGATAGCGACTTAGTCTCAGATGAGGGGCACTGAGTGTTTTAGTTGGGGTTTCATTTCTATGAAGAGACACCTTAACCAAGGCAACTCATAAAAGACATTTAATTGCGTCTAGCTTACAGTTTCAGAGGTTCAGGTCATAATCATCATGACTGAGAAACATGGTATCAAGCAGGTAGACATGGAGCCGGGGGAGCTGAGAGTTCTATATGCTGATTTGAAAGCATCCAGAAGGAGAGTCTCTTTTTCAGGCAGCTAGGAGAGAACTCTATTCTGCACTGGGTGGCACTTCAAATCTCACCCCATAGTGATGCACTTTGTCCAGCAAGGCCATACCTACTTCAACAAGGCCATGCCTCCGAACAGTGCCACATCCCATTTTACAAGCATACTCAAGCCACCATACTGAACTACAGTATTTAATTTATACCGTTGAATTTTGTTTTTATTGTAGCTGTGCGTAGGTTCTTCCCTCTTGGAATAAGAAGTCTGTAACATTTTTTTTAATTTATTTTTTATTGCATATTTTATTGACATTTCAGATGCCATCCCCTTTCCCCATTTCCCTTCCCTAGAAAACCCCTATCCCATGTCCCCTTCCCCTTTTTGCTTTTATACAATTTTCTTAATGTTAATCAAAGGCTTTATAAGTTTGGTAATGCTCAATATCAATCAGAAGTGTAACCCAATACCTAACCTAGATATGTCAACTATCTTTGACTGGCAGAGACATGTGAACATCTGTCTCCATGTCCCCCCCCTCTTTCTATCTCTCATCACCTAGCTATTCCTCTCCTTCTCCTTCTCCTTCTCCTTCTCCTTCTCCTTCTCCTTCTCC
>JANHMN010000004.1:69269593-69470051 GCA_030674055.1 Rhabdomys pumilio
CTCCTTCTCCTTCTCCTTCTCCTTCTCCTTCTCCTTCTCCTTCTCCTCCTTCTTCTCCTTCTCCTTCTCCTTTCCTTACTCCTCCTCTTCCTCTACATACTCCTCCCACCTTAGCTTCTCCTACATATCACCCTTCCTGTTAAAATAAAACTTTTCTCTCAAAATACAATTAGAGTATAACTATACCAATTTGTGTCAGTAAGGTGCAAGATAGACCTAATACCAGTCCATCATTTTGTTGACTAAATAGAACCTCTGCCATCTCTCCTAACTAAAAGACTTAGTTGTGAACCTGGCTTTTTTTTGTTTTTTGTGTTTTGTTTTGTTTTGTTTTGTTTTGTTTTGATTTGTTTTGTTTTGTTTTGTTGGTTTTAGAATGAATGTCAGCTGAAAACAGGGAGTAACTGGGATCACTAGGACCCAGGAAGCCAGGAAGTCACGCTCAGCCTGGAGCACTGGTTCTTTCTAGTCTGCGCCTGAGCACTGATCAGATCCCAGGCAGCAGCTCTGCCCCCAATCTCACAGAACCCAGAGGAAGCAGGCCTCCCAGGAGCTCTAACATATTTTTACAAAGAATTTCACAGTTGAGAGACCATTTGCTTTTAAGAGAGACTTTGAATACTTTAAGGAGACAGAACTCTGTAAACCTATGCAACTTTTAAATCTTAGAATATGTTTTATTTTCTGATATTTATATCAACACAAGATTCTGAGGATAAATACAAAAAAAGTGTTAATTAAATAGGGATGAATTTGTGTCTCAAGATGACAAGGGGTCAGCTCTGCTGATTAATTCTTTGTCAATTCTTTGACCTATTTTGGAATTATCTAAAAGGGGAGACTGTGATTGAAGAAACTCCTCCATCAGATTACCTGTAAACAAATATGGGAAAATTTTCTTGATTAATGAATGATGATGGGGTTCTAGGCCACTGGAGATAGTGGCATCTTTAAGTAGATGGTTCAGGGTGTATAAGAAAGGTTGAGCAGGCGATGGGGAGCAAGTCAATAAGCAACATTACTCCTTGGCCTCTGTTCAGTTCCTGCCTGCAAGTTCTTGCCCTGAGTTCCCACCCTAATTGATTGTGATCAGAAAGTGTAAGCCAAATAAACCCTTTCCTCCTCAAGTTGTTTTTGATCCTAGGGTTTTATCACTGCGATCGAAGTCTAACTAAGGCAATCTTTGAGCCCATGATCTCTTGAATGTTTAGAAGTCATTCATTATGACAAACCTTGTATAAAGTTCACTAATAACATGCAGACTTTTAAAATGTTAATATGCCATTCTATGCAGATAAAATATTTCTTGTCTAAGTACTAAGAAGTTTTATTATTATTATTACATACTCATTGCATATGCAGTTGTTTACATGTGTGTTGTGTTGAGGAGAAAAAATAGACTTACCTATATTAGATACAAATTCTACTAGTAACCTACATCCTTACTCTTCTTTCTTTTACCCCCCTTCCTCCTTCTTCATTTATGGTTTTATTTTCATCAAAGTCTTTCTGTTCAGCTCAAGCTAGTCTTTACTTATAGTCCAGGCTGGTCATAAATTTATACTTCTCTACTTTAAGTATTAGAATTGTAGATGTGGTCCATCATACTCAGATCATTCTGTATTTGATATTAATGGTCTTTCAAATTTTTTTTCTTAAAAAATATGAATGGAAGTCAGTATTTCTTACATTCTTGCAAACATGACAGAAACACCATTGTATTAGAAATGACCAAATTATCTGCACAAATTAGGATCTATCTCATGGGGGCCGGGGGGCACCAAAGCCTGACACCGTTACTGATGCTATGTTGTACTTACAGACAGAAGCCTAGCATGGCTGTCCTCTGAGAGGCCCTAGCCTAGCTGACTGAAACAGATGCAGATACTATCAAGGAACCATTAGCCTGAGGTCAGGAACCCCTATGTAAGAGTTACTGGAAGGAATGAAGAATCTGAAGGGGATGGCAACCCCATAGGAACACCAAGAGTCTCAATTAATATGGACCCCTGGAAGCTCCCAGAGACTAAGCCACCAGCCAAAGAGTAAAAGCAGGCTGGTTCAAGCCCCCATCCTGGCACATATTTAGCATAGGATTGCATTGTCTGGCCTCAGTTGGAGAGGATATGCCATTCTGTGGAGAACTGAGGTCCCAAGGAAGGGGGATTCCCCAGGTTAGGGGAGCACCTTCTTAGAGGCAAAGGATAGGGGAATGGGGAAGAACTATGGAAAAGGGAACCAGGAGGAGGCAACATAAGGAATGTAAATAAATAAAATAATTAATTCAAAAATAAAAATAAAGAATAAAATAAATCTATCCATAAAAAATAAATGGTCAAACTATTACAAGTAACAAGATAATATAAGTAACTTGAATATTAATAATGTTTATAGGCAATTGCATAGTTAATTGTATTAACTTTGCTATATTAAATGAAAATGTTTCTTTATGTACTTAATAGTGCAATGGGATGTTTAGAAAAATCTGCACATTTGAGTACTTTTGCCATCATTTTATATTATAACCTTTGCAAAATTATAAACAAGTCTGGATAATACTATACTTCTAAATTGTGTATGTTACATTGTTTCACTGTGCTTTTGTGAACTCAGTGCTCTAGTGCAGAAATATAATCTGAAAGACTGCATCGAACTAAACAACTTTTTGTAGTCTATGATGAATTACCTCAGTTTATAAAATTATTTGGACAAAATGACATTTTCCAAACATTTCCATAAAATGATAGTCACATGAAATGGACTTAAAAAGCATTGTTTTCCCTCATAAAATGTGCTTGAAAAATATACATAAAATTCTTATAAAGGGCCCATGTATGAGGGATTCTGCTTGTAATATCTAAACTTGAAAGCTAAGGCAGGAAGATTGCTATAAGCTTGAGACCAATTTCCATTTCATAGTTAGTTCTAAGCCAGACTAGATTGCATAGCAATACAATATTTCAAAATAAAATAAAACAAAACAAAACAAAATAAACAAGTAACTCAGGAACCATCAAGTTTGATAAAGTGTTTGTTATTCAAAAAAAAAATAGGGCCTAAGTTTGCCTCCAGACAAAAAGGAGAGTTTGGTGATATATACTTCTTCCAGGGCTGAGAAAGCAGACATTTTGGGTCCCAGTGACTTGCTGAACATCGAGCATAGATTAATCAAAAAGCTACAGGTCCAGCAAGAGATCATGTTCTATTAAACAAGAAAGACAGCACTTAAGTGTCTCCACAAGCCTGTGCACACACACGTACACATGTTCCCACGTATATGAACTTTAATATACACACACTCATTAGTTAAATTATAGACAAAAGAAGACATTTAAGTAGACAGTAATGAAATGCAGAGAATATTGGAATATACTTTGAGAATTTATATTTAACAAGAACCACAGAGCACACTTAAACTCCCAGAAGAAATGCATAAATTCTTAAAGATATATGACAGAACATTAAATTTAGCACATTTACACAGATGAGCATAGTCTCTCTATCTTTCTCAGTCTCTCTCTTTCTGTATCGCCCTTACTCATACACATGGCTAAAACCCCTTCATAGTAACAGCTTATTAATCTGACTAATTCCTTTTAAAATATGTTATCTATTAGTAAAAAGAAATATTCATGATAAAACAGCAAACATATTGTGACACAGAAATATTTTTGAAAAACATAGTAAGTTTTATTAAGACCCAAAGAATCTCAAATTATTCTAAGAGTAAGGAAGAAAAGACAAGAAAAGAAACAAACAAACAAACGAACAAAAAAAGAAATCCAAGAATAAGATAAGTTAAGCTAATTTTAAAGAGCAGAGTTGCAGGTGTTTTTCTAGCAGATATCAGCAATGGTCTTAATGCTCAAGTGATAAAAAGAGTGTGGTACTTAATGAGCACGTAAACAGACAATGAACAGCCTGACAGAGTCCCCATCTAGACACAGTCCCACTGACAGATCAGAGAACCTGACCCAACTGTGTTCCCCCAATATGACAAAGATGACAGCAGACATCAAACATGAAACTGACTGCAGTCAAAAAAAAAAAAAAAGTAAGATCTGACAGGTGTTTCACATCATACAAAAAGTCCAGCTGCAAGGAAGCACTGACAATAAACAAGAGTGAACTAGAGTCCCAGGTAGGTGGGAGGCTGAGGCAGGAGAATTTCACTAGTTCAAGAGTTTGAAAGCCTTATAGATAGCATAGCAGGACACTTTCTCAATGGAAAAATTCCCTAACTATAGAAAACTCACATTCTAATAGGCCACAACACACTTCTGCAAATAAAATCCCACTATTTAATTTTTCTAATCCCACATGGAGAAAAAAAATTCTTTAATGGGTAATTAAAGAAAAAGAAGTAATTAAAATTTAATTTTTATCTTTTACAGACTATTAAAATTGTAAACATCAGAATTTCTGTTCAAAGTCTTTAAGATTCGTAAGGAGCAGAACAATATTGAATTTTCATAAACTAAAAAAGATTAATATTCAGTCTTAAGAACTTCACAGTTCCTAAAACATCAAACACCCTGAAGAAAGACAAGGATATGAATAAGGACTGTGTAGAGCAACAGAAGCTGCCTGTGATCTGGGAATACACCTCCCTTATCTTACCATCAAGCTTGGCTTTGCAATGCTGTTGACAATGATCAAAAAAAAGAAACGCAAGGCAGTCATATGTCATTAACAAGTAATTGATTCAACATATCAATATCCTAACTAGACATATGCTTGTCATACCATTTGACACACAATAAAAACCTAAAACCGCCCATTTTAGTTGTATACCCGTAAACCCAGCATGTGAGAGATGGGAAAACCATCAGGATTTCAGACGCTAAGAATGACTGTTCTTAAACAAAACAAAACAAATGAAACAACCCTAAGAGTTCATAAAAAGGATTTATGGTAGAGTGGTCACACAATATAATATGCAAGAGTTACAATGATTGAATCATAGTCACGTGATCATATATCAAAAGAGAGTACAGAGTAAAGCAAGCAGTTTCCAGAAGGACACTATATGCTTTATTCATATTCAATGCACATGAAAATGGACATGCTAAATCCTGTAAACATGAGTGAGCAATGGATTCTACATAAGCTGATGCCAAAGTGAAAAGGAGCAAGATGCAGTTTTCCATGCCACTATGATGTCTGAATGCCTACTAATAGCTAAAACAATGCAGAAAATATTAAGATTTGCTCAGGCTTCCTAAATCAGCCATGGATATTTGTTACACTATTCATTAGGGCTATAGATTTTTAAGTATTTAACAAATACTTTGAAGAAAATTGTGAAGTGGCCTTTATACAAATCAAATACTAGCAAATACAGTAAGTACATAGCCTAATTCAAGATTGGCTCAGACTTCAAAGTTAAGACACCACCATTTGTAGTTTTCTCTCAGCTCTATCAGGACTCTCTCAAGACCATTCCTGTTGTCAACTCAATCAATCTTTGGCTCCAGCCTCATATATCACATGTCAATGTGTGTGATGTACTTACTACATGGTTCTTGGTTTCTTTCCTCAAGCCTAAAAACTTTTACAAATCAAAACAAAACAAAAAACAAAAATAACAACGACAACACACTGATTTCAGTAGCTATCTTTAGTCCAATATAGCATTCATTTATATTTCTTTATAGATTAGTTCCTCGTCTCTATACTCAGGTATATCTCTGGTTCTTAAATAGTTGTGGATCATTCATACTCTAGAATACTTCATGGCTGTTAGATAAATCCCAGCCATATATTTTAACATGGAAGTATCAAACATAACAAGGAGCCAGAGAAACAAGCCCCTTTCCCCTTAACTATTCCCGTGGCAGACCTGGTGCATTGTAGCTGCTGACAACCTGAAGTGTGGTCTGTCATCTCCAAGACAAGGCAGCAGGAGCTTCAACAATGGCTCGACTAAAACTTCCATTCTGTGTTTAATGAAAGCACACATAGAACACAAAATTATATCACAGATAGATTTTTAACATTGAAAAAAATTACATGGAGAGAACAAAACTAGAAAAGGAGAGAGGAATGAAAATAGATTTAAAAAGTCATGATTGTGGGTAAATTTCTCCTCTTACATTTCTATCCCATCAATACTGTTATATGTTTGTATAACAAGTTATTTTATAATGTTAAAAAAAAGTAGGTCTGCAGACAAATAGAATCAATATGCAATTTTTCTTGTAATGAACAGTGAGTTTTCTCTGAGTCGGTAATGGGCTTCAATTCTATTGTCAGAATGACAGTTCCTTATAATTCCAAGACAGCCATTCCCCAGTGCCAAGAGATCACGTGTCTTGGAACGGGTAAGACAGAGAGGATTGCTATATTACTGATTTGTCTGAAAATTTTTTCACATTATGCTTTTCAAGATATTTTAAATTTAGTTATTTAATTTGTGTTATAGGAATAATGATCACAGGTTAGTAGTATTTTATAAGTAGTTTGAGTTGGTATGAGCTAATCATTCACCCAAATATTTAAATATATATGCTACATAGAACCAGCATAGTACAGTAAAACTTGCAACAGGAAAATAACAAAGCATTTGTAGGGTTAGAAGTGTGATAACTGCTGTGGTGGTTTGAATAGGAGTAGTCCTCATATAGTTAACTGTTTGAATGCTTGGTCATCAGAGATCAGCACTATTAGGAGGTAAGGCCTTCTTGCTGTATGTGTAGTCTTGGTGGAGGAGTTGAGTCACTGAGAGTGGGTTTTGAGGTTTTAAATGCTCAAGTCAGGCCCAGTGTTTTTCTCTTCCTGCTACCTGCCAATCCAGATGTAGAACTCTCAGCTACCACTGTACTATTTCTGCCTGTGTGCTGCCATGCTGCCCACCACGATGGTAGACTAAACTGAACTGTAAGCCAGCCTCAACTAAATGTTTTCCATGATAAGATATGCTGTGGTCATATTATCTCTTCACAGCAATAGAAACCCTAAATAAGTCAACTGGTCCAATGCAAAGATTTGGTGGTCACAAATTCTAGGTTCCAGGCCTTGGCTCTACTGCTAAGAGAAAGCTTTGAGCATACTGGTTGTTCCTTCTAAATGTACTTTCCATCTGAGGATGGTGAAGAGGAATGGACAGTGTTCACTTGATGGAATTAATATGAGTGTGAATTGAGACAGTGTCTATAATAAGCAGCAGGTACCCAGCCAGAAAGCAGAGGCTCAGGAAACAGTGGAATTTATTCCTACCTGGTTTATTTGCCCTATGTTTTATTAAATGTGATTACTTAGGAGATGTGTGGTCCAATTCCAAGCAGACTTTCAGGTAGAGTAGTAATTGTCATGAAATGTAATGCTCAAAGATGTAGCAAATATGGTGAATATCATTATTTGATGAGGAACCATATTTGTGGCTATACAGTAGGGTTCAATTCTCATTTTAGAATGTTTTTTACTACCTAGGACAAATCTTTACATATGACCACTGTATGACAGTAACTTGAGCTCATCGTAGCTTGTAATTGTCTCTGACACACTTATGAAAGGCTAACACTTCAGTACCCCACATGATCCAGGAAAATAACCCCAACAAGTAAATAGTACTAATCTAATAGTTTCCCAGCACAACTATAATGAATGTGAGCATATAGTTGTTAATTAGTTACTTTTTCTACTATTGTAATAAAATACCCTGACAAAATTAGCTTAAGGCAGGAAGGTTTTACCTGGGTTTACAATTTGACTGGATACAGTTCATCATGATAGAGAAGTCTTAGCAATGGGATCTTAAGACAGCTGATCTCACTGAATTTGCAGTAAGGAAACAAAGATTATGAATGGCTACAGCCTGCTTGCTTTCTATATTTGATTAGATTCCACATGTCTCTCAGAATTAAGGATATTCATATTTTACAGGCATGATCAGAAGTTAATGTCATCTAGATAATCCTTCCCAGTGTGGGTAAAGTCTTGTTCCCCACTGGAGTATGCATCCTGTCAAAGCTGGCAATCAATATGAACCATTACAGTAATCATCTCTGGCCCACTGATATGCAACAGAATCCTCTGAGTTATGAGGAAAGCTTAATGAAATGTAGATGCTAGAAGAAACCTTCTGTTGCCCATGCCACTTGAGCATACCAGGGAGAGCAGTACAAAGGAAGGAAGGTTTGTTTTAGTTAATGCTTTAATATCAGTCTATGGTTGCTTGGCCCATGCAATTTCACAGCACATTATGGTGATGGGAGCATATACCAGGGAGCTTCATCAACTTTGGCCATCAGAAACCTAAGAGAGCCAACAACAGCTCTTCAGAAACATAGACCCTAGTGCTCCACTTCTAATCTTCCCACAGTTTCCATCACTCATCAAAATATCATCACCAGCTAGAGACCAGCAGCCAATGGAGTTCCCTATAATGGAAATTTTATTTAAGTCATAAATTTCTATTTTTCCCTTTTTATATAATCTATAAATGTTTATTCACAAATGCTATTTTCTGATCAAGGAAGTAACAAACAAAAAAGAAGAGTGGACTGATAATTTTGATAAGAACTTAGAAAAATTAGTTTTTATATGTGCTACTCTCCTAAGATGCCAAAGACTATACCAAGGACATTATGATATCCATTCTGATGGAAAGGCTGTGAGGAAAGCTTTCTCTGTCACTGTCGGTGTTCAGTTTGCTTGCTCTGTCTGAACTTTGTTTATGTTCATAAAAATAAAAATAAATAACAACAGAAAAAAAAACAATAGTTTTCACACTAAATGTTATCTTCCTCCAGAATATTTTTCCCCATTTGCATGGCGAATGGTGCACAGAAAATTATTGGCGAATTAAATTATAATGCAAGAATCAGAAAATCTCAATCTTTCTAGCATGTTTCATATTGCCCATCTTTACTAACCCATGGCATCTGGGATTACCATAAATATGTGTCCTATAGCGTCATTGTGGAACATCTGAAATGTACTCTACTGGTGGTTTGTAGTAGAAAGAGAATGATAGAGCAGATGCGATTGGAAATATGCAGTCTATTTGTTTAGCAGTCCAGTGCCTCAAAGTCCTACACCCCCATCCACATCCTAAGACCCCTTTATGCTTTTGCATGGGAGTAGGTAATAATGTTTTTCAATTTCAATTCTTATACTTTGTATGAATATTTTTATTTATTTTATGTTATTTTATTCATTCATCAATAATTTAATACATGAATGCAGTGTATTTACGTTATATCCAGCTTGTTTCTACCAATCTTTTTTCTCCCATCTCAAACCTCCTGCATCTCCACATACATTCCTTCTTTGCTTTCCTTTCCTTCCCTCCCCTTTCTCATTTCCTCCTCTCCTCTTTCCCTTCCCCTCCCACTCCCCCAGTTAGTAAATCCAGTATCAATCACTTTAGCTCTCGTTTCTCATTTACCTCTGTAAACCCCAAATTTGTATAACTGAATTTTGTCTCCCCAGGCTTCTACTTTTGTGGCTTCTTTGAATCTTAATTACTTCCCGATTTCCAAATACAGATTGTGAAGGTTAGATCTTCACCATATGAAATTTATGAAGTCATGTTATGCAATAATACAAGCAGACAAAATATTCAGACACAAATATTAAAAGCAACCAATTTTCAAAGAATTTTTTAAGTTACTGGAAAGGGTGTTAGGGGATACTGTGACTGAGAGTTGATTTGATGTTATAGAGGGATGCTGCTGAATTCAAAAGTCTCCTTGAATTCCTGTTTATAAACATGTATACATTGTCTACCTTTATTTAGCCACATTTCAGACTCAATTAAACTAATCCAGGATTTGATATAATAGCCACCCATTTTGTTATTCTTCTATTTATTGTTGGCATACCTTGTTAGAAATGGTATTTAAATACAAAACCAAACAAAAACAAACAGACAAACCAAATCACTCTAAGTTTTTCTTAACTTCTAATTTTCTGCTTGGAACAGTATATAGTGACATTAGTCCCCAGCCTGCTCCGAGCATTTATCCAGCGTACAGTCACCTCCCATTCCATTTTCCCTATGTCTCTGGCCACAGAACTGTCCTCAACTCAGTGTGACTAAGGGGATCCTCGGATGTCAGAGAGGCATACTTTTTTTTTTTTTGTACCTTCAGAACTGTTTCTTTGTCCCCCTCCAGCAGTGCTTTTCCATCTGCAGAAAATGCCAATGTCCTCCTGGCAGAAGTGGAGCACAGGCAGAGTGTGAGGCATTGCAGCTTTACTAGCAGAAGCCAGAAAAGAACTGTTTCACCATAAATATAGAATCTGGTAGGCCTAGTGTGAGTTCTAGGTACCTGCAGCCTCACCAAATGGTAGTCCTATTTTCCTTCTGACTTCTGAGCCTGGTCCACATGGCCTGGCTTTATGCCTCTGCTTCCTGCTGGGACTTGAGCTGTTCACTGAGTTCCAGCACTGTGGACACAGGCCTTTCATATTGCTCCGCTCCTCAAAGACCTTTCCCCTGGGGAGAAGAAAAATGGTCCAAGTTCTTGCTTTCCCTCCTTCCTTGCTGCTGACATTTGCTCACTTCCCCACAACTGGCTCCACTCCTGTCTGAACACAGACTCCCAGAGGAGTGTCAACCATGGCCTTAAATACATCCCGGTGGGAGAAAGTGGCTGAACCAATGTGTTCCTTTTCATCTGTCAGCATCCAGGAAGGAAGCAGAGAGTGTTCTTATCCCCTTCGAGTGTTGTGTAACCACAATCTGCGGCAAATTCCACCAGACAAGAAATCTGAAACTCACGTGAAAGGCTGAGGCAAAACTCAATGGGATAATTATACATCTCTTAATTCTACACTATTTATCATACGCCTAATGGACTGGATGAGAATTGTTATGACACTTCCTCATTTCAAATATTTATCCACTTTAATATAAGTCTCACCACTCCTATCAACAACTTACACATCAGGTACTCACTATAGTGAACCTGTATTCAGAAGCAGAGAAGGGAGAGCCAAGTGGCTAGTTTTAACTTTCCAATTTACATAAGTCACTCTGTGTGTCTTATTGTAGACAGGAGGCCTTTAAGAGCCTTTTTCAAATAGTTTGTAATATTTAAAGTTCTTTCAGCTACATTCTGTGGTTTTCCTTCTTTGTTGTTGTTGTTAAAACAAAGATTTTTTATTGAAACAAATTGTTTGCATAAGATATATTCTTTTTCCAGCTCCCAAATGTTGCCAGATTCCCCCCACATTCCCAACCACCCATACCATTTGTTTCTATCTGTTTAAAGAAAACAAACTAACAAAGCTCAAGAAATATACATCATGCACAGGCACACACCACAAAAGCCCCAAATCAGAAACCAATTTATACAAGCAAAAGCATAAGAACAACACTCAAACCAAGGTATATGAGACATAAAGCCCACAAAATATTATTGAATGCATTTTGTGTTAGTCATCCTCTTCTGAGGATGGGACCTACCCTGAAGTGTAGTTAATATATCCCATGAGACTCCATTAGAGAAGACTAATGTTCCTTTTTGCATGAAGGGACCAATTGCATAGAACTTTTCTGTTAGGGATACGAACCTATGTCTACTTCTCCTTTGCAGCACTTGGACCCTCTTTGGTTTGTATTTGTGCATGCTACCATGTGAGATTACATTGATATCAATCCTATTGTTATGATCCATCCTTGATGGCTCTTTTACTGGTATAACTTTACATGCCAGCTCTTCCACACAATTCCCCAAGTCAGCCTTGAGGGGAGGGTTTGATGAAGACATCCCATTTATGACTTGGTGCACCAATATCTCTCACTCTGCACATTTGTCTCTTCTTTGATTTAAATTTTAGTTTCTGGGAATTTTCAATGGGAAAAGAATGGGAGCACAAACCCATGACTATAACATGGAATAGAGATACAGAAAAGAGCTGCAAGAGGAGATTTGTGAAAAATGAGGCTTTAGAAAAAAGGTCTTTGAATGCTAGCTACTGAAATCTTAGATGGCAATATTTTAAAACTTCTGCTGTGATCCAGGCTCCTGGTGAATGGCCACACATTTTCTAAATCTGGGTTTTCTCTGCACCACCGCAACACAACATTCCAGGAAGGCTTATACCAAGAGTCCTACAACAAGCTGTGGAAATTGTGCAGTGGTAAGACAATAGAATCTGGTAAAGTATGTGTGACCAAAACAGGCTTACTTTTCATCAGAAGAGCCTTTGCACTCTTGCATGCATTCTTGTTTATTTTTCATCCTGAAATCTCAAGAGGTCCCTTTGACTTGTGAATCCAAAATGGGGGCATAGTAGTTGTTCAGTGTCTTCTGGAGTCTGAATTCTTTTTCATCTATCTCTTGTCCCTGTTCAGACATGCATGAGCTACTTCTCCCAAACGGCTCTAATTTTATTGTGACCATCAGTTAACAGAAACAACAGTAAAGTGTTTTTTTAACTCATTGGTCACATGTGTATATGTACATATATGCATTATATGAATGTGTATATGGATACATGAGTTCTCTATTCATATATTCACTAGTTTTACTGTAATTTATAATCAAACTATAAATATTAGAAATAACAAAAGCATTTTACATATATCAATACTATGTTTTAACTGTTCAATCATAATCATACGCCAACAGAAGTACTGCTTACATTTCCATTTTATGTATTATCACATTAAGGCTTAAGAAAGTAAATGACATATTCTCAACAATGCATTCAGTAAGTGATAGAGCAGTCTTCAAATTATTTAAATATTTGAGAAATTTATGTATCCTATCAAATGAAAGTAACACATCTTGACATTAAATTTTTATTTACAGTGAAAACTAAGGGTAGAATTTTCTACTTGCTTTTAAACAGTGAATGCATTATTAGATAAACTATAACATATTCTTTAGTGTAATTATAATGATTATGTTTCATAGCAGAAAGGAGTCTATGTTCTTGCTTTACTGAAGGTGTATCTAATGTATTCCAGAATATCATGGAATGGTCTGAATATACTGCAGAGAAATCCAGAGCCCATCATCCCTAAATAGCAGTTTTCTTTTTTTTCAACTTTTCTTTATAATTGACTTATAAAATATTAGTTGTCCTTGTAATGTTTAATAATGTTTAATATGCACATAGTTTAGGTTAATCTTCCCACATTTTATTATTCTTTCTTATCTCTGTGCCCAACTCTCTCACTTGAAACTTCCACCTCCAGTACTTATCTTCCATTCCCACGTGTTTTAATACCGTAATATCCTAATTAATGTCTCTTTTCTATTCTCAGTGACACCTTTCTAGTTTCCTGTATTCTATATATACTTACTTCCACTTAAATATAGTTATTTAAAAAGTAGAAGCCAGGATCTATGTATAATAGAACTGGTGGTGGATTGGTTTTTTTTTTTGTTTTTTTTTTTTTTTGTTTTTTTTTCTGTGCCTCTGTTGAATTATTTAATATATTTTCTAGTTCTATCATTTTTCCTGCAAATTTTACAATTTTTTTGGTGGCTGAATAAAATTTCACTGTATAAATGAAATATATTTTCATCATCCTTTTCTCTGTTGATAGGCATCTAGGTTCTTTCCATCTCCTCGAAATGTGAATAAAACAACAATAAACATCTATGAGAAGGTATCTCTGTGGTAGAATTTGGGGTCCTTTGAGTATATGCCAAAGAGTGATAGAGCTTGGCCATATAAAAATTTTCCTTTCAGCTTTTGTGTTTTGAAAATGTATTTTTTTGAGAATTTCATGTATAAATAAACTGTATTTACATCATTTTCACTTCTGCCTCCTCCCTTAAATTCTTCCTGTGTGTCCTCCTCAGCCACTCTGAAGTTCATAACCATTTCTTCTGTATTTAGTTGATTGTGTGTGTGTGTGTGTGTGTGTGTGTGCGCGCGCGCGCGCACGTACGAGTTCATTTAAGATTAGGGTCTTATCCTTGAAAAACAATAACAAAATAATGAGAAACTGGTTATTCCTCCCTCAGCAACCTTTGGCTGCTTGAAGTTTTGTGCTTTTTAAATTTTTATTTAGGAGTGGAGCCTTGTGAAATTTTGCTGCAGTCAACCACAACGTTGAAAGTGGTACCTATATTTTCCAGAAGAAACTATTACACAGCACTTGTTCTGCTCCTTGGGCTTGTAAATGGTTTCACTCCATATTCCATAATGTTTCTTGATCCCTGAGTGTAGGGGTTGTATTATAGGTGTTCCATTTGTGTCTGGAAATGCCACAGTCATTTATTCTTCTCATTTTGGCTAGATACAGATCTCTTAACTAGTCTCTGCTTAAAGAAAGAAAGAAAGAAAGAAAGAAAGAAAGAAAGAAAGAAAGAAAGAAAGATGAGAGGCGAGAACCATATTTATGTATAAATATAATTAGTTAGAGAGTAGCTGAAAACTATAGTTTTTTAAATAATATGTTGGTAGTAGTTTCTTCTTTAGGGCTTATGACCTCTCTAGTCATGTGGCCTTGGCTAGGTTTACAATAATAGGTATTATTTCCTGTCAATTTTGTAGGCTTTATTTCCAATTAGTTATTTGTTATCCCGAAGATAGGAGTGCCACTGCTGAAGCAATGGGGATATCTCGACTGTTGTTGTGGTGTAGGACTTGGCTTCGTATTTCAGAATAAATGAAACTTAAAGAAAAGCAACCAGTTTCTTGACTAAAAGCTAGAAATGTCGTTGGAACACTTGTAGTTTCCTTTCATACAAGTCAAAGATGTTAGGTTGCTTTGTAGCTCTAACCTCCACTCTGATATTTAAAGAGTCTATGGTCTTTAGAGAAGCAGAATTTACCTATGAAGACTTCTTAAAAGAAAACTCTTGGTCAAGAGAACAGAATTTTTGGCCTAGGCACCAAACCAAAACTCCAATGGGGCCAGAGTTGTAGAGAGCCACAGCGAGCAGTGACAGCATTCGCCATTACAAGATGGCGCTGGCATCCGGTGCTCCCGTGGGTAAACAAGTAAATTGCGCATGTGCAAGTGGTGAAAGTGCGTCAAGTCACTGCCCAGCCCGGGACTTCATACGGGGTTATGAGCAAGAAGTCAATCAGATATGTCCACGCCACCCTAGGGTGTATATAAAGCAGTGCCATCTTGGGGCTCTCTCTCTTCCTCCTTTCATCGCAATAAACGCTTGCTGCAGAAGGATCCTGGTGCCCGCGTGTGTTCTTGCTGGCGAGACGATTGCGCGGGGCACACAGAGTGGTTTGCCCTATTTTAGGAATTTGATGACCTGGACCAATGACCTCTCTTGCCTTCCTCCTTCATTACCTGTGTGACTTTTCATACTAGCAAACTGAATAAGATTGTCAGATTGATTGCCAGCAAAAAGTAAAATGACATAGCCATCACCCGAGGTAGAATACAAAGAAATGCAGGTCCTGTCTTTATGTGTATTCTTCTGAATACACCCACTTGACAAAGTAAATGATTACCTTGTTCAGAAATATAATTTCAAATTTTCCAACTCTACGTTTCACAGAAATATTTGTAAAGACAAGATCAATAACTGCAAAGTACTTTGAATAAGCAAAGAATAACTTTTGTCTCTACCTGCCAGTATACAAGATGGCTGAGGGCATTACCATACCTGACTTTTCTGAAAGCCACTAAAACAGGTAGTATGATACTTGTTGTGTAATAGCCTTAAGTCATGAGAAATTTTGTTGTTTTTAAAACTCAAAATCCCAAACATTCAATGTTCTATTTATCAGTGAAAACTCAGTAACCACAAGTTGAGGTAAAAATCTGCTAGTTGAGAGAGGCAGAGAAAGCACCCAGCTGACCTTCCTACTTCACTGATATCCCAGAAGAAAAAAGCCCTTTCTCCTTTTCCACACTGTCAAAAATACCCTTCAACTTTAAGTTCCTTTTTTTTAATCTTCCCTGGGTTTTCTTATGTTCACTCTCTATCACCCGGTTTCTTGCTTGGCCTTTTGACCTGTGGTTGACTTTATTTAATCCTGTTTATAGAAAGCCATTGGATTAAAGGTGTGTGCTAGAGCTGAGCCATACCACAAGAAAAAGTTTTCCTAGTACACTATCTCATAACTAAATATTGTGAAACAATCTTGTATTGAAGGTATGTGCAAAGGCCGAGTCATGCCACAAGAGGCAGATTTTTTTTTCAGTATCCAATCTTGGGGTTCATATTATGATCAGATATCCTGCAACAGACTTAAATCAGGCTGTACTGGTCAATATATTCGAGCCATGAAAAACTTCTTAGATCTAGTCTGACCATTCTGCTCAACCTGGAGAAACAATATGCTAGGGTATCAAAGACAACTCACATTTCTTCCAGTCAACCTCCCTCATACAGGCATAGCTGTAACTTGCTAGTAGCTCGTAGCTATCTAAATGTGCTCAGCCTTTGTCCCACAAAATGATTGAGGCCCTCTTACTCTTCGAATAAACAAGTCTCAGTCTCTTGCAGCTGAGTCTTCCTGCTTTTCTGCCTCATTTTACTCATAGCCTGACACTAAAATACAGACACACACACATAGATCAGTGAAATAAAATAGAAGAACCGGATCTAAATCCACACATCTATATCCACTTGTTTTTCGATTTTTGAAACAGATTCTCAAAATATTTATTGGAGGAAAGACAGACTGTTTAACAACTGATCCTTTTAAAACTCAGTATCTACCAGCAGCAAAAGAAAACTAGATTCTTATTATTTACCAAGTAGAACATAAGATGTAAAGTTCTGACGTTATTTTAGTAAAATGAGAAAAAATGAAATCACTTCAAATTATAGTCATATGTAAGAACTTTTGGAGGACACTTCATCAGAAAATAAACAGTCAATACAATTGGCATCTTGTGAAATTAAATAGCTTCTGTACGCAAAGTAAACAATTTCTTGAGTGAAGATATAGGCTATAGAGTGGGATTAGATGTTTGCCAATTATATGTCCAGCACAGGATTCATATTTAGTTTACACATAAAACTTGAGAGGGGGCAGGGAGAGGGAGAGAAAGACAAGAGAGAGAGAGAGAGAGAGAGAGAGAGAGAGAGAGAGAGAGAGGGAGGATCCAATCAAAACTGGAAAATGAAGTGAACAGAGAGATCTCAAAAGAAGAAATAAAATGGCCAATAAACATTTTTAAAAATTGTGCATCATTTTTAAACATAAGAGAAATACAAATTGAAACTATTTTACTATTTTGTCTCCATCAGGTCATAAAGATAGCAAAGGACAGCAAAAGCTGGCCAGGATATAAAGAAAGGGAAATCTTCATTCATTGTTGGTGGAAGTTTAAACTGGTTTAGCTGCCATGTAATTGGTGGAGAAGTTTCTCAGAAATCTAAAATTAAGCGCCTCGCGTTTTTTTCTTATGCATGAATCCTAGATCAGGATTTTTCTCATTGCTGGAAGCAGCCATCAATGCCAGGGACAGATACAGGGAAGGTATAAAGAAACCACGGGAGATGGCCTGGGAGTTAGTGAAGGAGCAGGGCACATATGCTGTTGTGTCTTCTTCGAGAGCCCAAAAGACCAACCAGGACCCTACTCTAATGCAATCACATTACGGTTTCTTTATTATAAACTTAAGCGTGGGTTTACTCACTGCCAACCTGCAGGATGGTTTGGTGAAGTAGCCCTGAACTCTCATTCCTACAAGGTTTTATAGGTAATAGGAGCAAGTGAAGGTGTGTCCATCTGGCAAGTATCTAATTGAGTGATTATTGTAAGCCAACAGGTGGGTGGTCTGAAGCAAGACGATAAACAATCCCAAAGGGTCTAAAAGTACATCTGAAACAATCAGACTAATATTTGATTAACTGTTGCTAGGAAGTAGCTAGGGAATAATTCTGGGGTATGGGCCAAGAACAAGCTTTAGGATTCTTCTTGGTACTTGGGTGCAACTGGCAATAGCTATATTTTTGAACTTTAAGTTTCATCTCTCCAAGCTCTGCTGTCTTTAAAGTTTTTGTTGAAAATTTTCTTTACTCTGATGGGCTTGTTAATATATGGGACTTTGTGCTTCCAGTATACTTTCTTTCTTCTAGTTATTTAGTGGTTATTTATAACACAATGGGGTAAAGGTTTATCCATCTTGTCTCAGCTGAAGTCATTTTGGTTTTCTGCCTCCTATTTTGCAAAGTCCCATGAGAAAGCACCGAACCCTGTTCTAGAAACTCTGGGTCAAAATGCCCCAGCTAACTGCATGTTTTTGGCTCTCCTGAAGCTGCTTGTTGCTTCCCCCTGTGATTGCCAACAAAAACAGGGTTTTCGTGTGTGTGTGTGTGTGTGTGTGTGTGTGTGTGTGTGTGTGTGTGTATCTTCTTTGTAAAACTCCTTGTAAAATGTATTCAGGGCTGTTCTGTGGGAAGTATTTCTCTTCAGGCTGTCAGGAGCTACTCAAATAGAAACTCTTAATTCAAATTTTGGTCATTCTCAAGGTCTCTAGGTTTTACCACATAACAGTAATATGAAGAGTAATTCTTTTTTTGTCTGTTTGGTGCTCCAAATGCCACCTGTATCAGAGGTGCATCTCTTTTCCAACTCTGTGAAAATTTAGCTCATGCTTTTATTGAAAATGTTTTCTATGACTTTAGAATGCAATTCTTTTTTCTATGTCCATAATCCTTAGATTTTTGTCTCTTATATTTGCATTTTCATATAAAGTACCTTAAAAATAACAATCCAGAGTTCTAATTAAATCACATGTGTTCTCATTGAAAATTTTAGTTCTTCTACCTTGTCTTCAAGTTCAGGTATTTTGGCCTTTCTTTGATCCATTCTATTGATGAGGCTTTTTTATTTTTTTTGATGATTTTGCTTCAGTTATTTTTTTTTTAATTTCAACATTTCTTATATCTTGTGTTGAGTTCCTTATTTTATTAGCTTTTTGTGTCTTGTTGGAATTCTTGCAAAATTTTATTTGATTAGCTGTGGCATTTTGACCCAGAGTTTCTAGAACAGGGTTCGGTGCTTTCTCATGGGACTTTGCAAAGCAGGAGGCAGAAAACCAAAATGACTTCAGCTGAGACAAGATGGATAGACCTTTACCCCATTTTAATTTTCTTCTTTGATTTCTTTAAATATATTTTTATTTAACTTGAGTTCTTTGTTTTATTTTTTTAAAATATAACTCACTTTCATTATAAGCCACTCTGCGATCCACAGTTTTGAAAGAGTTAGATTTCTTTCCTTCTTTCTTTTCTTCCTTCCTTCCTTCCTTTCTTTTTCTCTTTCTCTCTTTCTTTCTTTCTTTCTTTCTTTCTTTCTTTCTTTCTTTCTTTCTTCGGTTGGTTGTTTTTTTTGTTTGTTTGTTTTGGTTATTGTTATTATATTACTTTGTTAGGATTTCTACAGTTGGGTTTACTTTACTGTTTGGATTTATTATTTTAAAAATATAGCTCCAGTATTTTTAAAATACAGGAATTGCATGTGTTTATTTATTTTGTCTTTTCATGGACATGTTTTCCATAGTACCTATGTGGAGGTCAAAGGAAAAGTTGCCGAAACGTGTTCTCTTTCTTCACCATGTAAGCTCCTGGGAATGAATTCAAGTTGTTTAACTTTGCATCTTTGAAGCTGAGCCATCTCACCATGCAAACATCATACTAGACAATTAACATTGGTCTATTTCATATCGATAAATTTTGTACCATGTTTCTTATAGAGAAACTTTAATCCAGTAACATGGCTACTCTGATCCCATGCATAGACCTTCTAAATCTATGTAATCTGATTGGAGTGCAGATACTCCAGTATACAAATATATAATTTTAATCCTTCTGGCTGTAATCCTTTAGTAAACAATTCTAATGCAAAACAATGACATCTAATTCAGGGGCAAACAACATGACAAATCAGAGAAAGATTTGACACAGTGAGTCAGATATAGACTCCACCCAACTCTCTTGAGAACAGCACAGGAGAGAGAGGCTATTTAAGAACAGCACAGGGAGAAAGAGTTGGAAGTCAGTGAGGTGAGTGGAGTGCAGGGGAGTTGAGTTTGTTTATGAGTTCATGCAGTTTAATGGAGGTCATCAGAGATAGTTGAAGCAAAAGAATAAGAAGGAGCCAGAAGATTGGAGAAAATTGCCAGTGGTAGTTTTAGGTGAAGCAGAGCAATTCATTCAGAAGCTGTGAGAAGCCAGATTGAATTAGGCACCTTGGAGAGAAGTTTGTGCCATAACAGCTGAGTTAAACCAGCCAGCAAGAGTTCACAAAAACTAGAAAGAATGAGCTTATTCAGCGGTAAGCCTACAAGATGACATTTTCTCTAGATGAATAAAAGTTACTTTTACATAAAAGAACTTTTAGAGTTTCTGGAAAATTTTTGTTGACTAGCTGTATAATTCTCAGCTTTCTCCTTGGTAATTTCTTTAGCTCAGCTCTAGCTATTTTTCAAAGTAATGTTAAGAACCAAAGCAAGAGCTAGAATTTGTCATTTGCAAAATATCAGTATTGTAATTTTAGTAATTTTAAATTCTAGCTACAACTGAATAAGTGAATAGAAGAAATGAGAAAATTCTGCATTATCATATGATTTTTCTTGCTGTGGCATTGGTCCTAATCCATGTAACTCTCTATGCGTTCTTGTTGAAGCCAACAATATTTCTACCCTTTGCTTATTTTGCATAGTTTTGGCAATGCTGGTTGACAGAAGAAAGTATATGTCTGCAAATTTCCCTTGCCTATGGAATATTCAAGTAAAACATATTGGAATGATCAATGAAGTTTAGAATTAAATTAAAAGGATGTAACATGTGTCATGGTAATTCTGCTGACATACAGCTTAAATCTACAGTTCTCAACCTATGGATTGTGAGACCTTTGGGGGGGTGACGTATCAGATATTCTGCATATCAGATATTTACATTATAATTTATAACAGTAGCAAAATTAAAGTTATGAAGTAGCAACCAAATAATCCTATGGTTGCACAGTCACCAAAATATGAGGAACTGTACTAAATGGTTGCAGCATTAGGAGAGTTGAGAGCCACTGTTTTAAATAATGATGCATAAATGTATTTTAGAAAGAAAGAATAAGCAACCATCTTTTATCGACTGTTCATGATATATAATCTTTGCTGAAATAAGTTTTTCTTTTTTTAAGCACAAGAAATCTCAGGGTTACAATAGTTTTTAAACATGTACCCCTACATATCTCTGGGAGAAAGGGAATTTTTAAAGTGTAAAAATCATCCTATCATCTTTCCTGCAATGAGAATTTTCCCCTGGATATTTCTTACATCATATTTCAGGAAGATAAAAAAAAAGTATGTATTTGTTCAGTGAAACTTTAGGCAAGAAAAGTTAGACTCTGAGATTGAGTCAATTTTCTACAATTGTCCCTAGGCATTTTCTTTCAGGGTTGATAAATTGTGTTTTCTTCTTTGCATCAAGAGGTTTGACCAAGAGGTTGTTTTGTTGTTGTTGTTGGCTTTTTTTTATTGTTGTTGTTTTTGGAAGCAAATTGAGTTAATAGAAATCATAAACCTAATCCTAGATGAGGTAAATTAACATTTGGTTCTAATAACTCTGGCATTTTGATATTCTCATAGAGTTTCAGTCTAGCTATCAATGAGGAAGTAAATTTTTCATCTATGAATCATTCTTAATTGTTTAAACAAACAATTTAAAAGATGTATTTTCAATATATTTATCTACATATATGTGAGTCTGTGTGAGTGAATGCCACATGTGTGCATTTGTGTCCTGTAGAGGCATGAAAAAAGTGTCATATCTCTTACTACTGGATTAAATGATTGTTTATTAATGCTACTGGATTAGGTGGCTATTAATGCTAGTGGATTTAAAGGGTACTGAGAATATGACCTAAGATCTTCTGGAAAAACAAAAAGTGCTGTTAACCACTGAATCATCTCTGTAGTCCCTCAGGGTTGTCTGTGTGTGTATGTGTATTTTTTTCTTTTGTGGTTTAAATTTATACAACAAGAAAGTATTATTCATGAAAAACACATTTCCAGTTATATAAACATAAAATCTATAGAATACATACAAGCAGCAGAACTCAGGAGCTTAAGCCATGTGTCTCTGTCTTTATAGTCATGAGTAGAAGTGGTTATGGGGACAATTGATGCTGTTTAGCTCGAGCTAAGAAATGAATAGGAACTAAGAAGTGACCAGCATTGCTGAGGTGAAATCTTCTGGGAGGTACTTTTTAGAACACCAGAAGCTGCGCCCCAGAGATAGACCTTGAGCTGGACTTGATAATGTTTAAGAGTGACCTAGGTAGTACTGGTTTTGAAGGCATGAAGGCTTCATAGAGAGCAGTTGAAGCTTGGCATTGTTAGAGGCAAGGAAAGGCTATTGGTGAAAATATAGCATTAGTTGCAATTGATGACACAGGTCTGAAGATGTCATGCAAAGAACTTGTGGCTTGGCAATATGAAAAGAGTCCATAAGAGGTTACTGGTGAAGCCTAGTTGCAGTGGAAGACCCCAGAATTTTGCGGACACCAGTACCATGGGGTGACCACCAAGAATATCATCATCAGTGTCAAGAGTGCTACAGAGGAAAGAGCTGGAGGCCCAAGTCTTTTGGAGGATCCCAGATAATAATATGTGGATCCCAGATACTAAAACAAGAAGCTATGAAGTTGAAAGTATTATGTATATCCCAAGATGGGGTAGATGCTAGAGACATGGTATGTATATCTGACACCAAATGGTGCTAACAGGGAATGAAATCAGCCCAGAGAAAGAAATTTGTTGTAGTCTTCAGAGATGAAAGGATTTGGAGATCTGAAGAATGCTTTGACATCAGACATGGAGATGCAGAGTTTGGAGTTTACACATCTGTTTGGTTTTGTTTGTTTGTTTTTGTTTTTGTCTTGCTTTTGTCTATTTTTTTCTCACTCTGATGTTCTGAAATGGTAATGTATATCCTGTGATGTTGAAAGTATGTGATCTGATTTTGGATTTGATTTTATAAGGGATTACATTTAAGAGACTATAAATCTCAGGAGAAAATTTCAACTTTGCACTTTAAACAATGCTGAGATTATGATATAGTATGGGGACTTTTCAAGTGGTAAAAAATGTGGTTTTCATTATTGTGAGGAGCCGACAGAAGGCAGCTATCATCCTTGCAGCCATCTTGAGCCATATACCCTGACAAGAGACTTGTTTACAATAGCCGGCAACAACTGAGCACACTCTGATAACATCTTGTTTTAGATACCCAGGATTTTCCCTTGGGTGTGTGAGACAGACTTAAAGGTGTGATTTAGAGATAAGACCTAAGGGCATGACTTAAAGGCATGGCTTAGAAGTGAGACATATAAAAGATGAGAGGCAGACAGAAGAAATTATTAGACACTTGGACTAGAGAACTTGGAAGAAGGACTTGAGACTTACTACAGCAGGAACATTAGGTAGTAGGTATTAGGTAGTAGGCACTTGAGACTGAGACAGGCAACTAGGAATTAGACACTTGGATTAGACACTTGGAACTTGGAACTTGAAGGCACTAGGAACTAGGAACTAGGGACTAGAAACTCAAGACTTGGTGCCAAAGCCCAGGACCTGAGACTTGGCACTAGGAACTAGGGACTTGGACTAGGAATAGAGACTGAAGAATAAATAGGGTTGAATCACACTCTGTCTGGTCTCCATTCCTCACGTCCCTCCTCACTCTCTCTCTTGCTGTACCCTGACCCTCAGACTGGAGCAGCTTGGGGTAATTTAGCCCCCAAGGCTTCTGGCAGTGTGGATTCCAACATTGATAAAGCAGTCCCCAACATTTTTGGTGCCCAGCGTGGGGCAACATTATACTATGACTGGGTATGGCCCAAAGAGAGAGTCATATGAATAAACATATGGGGGCTAGGGAGTGAAATGTGGTGATTATATATTTGCCCATTGATTGGAAGTAGCACTATTAGGAGGTGTGGCCTTATCGAAGGAGATGTTAGGTGAAGTATGTCACTATATAGGTGGGAGAGTCCCTATGCTAAAGATCTGTCCAGTGTGTAATGAGACCCTCCTTCTGACTGCCTGCAGAAAACAGTATTTCTCTGGATGCCTTTGAATCAAGACATATAACTTTTAGATCCAACTCCAGCACCATGTCTACCTGGGTGCTGCCAAGACTCTCTCCATGATAATGGAATATCTCCATGATAATGGGATAAACTGAAACTCTGTAACTATAAGTCAACCCTAATTTAATGTTGTCGTTTATAAAAGTTGCCTTGGTAATGGTGTCTATTTACAGTAATAAAACCCTAACTTATACAGTAGGTAATTCATCATAAATACTCCAACATCATCAAGGGTTTATCTGGTTTTTTGGAAGTGGTAACACATTAGTATTTAGGTCCTAGATGTTAAAAGTCTATCAGTGTAAATGCCTCAGGTCAATGTCTTTGGGGAGTATATATCATACATGGCTCCTTATCTGCTATTTATCCATCTCTGCTTTGTGGCCACTATGGTGTGAGCAGCTTTAGTTCACCACAAGCTTCCTACCATAGACTTTAAAAGGCCCAGAGTAGCTATGGATTAAAACTTCTAATACTTTGACCCAAAATAGTTCTTTCTTTTTCTGAATTGATTCCTCCCAGGTATTTAGTTGTATCAATGGAAAGCTGACAGTTACTTACCAGGTGTAAGCTCCAGTTTCTTCATTATATCACATCATCGTCAATAGTAACAATAACTTCTAAAATTGGTTGTGAGGACTAAAAGAAAGAGTGCATGCAAATTACTTAGTATAGCATCTGACATGTAGGCAAATGTCTTAGTCACTGTTCTGCTGCTGTAGAGACACTACAACTAACCAAGGTAACTCTTATAAAAGAACATATTTTATTGGTGGCTCGTTCATAGGTTTAGAGGGTTAGTCAATAATCATCATGAAAGAGAACATGGTGGCAGTTAGACATTCTTGAGAAGTAGCTTAGAGCTACAGGCAGGCAGGCAGGCAGGCAGACAGACAGACAGACAGACAGACAGAGTGAGAGAGAGAGAGTGAGAGAGTGAGAAAGAGAGACACAGAGAGAGACAGAGAGACAGAGACAGAGACAGAAAGACACAGAGACACAGAGACTTACATAGAGAAAGAAAGAACCTGGCATGGGCTTTTGAAATTTCAAAGCCCACCTGCAGTGACCCACTTTTAACAAAACCACACATACTCCAATAAGTCTAAACTTCCTAATCCTTTTACTCCTAATTCTTTTAATCCTTTCAATGAAATCTCCTGACTGATGACTAAGCATTCAAATGTATGAACTTATGCAGCCATTCTTATTCAAACCACCACATTAGAACATGTTTCTTTGGCTGTAATTACTTAGACTGAGTCCTTGTTCTCACTAAGTGTTGTTTTTCCAGTCTGTGCTCGAGTCACAGATGATTGATTGTAGGATAGATGGACACAAACACACACACACACACACACACACACACACACACACACACACACATGTAACAATAATAATTAAGAAAAGGTTATAAATTTGAGATGGAGTGGGCTCTGTAGGAGAAGATGGAGTTGGAAGAGTATAAAGAGGTAGAGAAATAAGGTGACTATAGTGCTTATGTATGAGATCCTGAAAAAGAATTAACATTAAGGTTGAAAATAAAAATAAAATCAATAAGAATTTTTTATATTCCAAGTTTGACTTATGATTAGGATAGTATAGGTCATGGTTATCATTTCCTTTTACTTACAGGTTTTTCTTTTCATATATCAATTTTATTTTTTCATCTAGTCATTTAATATCATGCTAAAGTGTGTTAGAATGAGCACAAGATTTAGACATCAATCTGAGAAATGACAGCAAGCATTCAATAAAGATATATTTATAGTGTGTGTTATTGTAAGGAAGATCGATTTTCCATATGTGGCAAATGTGTGCCTATTAGTACATAGTGTGCATGTGTGTCATAATACAGCTTATATCTTAAAGGCTTAAGATATTAATTTATCAAATGCTTGATCCAATTCTGTGATACTTTAACTAAAGCATGGAAATATCATCCTCAATTCTATATTCTTAATCAAAACTACTTGGAATAAGTCTGATCAAAGCAGTACTTGTGGTAGTAATAACAAAGAAATAATTATTATGGGCAAAAAATAAAGAAAATACAGATTATCATCATTTGATTCAGTCAAAAGAGCTGAGAGGGTACCCAGTTTTATATTTTAATTTTGTTTTCTTTACTGACATTGCCAGTTCTTTGGTTTCCTTCACTTTTATTCTTAATTATCGTGATATTCGATTCTTGATAATGATGTGGCTAATTTTCCTGATTTTAATTCTTATTTTTCTCTTGTGTTCCCTTTTTTATTCTTGTTAACTTGCTTTATCTTTCTTGCCCAGTATCAGTTTCTAACCTTTTCCCTTATTTTTGTCTGACTTCTCATCCCCCAACTAATCTGTTGACCTTTCTCTAATCTCTTTTCTTTGTACATTATCTTGTTTGGAGAATTGTCCTTATCTTCATAGCCCATAGTCAAGTTCAGGGAAACATTCTGTCTAAAAAGTCTGTATTTTGTAAATGAATTACCAGTTGTCTCAAAGGCTTGGCTCAGCAACTTGTCTGGAAGAACCTTTCTGTCTGCTTGCTCTCACAAAGCCAGAACTTTTACAGGCTTTTTTTTTTTCTCTTTTCTGCCTCCCCACATTCTGAAGCTCCTAGGCAGGCATCTAAGAGAAAATGCACATGGGAAATACCTTTTTGAGCTAATCATTTATCTTCTTCTCTCTATTTCCCCTCTCCCCTCTGTTTCAGGGCTTTTTGAGAGTAGGGGCAATATGGCACAGGTCTCCTTACATCTTTCAGATTTAAACTGATACTAAAAAGAGACTGGCCACCTCCAAGGCAAATGTTTCCCAACTTTCAATTTACTTTTCATTAGGAATTGGACAGCCCCATGCCAGTCTGCCTGTCCATTTAAACAAGGCCTCTCTCATGGGAATATGTAGTTGCAAGCTGAAACATCTATATGCAAATGAGCCTCTCAGTATTTGCTATCAGCCACAACAGAAATTTTCCATCCCTTCAAAGCTATTTTAAAATCTAGAAAAAAGGAGAGAAAAAATTCTCTGTAGCACAGAAACAAAAACCTTGAAGAAAAAGGGATAACTCTCATCACACAAACCACAATCCTACTCCTGATGTTCCTTCAAACAGCTACAGGAGATATAGCTTTCCCCCTTCTCTCTAGAAACATAAAAATGTAGCCTAAGGCAATCTTATATTATTATTATAATTTTCCCAAAGTAAATAGCTGAAGTATAATAGGGAAAGAGTTTCTTGAGGTGAAATACATAAAAATCTCTATCTAGATTTAGAGTCAATAAATCAAATGTTTTCTTAAAATACTGAGTTTGCTTTCATTTTCATAAATAGATAGAAATTACATTGCAAATATGATGGGTTATGTGTCATATCTAAGTATTTTCTTTTGATCTGTAAGGTACATGGTATGGCTGTTAGATAGTATAAGGTCCAGGCAACCATGATTATTCCTGTTTGATTAAGTTTTTTTTTTTTTGTATGTGTGTTAATTTTCCCATATGTACATGAAAATCTAATAAGCTAAGTGGATTGTAAATTTTGAGCCTTTCCTATTTTGTTTGTTGTGTTTACAAATGAGTTAAAACCTAATAAAAGGAATAAGAATATTATAGAAGACATTATCTTCTAAAGTTCAGCTACAGCTGCCATTTAAAAAAATTGTTGTTGTTATTATTTATATTATTCTGTGTTAACTATACTTAATGTATTTCATTATGATATTTTCCCACACATATATAGTAATGTGTAATAAATTTATAGCTCATATTTAAGGGCTGTTATTTATTCTTGCCAGTATTCTATCCTCTCTGATAACTTCCCCTTCCAAATAGTCCCTTTTATCCATTCATGTACTTTTTGTGTGTATGTGACTCAGTGATTTTAATTAGCGGTCCTTATAGGACATCTGTAAGGGAATATTTATAGGATCATGAGCTTCTTACCAGTGGCTGTACTACTGAAGAAAATGTCTCTTCCTCCTGCTACAACTACTACCTGTCTATAAATCATAAGGAAGCAGTGGTGCATCATGAACCTCTCATCTCCTCCATAATAGAAAGCAGACTTGCCCAGTTTCATGCATATCATGCACAGGAAATTTCAACTGACTTGGGCTCTTAAGTGCAACAGTCATGACATGGCCAAAAGAGAGCATTCCACAATACTCCGTCTCTTGCTTTTTCCCTTATACTGTTTCTGCATCTTTTTCCTCCATGTTTCCTGGGCTATGGATGAAGTAATAGACTCTAGATGCCCCATTTATGGATAATGGTCCCTTATTCTTAGCACCTGGGCCAACTATAAGTCTCTATAGTAACCACAGAATATTTTCTTTTCTGTTTTTTACTTGAAAAATTTTATGTCACTAAAGCAAAGAATGGGTACAGAAAATTTAGTTCATTTATAGACTAGAATGCTATTCAGTTATTAAAAGCAGGGACATCATGAATTTTTCAGGCAAATGGATGGAACTAGAAAATGTCATCTTGAGTGAGGTAACCCAGACCCAGAAGGACATGCATAGCATGTACTCACATGGACTCACACATGAAGGATATTAACCAAAACAGTACAGAATACCCATGATACGCCCCTCAGACCATACAAAGTTAGACAAGAAGGAACATACAAATGAGGGTGCTTCAATCCCACTTAGAAGGGGGAACAAACTAATCATGGGAGGCAGAGGGAAAGAGGGACCTGGCAAGAGAGGGAAGGAGTGAGGGAAAAGATGGGGGGAGGATCATGTATGGGAGTGAGACAGGTGAGAAACCCAAAGGGCCAGGAGAATGGATATAAATATGCAGCTGCTGGGGTTGGGGATGGGGGAATCCCTAGAAAATCCCAGAGACCTGGGATGGAGGAGGTTCCCAGAACTTGATGTGAGTGACTGTAGCCAAAATGCTCAACAGTTGTGATACGGAGCCTGAAGAGAACACAACAAGCAGTTAGAAAGGGCTTCCAATGGATGAATGGGAACACCAACACACCTTCAAAAATTTTAATCCAAAATTGTTCCTGTCCAAATGAAATGCAGGGACAAACATGGAGCAGAAACTGAAGTAATAGTCAAACAGTGACTGGCTTAACTTGGGAACAATTTCATGGGCTGGTACCAAACTCTGACACTATTACTGATGCTATGTTGTGGTTGTAGACAGGAACCTAGAATGGGTATCTTCTGAGAGGCTCTACCAGCAGCTGACTGAGAAAGATATCGATACATACAACCACTGGACTGAGGTCACAGACATCTAGGAAGCAGTAGGGGGAAGGTTTAAGGAACTGAAAGGGATGGCAACCCCATAGGAAGACCAACAGTGTCAACTTACCTGGACCCCTGGGAGACAAAGCCACCAACCAAAGAGCATACATGGGCTGGTCAGAGATTCAGGACACATATGTAGCAGAGGACAGCTTTTACTGTTCTCGGTGGGAGATGATGCAACTAATCTTGTAGACTTGATCCCTCAGGGATAGGGCATTCCAGGAGGCCACACTCTCAGAGCCATAGAGGAAGGGGAAATGGGCGGAAAAACTCTGTAAAGGAGGACTGTGTGGTGCTCAACAATTAGAATGTAAATAAAATAAATAAATAATAATAATAATAAATAATAATAATAATAATAATAATAATAATAATAATAATAATAAAGGCTCCAATCCTTATTTCTAAGAGGAAGAAAAGGCAGAACTAACTTTCTACTGATCTTAAAAAAATAAATAAATGAAAAACCCTGATTGCTTATTGTAGTTTGCCTCAGTTCTTATACTTTCTCAGGATACATGATCACATGGCATTCCAAGCATCATTTTTCAAAAGTTCAGAACAAGTTCAAACATAAATTCAAATCACACATTGAATAAAAGGCTACAACAAAGATGTTTCCATGTGTTTCCATTAAGACTAGCTATCCAATTAAACATTCATTATCTGCTACTTGCTTAACAGGTTCATTAAGACTTTACAAAAATAATTCATATGTCTAAGTTAGCAAGATTTTGTCTTTTGTACTTACACATACAATAAATATACAAAAAATACAACAAACAAAATAAAATGAAATAAAATAGAATAAACCTTTCAATTTCCAATTTATGAACTTTATTTATCAGATATTGCTTTCAAGCTAGTCTGAATGGAATATTTTCCCTGATCATTAATCAGTTTCAAAGTTGAGTTCTATTTTAGTGCAATTAGCTAGTGACACATGAAGGTATAGGAGACCCATTTATGGATAATCATTCAATAGTCACTTATTCTCAGCACCTGGAGCAACTATAAGTATCTATTGTAATCATGAAATATTTTCAAAAAAAAGTTTCTTGGAGTAAGGCTGGTAGCAGCAATAATCCTTTGGAATGAGTTTCTGAGACAGTTGATCTGAATGGAACTGTAATTCTTGGTCTCTCTTCTTTCACTTAGTTAAGCTTGTCTCCTCAGATTAGTGCTATACGGGAAAGGAACAACTTGAATCTCTGGGCTTCAGCAGATTTTTGGGAGTAAAGGTGGAGGTGGGAGTTAGGGGAAGGGGGACTAAGATGGAGGTTTTAAGTCTGCCTGGTAGTTTCCAAAGACTCTCTTGTCTCACCATTCTGCTTAACTTCTGTTTTTCAGAATATTGTTGGTAAGATAAAAGCAAACAAATTTTTTTGTTTTGTTTTTGTTTATTTATTTATTTATTTTCCTAATTCTCTATTTTATGGTGCCTTCTGTTGCTGTAATTAAAACCATTACCTAAACTCAACTGGGGAGGAAAGAGTATACTTGTCTTACAGATTACAGTTAAACATTGAATGTTATCAGGGGAGGTACAATAAAAGGAAGCCTAGGTTTTTTAATCACAGACACCCATGTAGCCCCTTCTGAAGACTTCCCCTGAGACAGCTTAATTCCTTGATATTTCTGAATTATTCTAGCTTGTGGCTAAACCAGATACCATGTGGTTAGAAAGCCCTCCAGCAGAAAGGAAGAAAGGTTTAGGTATTTATTGTGAAAACTTGTTCATGAAGTCTCTGAAACTGCCTGCCATAGATCAGGTTTTTTCCAAGGTAAAACTGAGAATACATATCAACAAAGAAGTTGGCTGGGGTTTCTTTCATTAGTTCTTTTCCTTTCATTCTGTGCTCATATTAATGGTTGTCACATGGCTTCTTAATGACATCAGACTGAGATCTATATGGTTTTACTTTCCTCTATAGTTTAAATATATAGAAATCACAAGAATGCTGCCCATTCTCATTGAGAGAGCTTTGCTGAGGCGATGGCTTTTGAAATGTGTACTCACTTGCATGGTGCTATCAACTAATGTATCTATCTGGGTCAGTAGAACTGTGAGACTGGCCAAGGCACTGTCATAAAGGATAGTATGCTGTGAATCTTCCAGTGAGATGAATTATAAACAACATCATCCAGTACGTCTTCTACCAAGATGGCTGGCTCTCTGCAGTCCATAACTTTGTACAGTATTTCAGTAGCTGAACCATATTAACTCTCTTCAGAAACTTTATATAAACCCCTACCTTCTATGTTGACAAATTGAATTTCCTTTTGGACAACATTCCTCCTATGATTAAAAACAGTCTATTTTATGTGAATGGTTTGACTCTAAACACACTCATTCTTAACATAACTAAAAGTACCTGTCTATTACTGAATCATATCTGCAGTATGAGTCTTGGATGAAGCATGAACACTCATATTTTCAAGTACAGTTTATCTATCAGCAAAGGAAATATAAGGTTTCTTTGTTTCTTTCAAACATGTGACCAACTCTTACAGACCCAAAGCACTCAAGGTAATGGGTGAAATCAAAGTGATGTGTATTCTTTTCAAAGGAATAGTTGGAAACTGCTAGACACCATTGCTTTTAAACATAGATACACTTTAGCTTGAATTTCAAAGTCTTGATTAAAATCTGTGGCAGACTGGTTATTGGAAGCAGAGCTGCTTCTTCTGTGTTGCAAGCCTAGCTTCCTGGGTTTAGTCAGAGAAGATGCACCTAACTTTCAGGAGATTGGAGGCCCCATGGAGTTTAGAGGTTTAGTGGGGTGTGGGTGGGTGAGGGGAACATCCTCTTGGAGATAGGGAAGCAGGGAGGAGGTATGGGATGTGGAATAATCATAGGGTAGACCATGATGGGAATAAAATCTGGAGTTTAAAATAAATAAATAAATAAATAAATAAATAAATAAATAAATAAAATTAGTTTCTTAAACATGCACTTTAGATCTAAATTTTAATATGAAGATCAAAACAGAATGAATTAATATGTGCTTCTCAGATGTGACAACTCAGAAATGAGCATCTCAAACACCATGTCATTGCTGATATAAAGACCTTACTCAGTAATTTTAATTAGAATCATGGACTTTTGTAGCTGGAACAAACTTTAGGGATCATGTATCCCAACTCTCTCAGGTCATAAAAATAAGAAAACCAAGAAAATCCGATTATTACCCAGAGTCAGTAAACTACCACATGGTAGAACTGGGATGCAATATATCTTTATGGCACCCATCAAATGATATTTCTATTGAAGTACATTATCTGTGCTTTACAGAACAGAAAATATTTTACAAATTGAAAACAAAAGAACACAGTCATTATCCATTGAATTCCATCTGAGATATAACTGAGTTACATTAGAATTTGCTTTGTTTGGTAATGAGTATGTAATGTTAAATTATAAACTTCTACTTTTTCATCCTCTGTATAAGCTGTACTCAATTACTTCAAATTATAATGAACATGTAACTGTCCATCAGAGAGATGAGCTTAGTAGACCTTCTGAATATTCTATTATTTCATTCATGTTTGGATTCATGTGGATTAGACTAAATTAGCATATTTTAAATAAGACTTATGTTGTCATTGCATGAAAAATGGTGTGGACAGTTGCAGTGCTATCCACACACACACACACACACACACACACACACACACACACACGTGTGTGTGTGTGTGTTGATATATATATATATATATATAGCATACTTTGTGGGAAGTGAAAATATAAACAATATTTATATAAACAATATAAAAATATAAACAATAAAAGAAATCTTGAATTTCTCAGCCATTTCCAGGAGCTCAAACAGAGCCAATGTTTTCATTAATTATACTTATATGGGCAAGCTGACCTGTATAGCTACTGGCTTCCAGTACAAACATATCTGCCAGTCTGAAAGATCGGGTACCTAAAAGCCATTGGTCATTTGCTTCTTACTGATTTTTTTTGGCCCTGCCACAGAAGTAAGAGATCTTAAACTGAATGTTTCAGTGATATTTTGGCTACTGAGGTCTTACATGAGGTTTCCCTCTGGACTGAGCAGGAGTAGAGAGAAGGAGAGGATATATTACCTCAGATGTTTAGGACCAACAGTTTCCTAATTTCTTTCCTACTTCATGCTAACCATTTCTAGTTCATATAAGGTCTTAGAAAACTTTATTTACTGAGAAAATGGGGTGTAAAACCCATTTTCAGTGTTTGATAAGATACCAACAACAGCTTCACTTTGTTCTGATTATGCTGGTTTATCAGCCCTCTGCTGAAAACTTCCAGCTCTACAGGATGCAAAGGTGGTTTGCCATTATATTCAGTTACTTAATTATCCTCTATTCAGATCACATGAAAGGATGGGGTTGACCTACTGAACTTCAAGGGCCAGAGTCATATGGATCAATGGCATATGGCAAATTCACAATGACTATCTAATTCAAGGTTATAATTTTACACACACACACACGCACACACACACGCACACACGCACACACACACAGAACACAAAAGTAAAAGTAAAAGCCTATGGGTTGACTTTTTATTTTACAAATATTTGTGAGAATACTGTTATTTCTTATACTATTTTTTAATAGGCAAGTATTTATAATTTCAATAAATTAAAAAACCATTGAAAATGTATTATTTTAATTTTAGATTTAGGCGATAAAGATTGAACTTTGGGATTCTTATATACTCTATACAGTCTACAATACTGAGAAAGCCCAATGTACTTTGGTTGATTTTGAAATATGTCATGTCTGTGAATGGGCCATGAAAGTACATGTGTTTAATTTCTTTTTCATGCTTTACTAATATATTTTATTTTGATCATTCATTGATACATGTTAATGAATACCAATAAAGTTAGTATTGCAAGCCCAAAATGACATATAGTTAAAGGTACAGTTTTTTTTTGTTGTTGTTGTCTTCTAATTCTTTATCTTCCAAAGGAAAATATTTATATGCAGATTCAAACTTGAAAAAACATTCTGTTCCCAAAGTTAAATAAAAGGAACTACAAATATACCCAGGATTCTATATCTTTTCCTCTCAGTAACTCTTGTATATGTCTGTGGAAGACAGCCTTAGCTGTATTTCTACATAAGATTCCATTGGAAGACAATACTGTAGCTTATTTAGTTTCTGGCTATTCATCATTTGTATTCAGTGTGCTCTTAAGTGTACGTGATTACAAGAGGAGAAATGTAGGTAGTGTGTGAGAAATACAATAGCATTGGTATGAGTTTAAACATATTTGAAAGGGATTCCTTCTTTAAGAATTTATCAATGTCTTCAATATACTTAATCTCTCAAACACATTTGGCACATTTGGTATAATTGTTCCAAAAATTATTTGTGTGACAAACACAGTTTAGGAGACACTCTTTTTAAGGAAAACTTTCACTTTGATTGTGATTACCATTTTGCAACAAGCTTTGACTTTTATAAGAAGCAAAAAACAATTTTTTCTTATGATGTTATTTCTGAAAATTAAACAATACACCCTGACAATAAATAGTTACACAGTTACATAAGCTATTTTTTGTGTGTTTGTTATATAGTTCCTTAGAATTACCACTGTAATTTAAACACTGAGGCAATTGTATCTAGAGGTAGCCCTTTTGACCAAGCATTTGAAACAGGATTCCATAATCACAGCTGGTACTACTGTTTATGAAAAGAGCATAGAAAACAAGATATTCTAGTTTTTGCTCATTTATCATTGGAGAACAGAACATTTGATCTTTCTAACCGAAGAGGATATAATAGCACCATCTTTGAACAGAGACGGAAGACACTGAATCCACTAGCGCTTTAATCTTGGCATTATCAGCCTCTGGAAATACAAACAATACCCATCTGTTATTTGTTAATTTTTCAGCCTATGAAATTTTGTTTTAGGTGGCAAAATAGATTAAAACAAGTTGATTTTCTAATTGATATCTCATAGCAAATGCTATGATGTGATTTCACACATATAATCATATAGCTATTCATTAGTATTTTGTCCTCTAAAACATATGAACACATTGATGGAAATCTTATTAGTTTCAAGAAATCATGGAGACAAACACAAATTAGACAGGGATATCTCACATAAATTATTTACCATCTGAAATGAACAAAAGCAATCTTTTTTGATTCCTTGCATAAAACATTCATGTTTTACAGTGTTAGCTGAAACATGGGGAAAAAGTATGAAAAAACACTACAGAAACATGCAATAAAAGACAGTAAGTCAAAGAATTCTTAGGTTGGTGAACAAAGGCATTCTAGTAGGCCTGGAAAAAGCAACTGCAAAACATTGCTGTAATTGAATCTGACATCATGGGAGGAGAGTACAGAAGTGCCAATCATCACTGAAGATATTGGGCTATAGTCTGAGAAAATCTGCAAATGTTTTCTTAAGTACAGAATTATTTGATTGACTGATGTTCTTTGCGTTCCACATTTTCTCCAGAAAAATTTACATTTCAGGTCATGGGAGCAATTTTCAAAAAAAATCATGTGTAAACACACAAAAATCAAAGGTGTTTTTTTTTTCTCTTCTTCTTTCCCTTGTGTCAAACAATTAATATCAATATGTATACATATATATATATATATATATGTATATGTATATGTATATGTATTTATGCCTTAAGATGGACTTCTGCTAAATTAAACTGGTTAGGTTTTTCATATATACATATATATATATATATATATATACATATATATATATATATATATATACATATATATATACATATATATATGTATATATATATATATATATATATATATGTATATATGAAAGTGCTTCTGTAAATTATGTGTTAGCAGAAATGAAAGGTACTAAAGCATGCTTCATGTTTCATGGTGACACTAATATTTCTTTTTTCAGATGGGTTCAATCTATCTTGGAATGCTGGAATGCTATAAGGAAGATCATGAGAAAAATAACATAAAAGAGTCCACTATGAAAATATTGTTGGAATGGTGGAGAGTACTGTGTGTATTGCAGTTATTACCTATAGAGAGTAGTTGTGAAGTACACATGGAGGGTCCAGAGGGAGACAATGGACTGCTATAGAAAGAAAAGTGAGTAAAAAGCATTGTCCTCTTACCTCCTATGTCCTGCCCTCCTTGGCCCTTACAGTCTTTCTTTGGTTTTGATTCAGTGGAAATTGAAATGAAGTAAGAGTATCATATGAAGGAAAAAATAAGTCTTTTTTTTGTTGTTTTTTTCTTTTTTTATTGGATATTTTATTTATTTACATTTCAGATATCATTCCTTCTCCATTTCCCTACCCCTAGAACTCCCTATTCCATCATTCCATGCCATGCCCCCTCCTTCTTTTTGCTTTTAGATTATTTTAATTACATGCATGCATAAAGGTCAGTTCTAGGTTGAAGGTCTAGCAATACAATAGATGCAAATAGTCAAGGAACAAGCAAGACAATAAACACAAATAGTCAAAGAACAAGCACGGCATTAAACACAATTATGTGAACACACCCATGATCACTGTTTCTAAGGGCTTATCAGCATGACCAAAATACTTGAGCCAACTCTTCCCTGTCCTAGCCCAAAGTCATTTTCATGTCTGAAGCCTACTTCCTTGTTCTAGCCTAAAATTTAGATTCCTGTCTGAAATTACTTCTTTATTCTAGCCTAATATTTAGATTCCTGGCTGAGATTACTTCTTTGTTCTAGCCTAAGATTTAGATTTCTACCTGAAATTACTTTTTTGTTATAGACTAATGTCAGATTCCTTCCTGAAGCTTACTTCCTTGTCCTTGGCCAATGTCATATTTCTGCCAAGCAGCCCATTTCCTTGTCGTTGGCCCATGTCAGATTCTTGCCCAGCAGCCCTTTTTACTTACATGCTCCCATGAAAAAGAATAAAAATGCTGTCAAATATAAGCCACTTCACCTATTAATATAAACAATCATAATGTATGCGTGCATATTGAGAATGAAAGGAAAAATGTCTTCTTAAGAACCAAACAAATGTGTTAATGATGTGACTAGAATCATACCATTTTCTGAATAGCAAATGCTTGTAGACTCTCCCATAATTCCTTCAGAAATGAAACAAAACAAACCCAAAAACATATATATATATATATATATATATATATATATATATACATTTGCACACATTTTATGGGGTTTTTTTGCACACATTTTATAATCATGATCTCTCTTAATTTCTCATCTCTGAATCTCAGGTTGTAGTGCAATAAAACATAAGAATAAATATAAAATGTTCAGAAAAAAAATACTAGCCATGTGCTATACTGTAAAGTCAACCTAATAAGGAGACAAACTGTCCTACTACACACTAACAGGGAAGTCCCATTTTGGTTATGCTATGGCTTGAGTGTGAAGTCTTCCACAGGTTTATGTGTTTAAATACCTGATGCCCAGAAAGATTTACCATTTGGGGAAGTTGTGCACTTTAAAAGAGATGGAATCCAGATAAAATGATTGCTGGGGGACAGAACTTGTGATTTATAGCCTAGCATTGGTTCTAAACTGATCTCTCTGCTTCCTTGTCCACAAACATAGCAAGTCTCTTCTTCCGATTGTTGGTAACACCACCTTGCTTTTTCCACCATAAAGCAGTGATCCAAAAGCTACTCCCCTTGCTACTTCTGTTAGGTAATTTGTCATGAAAACAAGAAATGTGGTTTTTTTTGTTGTTGTTGTTTCTGTAGCTATGGTGGCAGCCCAGAAGTATTAGCCTCCTCCTTTACTCACCCATTTTCCACCTCATAAAAAAGAAGAGCAGAAATCTATTAAGAGCAAAGGCACCTTGGCTGCTATATATCTGGTGATCAGCCTGCTTTTGAATGGATTGTATGGATTTCTGTCATGGCCACAATAATCATGGATGAAAGAGACTCACTTCAGTATCTTAGGACATATAAATCCTGAGGGGTTTCTGCAATTGAATTTTAAGAGAAAGATCTGTGAAAAATAAATTTTCCTGACATATCTGGGCAAATGGAAACTGAGTTACAATAATAAAGAAGAGTATTGTGGATCAAAATACTTAGCTTTCATATTGGTCTTAAGGATAGAAATATAGAAGTGGAAATTTGCAACATGTTGCCTAGGCTTTTACTAAGTTAAACCAGACCCTATTTGTAAGAAATGGCCAAATAAATCAGTAGATTTACTTTCAGGGGGTAGACTGATGAGAAAAAAGTCACCCAGCCTGTATTACCAAAGGTAGCAAGCTTCAGTCTTCTTCTCACATTCTATGAACTAGGATTAGAGGACTTTGGTACAGAATATATGCCAGAAGAATGTGAAAGTTATCACTGTGGATCACACATCTGAGTTGTTTGACCGTGCAGCTTTGATAGAGAACGACAGTGCTGACATTCCCATGGCAAGCTTATAAGGAAGTTATGTCACTGGGTCTGGACAGGGAAAGGGATGCTTCAGGGATTATCTAAGACTTAAGTAGCCCATGTTGCCCTATCCTTACGAAACAAAAATACTTTAAAAATCTCTTCCTGTCCTAGAGAAAATCTGAATGACCTATATGAAATTATGGTTTGTTATAAATAAGTCTGTAACCTCTCTGGAATCTCACATTCCCAGAAGACTATGCATCTCAAAAATATATGAACAAAAGTATGTACATTTTATAAGAGATTTTATAAATGGATAAGCAGGGAAAATGTATTCTCTCATTTTTTACTCAACTACATTTATTATGATAAGACCCCAACAGCCAGCAGATGTAAGCTGCATGCTTTCTCCCCTCACCAAGCAGCTCTGTTGTCTTCCCTCTTGAGGAGGCCTGCCAGGCCCCAGGAACATCCAGGTTAGACATAACACTAGAGGCCCCCTGACTTGTTGGTCCACCTAGGGCAAGGCCAACAGAAGTGATCTTCGTTTTGCTTTCTAAGCTCCATGATCAGTCCCACAGCTTGGACTCCCTTCCAAGGGAGGCCTGCAGGACACTAGGAGCATTCAGTTCCACCTGGAACACAGCCACCAGAGGAGAGAGCAGCATGTTCTTCCCTGAGTTCCATTGCCAGACCCAAGACTCTGCCTGACTCCCGAAGAGTCCTGAAGATACAAGAAGGAAAACTCCAGCCAAACGAGTGTAACTACACCCAAGAAATCACAGGAAATAGAAAACACCACAGCAAAATCAAAAGAAGAAATACACACACACACACACACACACACACACACACACACACACACACACTACCAACAACAACAACATCAAAATAACAAGAAATAGCAATCCTTGGTTATAAATATCTCTCAACATCAATGGACATAATTATCCAATAAAAAGATAGGCTAAGAGAATGGATATGTAAACAGGGTCTATCACTCTGCTACATACAAGAAAACCACGTCAGCAACAAAGATAGAAACTACTGTAAAGAAAAGGAAAAAGGTTTTCCAAGCAAATGGACACAAGAAGCAAGCTAAAATAGTGATTGTACTCAAAAGAGTTGGGGAAGGACACTACATACTAATTAAAGTACAATCCGTCAAATGGTGTTTCACCACCATTGGTATGCTCCAAAATTTAAGGGAACCTACATTCATTAAAGAAATATTACTAAGGTTTAAACAACACATCGAATCCCACACATTATTAGGGGGAATCTTCAACTCAAACACAATACTCTCATCCAATTGAAAAGCCATAGCAACAGAAACTAAAAAGAGAAATAATGAAACTAGCAGATGTTATGCATCAAAACAACTCAACAGATGTCTATAGAACATTTCACCCAAACACAAAAGAATATACTTTCTTCTCAGCACTTCACTGAACCTTCTGCAAAACTGACCATATAGTCAGTCACAAAGCAAGCTTCAATATATATATATATATTTCATTTCAAAATATATATATTTCATATATATATATTTCATTTCAATATATATATGTGAAAATCAAAATAATGTGACCACTATAGACAAAACCAAGAATTCAACAACAGAAAGCCTACAAACTCATGGAAACTGAACATTTCTCTAATCAATGTCCACTGAGTAAGAGAAGAAATAAAGAAGGAAATTAAAGACTTTCTAGAATTGAATGAAAATAAAACACAACATACAGAAACTTATGAGAAACAATGAAAGCAGTGCTAAGAAGGTTCATAGCACTAAATCCTTCATAAAGCAATTGGAGAGATCTCATGCTAGCGATTTAAAAGCATACCTAAAAGCTCTAGAACAAAAATAAGGAAGTACACCCAAGAGAAGAAGATGGCAAGAGATAATCAAACTCAGGGTTAAAATCAATAAACTAGAAGCAAAGAGAACAATACAATGAATCCATGAAACCAAGAGCTGGTTCTTTGAGAAAATCCACAAGATAGAAAAACCCTTCAGCCAAGCTAACTGAAAAACAGAGAAACAATATTCATATTAACAAAATCAGAAATGAAAAGAAGACAACAACAGAAAATGAGGAAATTCGAAGTATCATTAAGTCTTATTTTAAAAGCCTGTACTCTACAAACTTGGGAAATCTAAAAGAAGTAGATAATTTTCTTAATATTTTCTCCTTGCCAAAGTTACCTCAAGATCATGTAAACAATTTAAATGGTTCTATAACCACCAAGGAAATAGAAGCAGTCATCAAAATCTCCCAATCCCAAAACCCAAAACAAACCAAAACAAAACCAAATCCCTTTTGTCCACATGGTTGTAGTGCAGAATTCTGCCAAACTTTTAAAGAAGAGCTAATACCAGTACTTCTCAAACTATTCTGCAACTTAGAAACAACAAGAGCATTGCTAAACTCATTCAGTGAGGTCACAGTCACCATGATACCTAACTAAATAGGGAATTTCAGATCAATTTCTATTATGAAATATTAATGCAAGTGCACTCAATAAAATACTCTTAAACTGAATGCAATAATACATCAAAATCGTCATCTATCATGATCACATCAGCTTAAATTCTGAGATGAAAAGATAATTCAATAAACGTACATCCATCAACATAGTCCATCATATAACCAAACTGAGGGAAAATAAACCCACATGGTCATCTCATTAGATGTTGCATAACCTTTTAGCAAATCCATCCACCCTTCATGATAAAAGTCTTTGAGAGAGCAAGGATCCAAGGACTATACCCAACCACAATACAGGTAATATACAGCAAGCAGATATCCAATATCAAATTAAATGAAGAAAAATTTAGAGCAATTCCACTAGCAGCAGGGACAAGGAAAGGTCAGTCACTCTCTCCAAATTTATTCATATAGTATTTAAAGCTCTAGCTAGAGTAGTAAGACTACTAAAGGTGATTAAGGGGATACAAATTAGAAAGGAAGAAGTCAAAGAATCTCTATTTATCAATGATAGTGTATATAAGTAATCCCAAAAGTTCTACCAGAGAATTCCTCCAGCTGAAAAACTGCCAGGGTCTAGCCTTGACATGAGTTGGGGATAGTCAAGGACTATGGATACTTGGTAGGTGAATAAGAAAACATACAATTGAGATACAATAATGACAGGCTGAAGGTTTGGTTTGGGGGTGTGTGTGGCAAGGGAGCCCTTAAACTCAGGAGTCAGAGTGTTAACCTAGACTTGACTCAGTCCCAGTCTTTTATTGAAATCATACAGGGAAGTTGGGTTACAAAATTCATACGGGGATGGGTAAATGCTTCTTTATTTTCCTGTGCCAACATTTTCTTGTGATACAGAGTAATATAGATTTAGAACAAAAAAGGGGAACTATACAATCTCAGACATAAAAGTTTTACAGCAAACACATTTTTTTTTTAATATCTCCCTACCACCAACTTCCAGTGAGGTCGGGGGCAGCAGTATTGTGGTTACAAAATCAGTATCTTTCAGACATATGTGAGACAGTGTGGTTTCATAAAAGGGCAGACATGAGGTTATATTGCTGACCCTGCAGTCTTTATAGTTTTTGGACTCCATTTGTCTGTCTACAAAAACATTCTTACCTAACCTGTATGAAAAATTCCTAGGGGGCTGTCACCATTGGCTATGAACCTAAGGAACTCATTGCTAGCTTTCTGGGAAGTATCTGTATATTATTCCATCCTCAATTTTACAAAAAAAAAATTCTATTTTTATTTTGTAGAATTGAGTCTAAGACTCAGAGGAATAGCTGCAGAATTACTCTTCTCTGCCTGCGAGTGACTATAACATACACTTTTCTTGAATTCATGAACAGCCTTTATTTTAATATTACTGGTAACACCTAGAGCAAGGCGACTCCTACTAGATCTTTCCAGGCCACCAAATATCTGTTTAATCAAAGAAGGAAGAAAGAGAAGGAACAATAACTAGATAAAAAGGCTCATAAGTTTTAAGAATAATTGCAGAAATGACATTACAAGGTGCTTGCACCAAAGAAGCAGGCTTTGGGGCCTCTCAGTACTCATACTGGGGCCCACAAGAGGCCATAGCCTCAAGTTCTGAAACAAGGTACCCCAGGCATGTTTTTCTTCTTTGTCATCATGGGTTCCAGGCATCTCAAGCTTAGTGTGGGTTTTCTTTAACAAAAAAACACTTTCAGCAAAGTGACTGTATACAAAATTAACAAAACAAACAAACAAAAAAAAAACAAAAACAAAAAAAAAACAAAAACAAAACCAAAAACAAACAAACAAAAAAACCCAGCAGCTCTCCTTTATACAAATGACGAATAGGCTGAGAAAGGAAGTAGGGAAACAACACCTTTTATAGTAGCCACAAATAATATAAAAATGCTTTGGTGTAACTCTAACCAAACAGGTGAAAGGCCTGTATGAGAAGAACTTCATGTCATACTCCCTGAAGAAAGAAATCAAAGAAGACTTCCGAAGATGGACATATCTCCTGTGCTCGTGGGTCACCAGGATTAATATAGTGAAAACAGCTGTCTTACCAAAGGCAATGTACAGACTCAATGAAATTTCCATCAAAACTTCAACACAATTATTATAGACTTTGAAAGAGCAATTCAAAACTTCATATGAAAAAATAAAAAATAACCCATGATATCTAAAATAATCCTGTACAATAAATGAATTTCTAGAGGTACCACTATGAGTGATCTCAAACTGTACTACAGAGCAATAATAATAAAAAACTGCATGTTGTTCATATAGAAACATTAAACTAAACACAATATAATAAACTCACACCCTTATGGACACTTGATTTTTGACAAAGAAGGGGAGAAAACATACAATGCATAAGAGAAAGCTTCTTCAACAAATGGTGCAGTTTGCACTTGTTATCTGCATGTAGATGATTGTAAATAAATCCATATACATAGATTAACCTGCACAAGTCCAGAGACCTCAACTTATAATCAGATACACTAAATCTGATAGTAAAGAAAGTGGGAAATAGCCTTAAGTACATTGGCACAGGAGACAACTTTTTGAGCATAACATTAAGAGCTCAGACACTAAGATTCACAATTAATAAATGAGACCTCATGAAACTATAAAGCTTTTGTAAGACAAAGGACATCATCAATACAACAAAATTGAAGCCTACAAAATGGTAAAATATCTTCTCCAACCCTTTATCTGACAGAGGCTAATATCCAAAATATATAAAGAACTCAAAAAACTAAACACTAACAACCCAAATAACCCAATTAAAAAATGGATTATAATGATAAACAGAAAATTCTAAACAGAGGAATCTCTGTGGATGAGAAGTACCTAAAGAAATATTCAATGTCCTTAGTCATCAGGGAAATGCAAATTAAAAGGTCTCTGAGATTCTATTTTATTTCCTTCACAATGTCTAAATTCAAAACACAAGTGACAGTACATGCTGGAAAGGATGTGGAGTAAGAGGAAAACTCCTCCATTGCAGCTGGGTGTACAAACTTGAAACCATTTTGAAAATCAACCTGGGAGTTTCTCAAAAAATTAAAAATAGTTATACCTCAGGACCAAGTTACACCACTCCTGGGCATATATCCAAAAGAAGTCCTATGATATCACCAGGGCACTTGCTCAACTATGTTCATAACAGCTTTGTTCTTAATAGCCAGAAACTGGAAATAACTGAGCTGTGCCTCAAAGAATGGATAATGAAATGTAGTTTATTTACACAAAGGAATACTACTCAGGTATAAAAATAAAGACATCATGAAATTTGCAGGCAAACAGATGGAACTAGAAAATATCACACTGTGAAGAAACACAGACCAAGAAAGACAGAATGGTATTTACCCACTTATAAGCAGATATTAGTCATAAATTACAGGATAACCACATTACAATCTATGAACCTAAAGAAGCTAAGTAACAAGAAGGGCCCAAGGGAAGATGCTTGAATCTCACTCATAAGAGTAAATAAAACAGACACTGGAAGTGGATAGAGTGAACTGTGTGAGAGAGCCAGTGAGGTGAGGAATAGGGGTGGGGGTCAGGTGTTGGGGGAGTTGAGAGGGCTTGGAGAGAAATGAAAAATCAGTGTGTGGGGGGAATCTCTGGAACAAACCTGAGAGGAAGCCTGGGATGGTCAAAACTTCTGAGAAATGTGGAGGTGACCCTTGCTCAGACTCATAGCAGCTGGGGACATGGAGACTGAAATGGCCACCTTCTGTAGCTGAGCAGGAATTCCAGTAGAGGGAGGAAAACACCAAGCTACCCACAAAACCCTCGACATAAAATTTGCCCACCTTAAAGACATAAAGGGATAAAGATGGAGCAGAGATTGAGAGAATGGTCAACCAATTACTGACACAAATTGAGTTTTATCCTATAGAAGAGAGCCAACCTTGGCACTATTAATGATACTCTGCTTTGCTTGCAGACAGGAGTCTAGTACAACTGTCATCTGGAGGCTTTATCCAGCAGCTGGTGGAAACAGATACAGTGACCCATATCCAAACATTAGGCAAAGATCAGAGAGTCTTGTGGAGGAGGAAGCCAGAGGGGTGAAGGACAGCACAAGAAGACCTATAAAACCAACTAACTTGGACCCAATGATGCTCACAGAGACTTAACCACCAACCAAAAAGCAGGCATGGACTACACCTAGACTCATTAGACATATGTATCAGATGTTAAGCTTGGAATTCATGTGGGTCCCCCAACAATTAGACCAGGGGCTGTCTCTGACTGTGACTTTGTTACCTGCATGTGGATCCCTTCCCGTTAGCTAGACAGCCTTGTCTAGCCTCCCTGTAAATGGAAGAGCTTAGTCCTGAAGAGACTTGATGTTCCAGAGTGGGTTGGTACAGGGGAGATTGAGGTTTTTCTTCTCTGAAGAAGGGGAGGAATGAATGAGAGATAGAGGTGGGATGATGAGACTGGGAGGAGAGGAGTAGGGGGTCCGTGATTGGGATCTAAATTAAGTAAATTAATACATAAATAAAATAAAATAAGAAGGATAGAAAGAGAGAGAAACTCCCAATCACAGCAAAATCATTTTTCTAGGAGCAGAACTTAAAATTGCCAATTTACTAAACCAGTGCAATTACTGACCACATTATAAATATTTATCCTTATGCTCACAAATAACTGTAGTTCTTACTTTTGATCAAGGTTACATCTCTTTGAAACAGACAGAGAAAATTTCAGAAAACCACAACTGTTCCAAAGGCAGAGTTCTAGAGATACTACTATCACACAACTCCTGTACCTAAAACTCAGCTAAGGATGGGGTGGATAGACTGTAAAAGCCAGAGAAATAGGATCTTTGATATACCTAGATATGATAGAGAAACTACACTCATAAAGTCTCTTCAACATTGCTGCCCAAATAAGACCTGAACAAGATAACACCAATAGACATACTAACATTGAGTAGGAGAACTCAAGGGACTTCAACATTAGTTCAACTCTAGACAACAACAAGCACCTAAGTTGGATAAATAGAGCTCCTCAGAGAAGATTCCTCCAAATGGTTAACTAATACCAAATTGTTAGCTTTGGAAAATACATACGTAATAAATATCATTATATAGATTGAATAAGCATTACCTTTATATTTAGCAAAATATACATGTTAAACCTCAGAACATCTCTCTCCTACTGTGTGTTTGTGTGTGTATGTGAGTGTGTGTGTGTGTGTGTGTGTGTATGTGTGTGTGTGTTTAATGACTATAAGACAGAGTAAAAGGGTATATTAAAAAAAGAGAGATATTGGAGGGTGAAATGGAAGAGAGAACAATGTAATTATGAAAAAATTTCAAAAAAATTAAAAGACTCTAAAACAAATAAAATATCTTTACTGAATGGAAACTAAGAAATAGAGAATTGTGAGTTATTAGGGACTGTGTAGTCTGAAGAGAGCATGTACTTTAGTTTAAGCTAGTGGGTTTCCAAGCCTAACTAACCTAGGCCAACATCCATCATTTGTGAAATCTCATATATTAATTTCATAGATGTCTACAATTCCTGATCAAATAAGTTCATATTACTCCCTAGACATATTCTCAAATACAAATTGATTATGTAGGTGTTCCTTACTAATACCTGATTAGAATATTTTTAGTTAGAACCCAGAAAGCAAAACAGAAGTCTGTCTGGTCAGAAGCAATGGAATGTTATGACTATTCTGACATGTGATCTTCTTCATGTTAGCTTGTTTTAACAGAGGCATATTAAATCTATTATGCATTCAGACCTGTGGTAACTTAGTATGTTCAAGTTCCAACAGAGATCTCCTGCCATCAAGCAATAGTTCTTTCAAGATCATATTTTACTAACTCGGGGTCAACACAGGCCACTTGACTGCAATGGAGAATGAGAACAATGGAGAATGGAGCAACTAACACTGGACATATAATTACAAACTTGACTATGGATATAAAAGGAGAAATGAAAGTAGTATATAGTATCACGTTGCTTGAGAATCAAAAACATAAGTAATATATGTGTCAAACCTATTCCTCTCTTTATACCCCTTGTGCTGTGGGTCCTTATCATATAACTGCTATCAGAAGCTCTTTTGCCTCCAGTATGATATCTTCTGTTGACTGGCAGAATTGGTTTCTATTGATGGGCTTGAAACTTTCTATCTCTGTCTCTCAGTGAAATAGCCATGACTTTAGACTCTACTTTTTTACATGGTACTTAAAACAAGATACACTGAATCTTGTAGAAGAAAAGGTGGTGGGAAAGCCTTGCACACATGGGCACAGGGGAAAATTTCCTGAACTGAAAAGCAATTGTGTATGCTCTAAGATCAAGAATCAACAAACGGGAACTCATAAAATGGCAAAACTTCTGTAAGGCAAAGGACACTGTCAGAAGCTGGAAACAACGCAGATGTCCCTCAACAGAGGAATGGATACAGAAAATGTGATACATTTACACAATGGACTACTACTTAGCTATTAAAAACAATGACTTTATGAAATTCACAGGCAAATAGATGGAACTTGAAAATATTATCCTGAGTTAGGTAACCCAATCACAAAAGAACATACACAATATGCACTCTCTGAGAAGTGGATATTAGCTCAAAAGCTCAGAATAACCAAGATACAATTCACAAACCATATAAAGCTCAAGAAGAAGGAAGGCCAAGTGTGGATGCTTCAGTGCATTTTTAGAAGGAGGAACAAAGTACTCACAGGAGGAAATACGGAGACAAAGTATGGATCAGAGACTGAAGGAAAAGCCATCCAAAAAAACGGCCTCACCTGAGGATACATCCCATATACAGTCACCAAACCAGAATGCTATTGTGGATGCTGGGAAGTGCTTCCTGTTTCCTGATATGACTGTATCCTGAGAGACTCTTCCAGAGACTGACAAATACAGAGGCAGTGCCAGCAGACAATCACTGGACTGATCATGAGGTTCCCATTGAAAGAGTTAGAGAAGGGACTGAAGAAGCTGAGGGAACTTGCAACCCATTGGAAGAGCAGCAGTATCAACTGGCCAGACTCTCGGAGCTCCCATGGAATGGACCAGCAACCAATGAGTACAAATGCAGGTACCTATGGCTCTGGCCACATACGTGGCAGAGGATGGTCTTGTTGGACATTAATGAGAGGAGTGGCCCTAAGTCCTGTGGGAGTTCAATGCCCACAGTAGAGGAATACCAGGGCAGGAATGCAGAAGTGCGTGGGTGGGTGAGGAAGCACCCTCAGAGAGGCAGGGGGAAGGTGATTGCATGGGGTTCTTAAGAGGAGACCTGGAGAAGGAATAACATTTGAAATTAAGAAAATATCCAATAAAAGAAAAAGAACCTATATTTTGTGGAGTTGAATTCAATTCAGTCTCAAGTAGAGGTCTTTAAGAAGTAAGGAAGTGCTTAATGATTTCTTTCAACAATAATTTTGAGAACTTGGCATTCATAACTCCTCTTGTACTATATTTATGGACTTTTTGCAATATCCAAACCACTCATAAATCTACCTCGTGTAATTCATTATAACCATGGAATAAATGATACTTCCCACAATATAAAATCTTCTTTTTTTCTTCTCTTATTGATGCAAATATGTTTAAGAAAACAACTTTGAAACCTATCTAATTATTTAAGACAAACACTATCACACCATTACATGAAGGTGGCCAGCTGCTTTCTATGATGTTATGTTTCAACAGTACAATTATGCCTTATAACCCTTGTGAGGGTTTGGACTCCTGAATACTTGTTAGAAGGACAGAGTTTCTCTATTCTACAGCACCTATACCGAATGAAAACTCATTATTTCATACTATCACAGGTCCAAGGAGCCAGGGCCAGAAGACTGTCTTATTAAGGGAATGCCAGGGTAGGCATACAGGAGTTGGTGTACTGGGAAGCACCCTCATAGAGGCAGGGGGAGTGGGGGTACCTATGAAATGCAATCTAGAGATGCAATGTAATTCCCATCACAATTCCAACAAATTTTTTTTTTACAAACTTTGAAAATTTAACTCTCAACTACATATACACAAACAAACAAATACCCAGAATATCTCAAGCAATCCTAAACAATAAAAGAACTTCTGGAGGTCTCAACATTCCAAATTTCAAGGCAGGGACAAGACCTCTGCAATTATGCAAATCTATATGGCATTTACTCAGAAAGTTAGATATCAATCTACCTCAAGATACAGCTATATCACTCTTGGGCATATACCCAAAGGATGATCCATTCTACCACAAGGACACTTGTTTAACTATGTTAATTGTGGATTTATTCACAATAGCCAGAAGCTCAATAAAACTTAGATGTTCATCAACAGAAAAATAGATTTAAAAATGTGATACATTTACACAAGAGAGTTTGATTCAAATGTTAAAAAGGTGGTATTATAAGCATATAGGCAAATGGATGGGAAAATGTCATCTTAAATAACATAACCAATAACTAAAGATATAAATATGGTATGATTCACTTATAAGCAGATAGTAGCCATTAAGTTAATGATAACCAAGCTATAATCTCTAGACCCTGAGGAGTTAGTGAAGAGAAGGGAGAGTAGAAGTGGGACAGATGGATCTCTCTCAGAGGAGAAAATTAAATAACTTTTAATGGCAGAGTAGGTGGGGGTAAGATCAGGTCTGAACAAGTGGGGGGGGAGATGTGTTGGAGGGAGAAAGTGCAGGCAGAGAAGGCTGGAATTGTTGCAGCATACTTGATCACATTATGAACCCAAAGTTTTTGTTATTTACTAAAACAAAAACAAAACAAACTTCAAAAAACAAAAACAAAACAAAACAAAACAAAACAAAACATAAAACCTTGTTTCTAGTTGTGGTGTAGCTCAGTCCTTAACACACACCTTTAATCTCTCTAGTTGGAATATTGACAAGCCCTTAGTGCATACCTTTAATCTGAAACAATCTAGATAATGTTAGTTTGTAGAAGGAAGCACCCATATTTGAAAGTATTATATAATTGAGTGGTAGACAATGTGATGAAACAGAGAAAGATTTGATGAATAGGATATGCCTAGCTCTGATGAGAAGAGAGAGGAAAAAGAGGCAATATAAGAGGAAGCAGAATGAAGAGGAAAAGGAGAAGAGGCAGTTTTACTAAGACAGTTGTACAGCAACAGGTTGCAGATAGAGAACAAGATAGACACATGTGAAGACAGAACAAGCAAGAGACTAAGAAGGAGCCAGAAGACTAGTGCAGACTGGCAAAGTTAATAAGAGGACACACAGAGCAATTCAAGAGAAACTTACAAAAGCCATATTGAATCAATCAACTTGGAGAGCAGTTTGAGCCAGAACAACTGAGTTTAAACAGCCAGCCAAGGATGAGAGAGAACTAGAAAGGGTACATTTATTCAACAATAATTCTCAGAGGCTGAAAATTGTCTAGGCCTAGGTAAGATTGTACAGAAGATAGAAGCTTCCAAGACAGTCCTATGTTAGCAGATAAATGTAGTAAGCCTTAAAAAAGATAATTATTTAAGGAGAATGAAAGTTATAATTACATGGAATCCTGAGGATTTTGAGGGATGTTGTGGAATCTTAGTGCAGAGGAAGTTTACAGGAAGTTCTGAAGGTAATCCTAATAGGGACTCCTAGTATAGGGCATATGAAGTTTTAACTGGCCATCTGTTATTGACAGGTGAGGTTCAGGGACTGTATTGTATTCAATTATGCTGTTGGCCAAGAAGGTCCTATGGAAATCCCCAATCTGAGCTGTTGATAAAACAAAGAATTGCTTTCTGCAAATTGAGACCTAAGCTGTTGGGCCCTATTGCCAAGGACAACACATACACCCAAAACTAATTGAGCAAAAAGAAGTCAATCTGATTCATATATGCAGCATGTTTCCGTACTGTGGTGTGTGCAGGTATTCTTCAGGCTAAAAATAATTTAAAAAATCATCAATGAAAACTGTGGTGGTTTGAATAGGTATGGATCTCACAGACTTATGTGCTTGAATTGTTGGCTCATAGGGAGTCACACTAGTAGGAGGCAAGGCCTTGTTGAAAAGCATGTGTCACTGTGAGGTGGGCTTTGATGTTCACTATGCTCAAGCTATGTCAAATCTGGTACACAGTTTCTTTTTGCTGCTTGCAAATAAAGATGTAACATTCTCAGCTCCATCTCCATCACTGTGTCTGCTTGCATGCTGCCATGCATTTTGCCATGATGATAATGGACCAAACCTCTGAAACTGTAAGTCAACCCCAATAAAATGTTCTTCTTTATAAGAGTTGTCATGGTTATGGTATCTCCTCACTGTAAGAGAAACTGTAAAGAAGACACCAACCAGCCACAAAACATTCAACGTACAATCTGTCTTTTCTGAAAAATATTATAGGGCAATTGTGGCACCTAATTTGTAAGAGTACCAAACTAATGTAACTAATGCCTGATTCAATTTAAGGCCCACTCCATAAAAGGAACACATATAAGACACTGCTAGGGTAAACAAGAGTCAAAGACTTGATAACCCAGAGACCTAGTGTAAAGCTGTTGAGGGTAGATAGTTAAAATGGAGGCTCTTAATCTGTCTTTTGTTACAGAGCCGCCATTTCCTGACTAGCCTATGACTGAGGCCATGAGGGGCAGCGTATTCTTGTTGCTGCTTGGATCAGGCCACTGGCTCAGACCTCCGGCTCAGGTGGCCAGAGATACCAGCCCTGACACCTACAGTATGCCAGCATGGGAGATGGCTCTACCAATCTTCTACCTTGTCTCCACAAGGCTGGGATGAGCCCAGACCACCCCGCCATCCATGAGGTACCTGGTATGAATGAGACTCTAATGCTAAAAGATTAATTAAAGGCTTTATATATTTGGTAATACTCAATAACAAAATGCCCACACAGTTGGAGGTGTTTCCCAATTAACTAATCTAGATATAAGTTGTTACCAAGGATGCTCTTCATACATGCATGTCTATGTCTCTGCCTTAAGCTCACTCCTCCTCATCCTTCTCCCCTTCTTCTCCTTACTTCTCCTCTTCCTCTCCTTACTCCTCCCACCTTAGCTCTTCCTAACTTGTGGGAAAATTTCTCGCTACATAAAACGAAACACTACTGCTCAATATATGTAAATAAAATGTATATATTATGCTATACTTAGAGATCAGTGCCTTATCAAGTCATCATCATAGAGGGTTATTCCAACAGCAGATGGGAACAGATACAGAGACCCACAGCCGGAAATTATTTGAAAGAGAGAGAGAGACATTAAATGGTAACTTTCTCCCCTCAGAGTTCAAGGCTTCTTGAAGAGTTTGTAAGAGTCAGAAGAGAAGGAGAACACTAGGAGGACAAGACATTGTAAGTCCATTAATCAAGGTACATGTGAGCTCATAGAGACAGAAGCTGCAAGCACAGGGCCTATGTGGGACTCCTGCTAGTTTAGTATTTCTATGGGAATCCTGACTGTGAGAAATGAGTAGGTCTCTGACTCTTGTGCTGCTCTTCAGACTCTTTCTTTTGTTAGGTTGTCACATCTAATTTCAGTATGGCAGTTCTTTGTTTCATCTTATTATATCTTATTTTGTCATGTTTGGTTGTTATCTCTTAGAAGCCTATTCTTTTTATTGAGCAAGAGAAAAAGAGTGGATCTAGAGGAGAGGACTGATGGGAAGGAACTTGGCTGAGTATATGGAGGGGGAACTATAATCAGGATACAGATATGAGAAAAAAAATCTACTTTCAGTAGAAGAAAAAATAAAAAATGCATAATTATTTATGTAGAGTGAATTGCACAAATCAGAAACAAAGTGTTCAATAGTTCTTTTAAAGGATATGGATAATTAATCTTCAAAAAAATACATGTAATATTTTCATTACTCCAGAAAGTTATCTTCTTGTTACTTTCAGTAAATAACACCTTGATAGAAGGTTTTACACATATACTTACCATTATATAAATGAAATAATAAACCCTGCACTGTATCTGGCTTCTTTGTCCTCCACAATGTTGCATATATAAGTAATTCATTCTTTCCAAAGCTGGAAGTATGTTATTACAAAATAGACTGAAAATTCTTTTGCTGATTGATATTTTAGTTTTTTCTTATTTTTAGTTTCCAACTCAAGTGAAGTTGATTCAATAGTCACAAATAATTTCTAATCAATAGAGGTATTTATTAAAATGGTATATTATTTACAAGTGTAACATAACAAAAACAAATCCTCTATAAATGGGAGGTCAGGATTTTGATACTTTGAATTTATTTTTTCCAAGACTTTTACTTCCCCACTTGCTGGAGTCTTTTAAAGAATCTCTCAAAAGAAAAATGTTCTATAAGGATTGCAAACAAAACACTATTCAATGACTAACACATCCATATCTTGATTTTGTTTTCAGTGATGTTTCTACTTTGCCTACCATCCTTTCCCTTCATCTAATCTTAACATAATATAGTATACATTAGCATTCAGGATTTCTTAAAACTGTAGCTCTGCCCTTTATGCCCTTAAAGTGTTAAAAAAATATTTCAGAATTAATTTCTGTACAAAAACCTTCCTGTCAATACTGATCACATGTGAGATGAATGACCTCAAATAAACCTTTACTAAGCATGCTGACATGGTATGTGAGGTTCACCAAGCATCTCAGATTCATTTCTCTCAACTACTAATGAGACCTGGCCCTAAGTTGCAAGCTTTGGTTCATTGATGAAGTAATTAATTATAAAATTTTCAAATTTTCTAATTTTATGGAAATAATTTATACTCAGGACTTTCCTGGCATCATTTGTAAGAGGATTTTCAACTCTATCTGGTTGTTGGGAAACATGTAAATTGCTCCTTCTACCCTTTGTTACCTGTGACTTTGTCCTGAATATCAAGGTAATTCCCTCGAGGAAAACTAGGGTTGTACAAACATCTTGAAGTATTCATGCACTGTAGTTAGAGGTCAATTTTCAGGAGAAATGAGAATCAATGTGGAGCATTTCTCTCTCTGTTAGTTGTCCAAGCAGAAGTTCAGCATGTGGCAGCCCAGTACCAGAAAGATTTTACCTGAAGTTCATTAGAAAGTTTGATTTAAAAAAAAAATGAAGAAAAACTAATGCGTGTGCAAAGAATGTAAAGGTCCCCTGGTTACTGATGGCTATAGAGCAAGTGATGCAAATGAGGCCTGAAATTTAAATTACTTCAGAAATAGAAGAAACGGCACTGTTCAGTGCTGCTTTACAATATGTGCTACCATTTAGTGCTCAAGATTGGCTTTTCGTGTATTTATGTAAGTACATTTTGTGTCCATCTGGATCTTTTAATCTATCCATTTGTATGCTTGGGTGTGTTATCTCCTTAATATTCTTCTTTCTAAGCCTCAGTGAAATGCAGGAACAAATTAAGGTGGGGTATATTTTGCTTATTAGAAAACAAAGCAAGAATGTTAAGACCAGTAGAGATCCCTGTGCCTGTTATGGAAGGGGTAAGGGGTTAATGTATGCTTTTGGAGCACATAAACCCGAGCTTGTCTTGAAAACATGATGCAGTGAACACTCCTATTAAGGCATCACAACAGCAGGGCAAATCACTGCTTGCTGTACTCTGAAAACTGCAACTGTGTAAGATGCAGTATCCTACATCTTCAGATGAGGGTTCCACACTTGCAGAAAACTCTGCAGAGACCTAGGAATTCATTCAAAAATCAATGTTACCATAGAAGAGAACTGCAGTAAAACTGTGATGAAAAGATAACCTAAAGCAGTCTCTTACATCAGTCATTAATTCATTGTTTCTCAGCTCAGTTTTCATTCAAGAAACTTTTGACTATGAGGGATATGGAGTTAAGAAGGTAGTTAAAAACCAGTACACAACATGGGTTTTCAAGCCACTCCCTGCATTCTCCTGGCTATAGCTATAAAGCTATCAGCCTTTTATAGGTCCCTGAGTGACATAATGGCTTAATTTTATTACAGCATTATCACTCGACGGAATGGATGTATTTATTCTGGAAAATCTTTAAACTTTTTTCAGTATTTGTTTTTACATTCGAACCAAAGATGTATGTGGATGAAAGAGAGCTTCCATTCTAACTTTGGGCTATATGTCCAACTGATGTACTTGCCCTGAACATTTATTCATAATTAAGACCCTTTCATTTGAAAAGATGCTTATTTGAACAAAGAATGTATTCTTCCTTTGTGTGTAATATCTCTGAGACACTTTTCCTTTACTGTATGTTGCACCTATGAAGCAGGAATGCCACCTTCTTCCCTGTGGTCTCAAAAGGAGCATTAACAAAGAATCTTCTTTACATATATTTCTGTTTCATTGTTCATTCATACACTCAGTCCATAAGCACAGCAAACCTATACTTACCTCTCTCTTGTATTTTCTTTCCTTAAGTATATCTCTTCTTTATTTCTAAAAACCTTAAAATTTTCTTCAAAATGCCTTTGCTAGATTCTCTAACAGAAGTGCCATGTTCCTAAACTTTCATGTGCTTCCTCTGTGCCCCTCATCTGTGTTTTCCTGCCTTCAGTACAAATACACAAATGACTAGGTTCATATTTGACCTATGACATCAGACCTAGCTTTTTTTCTTGTTTTAGAGAGTACCAGTCAAAACATACTCATTAAAAACTAAAGGTTTTTTTTTATTTTTTATTGGATGTTTTATTTACATTTCAGATACCATCCCCTTTCTTATCCAATTCTTGTTAATATTTGGTCACTATCAAACTTAGCAGAACATTAAAAGAAATCTATAAGAGGCTTTTCACAATGTATTTATTGAAGTAGCTAGGCTGTTTTACTCTTTACTGTCCATTTTGCTCTATTTTTCTGTTTTACACTTGAGTGGTGACAATAGATAGCTTTCCTGAGGGAATTTTTGTATTTCCTTTTGTTTCCAATTTATATCCCCCCGACACACATACATACATAACTCATTAAGGGACTTGTCTAGTATATTCTCCAGAACATATACTATTAGAAATCATTGAAAGGATGAAGGCAAAGTCAGAGAACCTGGGAATTCTCTTTGTGTTTCAGGCCACAGTTCATTAGCAGCACCTGATGGGAATGGAATAGTTCCATGAAGTAGCAGTCTACCTTAATCCTTACTGCAATCATTTGCCTACTAGTACTACTGAGAAAGTAACTGGTAAAGAATTCTTTTTTAGGAATTAACTTTGATCAAGTCACTTCCAATTATTGTTGAAAGCAGACAAGGTATAAATTATAAATAAATCGATTAATGAAGAAGTCAGATTAGTTTAGCAGTTACTCATTATAGCTGTGCATTTTTATAAGTCACTTAAAGAAAGTGGTGAAGTTTTATAATAGGATATGTGTGTGTATGTGAATGAGAGACAGAAACAAAGAAAGAGACACACAGAGAGACACAGAGAGAGACAGAGAGTGTTATATGCATCTCTGCAAATGAATGTGGGAGAACACTCATTCATGTGAGCGTGTGCGTCACTTGAAGTCTATATGCAGATGACTTTCTTATTCACCTTTCCACCTCACTTTCTGAGAAAGGGTCATTCATTAGACTCAAAGCTTACTACTTTAGATAGATCAGTTAGTCAGAAAACTCATAGGATATGCCTGGTTCTATCCACAGGATGTGTGTGTCGTGGAGACAAACCTAGCTATTTTTTTGTAAACCTGGTTTCTGAGGATCTAAATTTATCTCCTCCACTTCTGACTATGTCTCCTACTGGTTGACTATGTTATTCAAATTGTTTTCCTCCTCGGTCTTAGTCTCTCAACCTGTAAAATATATAAAGAAAATAGTCATCTTTATAGTGTGTGTTCCAGAATGACAACAACATTCTTTAAGTTTGGAAAATGTAAACAAAATGTATAGTTTTTTCCATCAATGTATTAAGTTAAAAAAAAACTCCATTAAAAATAATGTAAAGAAGCTTCTTGGTAGATATTCAAAATGCTCCACATATATTAAAATCAAAATATGTGCCTATTCAGTCAATCCTAAGCACATATTACATATGAGCAAGAGTAATTAAATTCAGAGAGTTGTATTTATAAATTTGTATGTTCGTGTGTGTGTGTGTGTGTGTGTGTGTGTGTGTAACAAAAATAACTAAAAATATAAAGATCCGTGAATTTGAGGTGGGGTACACCAGAGAAGTTCAAAGAGAGGGAGGGAAAATCATATGTATATATATATATATATATATATATATATATATATATATATATATAAATGAAATATATATAATTCTCAGAAAAATATGTGCTGAAGGTTATAGTTTTTGGTCAAGACCACATTCTACATATCAGCTGTGTTATTTTAAATCATCCAGATGCATAAGAGTTTGAGGGGTCAAAGTTTTAACCACACAAAGCGAGTTGAAGGACTGTTTCATGCAAGGAATAAAAACCCAGTGGTAGCCTCTCTGCATGTGCTTGCTTGCTTCATTTGGTACAAATAATCTACACTTCTGCAGAAGTAAAAAATTTTGTATTGTTAAAATACTTTGGATTGTGTGGTCATTTTCTCTTTGAGATCCTGGACCCATTTATGACAAGAGATAGCAGCCACTTCAGTAGTCACAGTGGGACACTGCGATCATACTTACATTACCAAAGAAAAATTGGAGTTCAGAAATGTGATATTATATGCCATATAACTGGTGCACAAATGAGGAGAGAATTTGCACACAGGCTTATTTGATTCCAAACCTCAGGCTTTTTACTAGACTTGCAGTGATAATTCCAGCTTAATGAAGTGATTAGTTCTTATTTTACAATATAGTTCCTTGCATCATCTCATCTTTAATCACATTGTGGGCTCTGTATTAGTTTCTTTACACTACTATAACAAATTATTCCAAATGTGATTACAACTAATTTTCTCCAATACATATGTCATCTGCACTAAATATAAACAGAGAAACATCAGAATTATACATCATAAATCAATTGAACCTAATAGATTATCTGATGAAAATCCTACCTGAACACCAATGAATATACTTTTCACCTAACAGTATTTGGAAGCTTCTCAAAAATAGACCACATGTTGAAATACAAAACAACCTTTAAATATAAAAAAAATATTAATTTCACATAACCTACATGATCATTATGCAATGGAACATAAAATAGACAGCAAATAAAATTTCAGTGGATATATATCACATTACAGACATGAAGAAAACTTAATACTGAATGATAAATTAATCAAAGAAGAAATAAAAATTATAAAACTATTCTTGGAACTAAATAAAAATGAAACTACAACACAACACAAAGCTTTCAGACATATTAAAAGCTCTAAGAGAAGTGTTCACAGATTTAAGTACTCACATACAATATCAGAAAGACGACAAATAAATGTCTTAGTGATGCAACTCAACAATTTGAGAAAAGAGAGGAAATAAAATTAAAACCTAGTAGATAATAAGATAGTAAAGAAGATCAAACCAAATTAAGTTTAATCAAGATCAACAACCTAAGGATATCTGTAGAAAATAAGAAAATGGAACAGTCTGATTTTGAAAAGAACAGGCCTAAATGGATTGAGCAGAATTATATTAGATTTTCAAAGGAGATCTACAACCAATACACCTTAAAATTTTTTAAACAGTAGAAATAAAATTATCCCTCCAATACTCATTCATGAAACTCGCATTAATCTAATACCCAAACACATAAAAGACACAAAAAAATAAAACTAAAGACCAATGATTCTTATGAATATAGATGTGAAAATCCTCAATAAAACACTAGAAAACTGAATAAAGGCACATATCAAGAAGACCATACAAGATCAAGTTGGCATTGTTGTACATATGCAGGGATGGTTCAACACACAAAGATCAATAAATGTAATGAATCATATGAATGATTTTAAAGACAAACATCATACAATCTTCCCAATAGATTCAGACAAGTCACTTGATAAGACCCAATTTATTTCATGATGAAAGTCTTACAGAGAATATAAGTGAAGGAAGCATTCCTCAACATAATAAAAGATATATATATATATATATATATATATATATATATATATATATCAAGCTCACAACTAGTATTATGCTAAATATAGAAAAGCTCAAAAAAATCTGATTAAAATCAGGAAAGAACTGTGTTACTATCTACACTACATTTTAATATCATGCTCAAAGCACTAGCTGCAACAATAAGCCAAGAGAAGGAAATTATAGGAATTAAAAATTGCAAAAATATTTAATATTCCTATTTGAAGATAATATCATTTTATAGATGATGAATCTAAATAATAAACCTCTACCAGTAAACTCTAGAAATACTCAACAGGAAGAAACAATAAGTACAACAAGAAAGATATCATGAATACACTACAGCTCATAATTGTATCAGAAAAATAAAATATATGTAGAAATAAAATGAACCAAGAAGGTGAGAGACCTGACAACAAAAAAGTTAAAAGCTCTGAAGAAAAAGATTAACAAATATAACAGAAAATGGAAAGACAGTCATATTTTTGGATGGGTAGAATTAAAATTGTGAAAATAACCATACAACAAAAAAGCTATTAACAAATTAAACGCAATGCCAATAAAAATTGCCATGTCACTTTTTACAGAAATAGAAAGATATATCCAAATATTCATGCGGAAAAAAGAAAGCAGCCTGGTAGACAAAACAATCTTTTTTTTTTTCCCGAAACAGGGTTTCTCTGTGTAGCCCTGGCTGTCCTGGAACTCACTCTGTAGACCAGGCTGCCCTCGAACTCAGAAATCTACCTGCCTCTGCCTCCCAAGTTCTGGGATTAAAGGCGTGCGCCACCACCACCCAGCGACAAAACAATCTTTAACAAAACAAATATTGGAAAAATTATATTCCAAGGTATAGTTAGTAATAAAAACAATATCTTACTTCCAGAACCACAAACATGTAGATCAATGCAATAAATTACAAGACACTAAAAAGGGTACATTAACCACAGGCATCTGATATTTAAAGAAGATACATACCAAAAAATACACTAGAGAAAAAAAAAAACAGGCTCTTTAGTAAATGTTGTTTAGAAAACTGATGTTTACATAAAGAAGAATAAAGTTAGACCCATACTTTTCACTGTGCATAAAACTAGTTCCAAAGAGATTTAAAACCTCAGCTTGAAATCATAAATGCTCAAACTGTTAGAAGAAAACATATGCAGTACTCTTCAAATTACAGGTTTAAGAAACAACTTGTCGAGTGAGGAAGAAAGGGACCCATCTAAAAAATGAGCAATGGATCTAATTAAAAAGTTCTTAATGGAAGAAATAAAAATTACTAAAATATACCTCAAAAATTATACATCACCCTTAGTTAGCAATTGGAGAAATGCAAACTAGAACAACTTTCAGATTTCATCTCACAGCAGTTAGAATAAATAAAATCAGTACCAGGCTGGAGAAGTTATGGGCAAAGGAAAACTCTCATTCACTGTTTCGGAGAATGCTAACTTGTATAGCTCTTCTGCAAATCAGTGTACAAAATTTTCAAAAAAACTAAAAATAAATCTACCATATGACCCAGCTATACCATTCCTGAGCATATTCTAAAAGAACTCAACATTCTATTTATAGATACTTGATCAGCAATGTTCTTTCCTGTTTCCAGCAATGTTCACACAAGCTAGAAATTTGGAACAACCTAAATATCCTTCAACAAATGAATGGATATGGAAAATGTTGTACATTATGCACCATGGTGTGCTGTTCAGATATAAAGAAAATGAAAACATGAAATTTGCATGTGAATAGATGGATCTACAAAAGATTATATTGAGTGAGGTAATTTAGATCAAGAAGCACCAATGTCACATGTTCTCTCTCGCCTATGGTTCTTAGCACCATGGTAACTGTAATTTGTTGGGGGGTTTTTTCAGCCCTCTTTGTATCCAAATAACTATAGGACATTTCTGTGCCTGCTCTAGCCAATTCTATATTCCCAAAACGGAAACAAAGACCTGATATTTTCATTAACAAGCTGTAAGCCTAGGCTGGGCATGTTTTGAACTATTTTAAACTTCTAAGGCTGGCTACTTCCCGTCCACATGGTTCCTTTTCTTTACTGTGAGTCCCGCCGTCTTGCTCTGGTCCATGTGTGTCCTTATGACTGTTCTCTCATTGTTATCTCATGACAAACACTCCTGGTCTTTCCATGTAGACCTTCTTTTCAGAAGTCTCTTACTTTCCTCTGTAGCTGGGCCACCTCAACTCAAAATGGAAGTTCTATCCTGTTTTCTTCTGCCAAACTAATTGGCTGACCAGCTCTCAATTGACCAATCAGAATATGATGGAGAGGGATGTTTACAAATTACTGAGACAGATGATGCTTCATAAAAATAACAATATCAAATGTTTAGCCTGTACTCAACTCTCTGCCTGTATACAAAGCATTTGAATAACTCTAGGATAATCTTTACACAGTACACAAAATCATCACTCCAATAGAGCACATTTTCAACTGTGACTATAACATATATTAATAAGTTATAAACGGACCATGGAGTGGTATAGAGGAATCTGAAAGGAAAGCATATCAAACACATTTTTTGATATGGCCTCAAGGAACCACATTTGTACTGGCTAGTCTTATGTCGACTTGACACACACATGAGAGAGAGCTATCTGAATGGATAATACCTTAATTGAGAAAATGACACTATAACATCTTTAAGGCATTTTCATAAGAAGTTATCTTCTCTTGTGCTTAGAAGAGATATAAAGGAGCTTGCAGTAGTCTTCAGAGGAGATTCCTTTGCATTTCTCACCTGCTCCCAGAGTCTGTGCCATTGATTCCTGCACCACCTCACCTTCAACCCTCTAAGGCAAGTAGGACAGCAGTGGGCTTTCCAGGACATAGGCAGCAAATTAGATACATTACAGTTTTCTTTTTTTTCTGATTTTTTTTTTTTGTGGTTAATAGTAAAATTCCCTGTGGCTTGTCCAGACATCCCTATTGTTTTACCTACCTCCATTTAATATTTACCTCCCTACACCCTGAAAAGCTACCTTTTTTTTTTCAATTTTCCACATCAGATCATTTGTATCCTAGCATTCCAGTTGATTCTATTCTTACCTTCTTCTATATTCCCTACCAACTTCTTTTTCCCATTTCCCTGATCAGAACACATTTATCTTGCAATTCCCCTCCCTATTGTTCCTGTTCATGTATCCTGCTTTTACTGTTCCTATGTATCCTGCTCATGTTCCTGTTTTTCTTTCCTAGTCTGTGGTTACTGTTACGCTATATATTCACATCTGAAGACGTGGAGCTAGGAGCTTCCAACAAGAGAAAACATTAAAGTATTTGTGAAATGAAATGAGCCCAGGGAGTGATGTTGGATGCTGTTTTTTTGTTTTTTGTTTTGTTTTTTGTTTTTTGTTTTTTTAAAAAAACTCCGTTACGCTGAAAGAAAATTCAGAAAAACCCTCTCACTGAACTTAAAGTTCACTCATTAAGCAAGACTTTCCAGAAAGACCCTGTCTCTGCCAAACCCTGCTTTTTTTTCCTTTTTAATTTTTGAGATTCTGACACAAGTACTGTTTCTCCGTTTTCCCCCTCCAAACTTTCTCATATATTCCTACACACTCTCCTTCAAATTTATGGTCTCTTAATTGTTCTGCATGAATATATGTATATACATATACACTTAAATATAAACTGTTCAGTCCATACAATGCTATGTCAGGGTTGACCATTTGACATTAGACTAGAAATTGTTGTGCTCTTCCCTGGGAAACACCACGTCTTCCACTCTCAGTTCTCTTCTGTTGCCTCTAGATTTTGTGTAGTCTTGAGGCACTGTGGGCTTTTACTTATCCATTTTCCCATTTCTGTTGGAATATCCCTTGTTCAGCTCTTGTTTTGGCACCCAATGTTTTTTTTGTGAGTGCTGTGGTTCCATACTCAGTCCCTCCTGCTTGTGTGACAAAAATTTACTGACTAAGCCATTTTTTAGGCCTTCTTTTCAAAATTATGCTAAGCTGATATATTAGGCAAAAAATTTTACTTAGATTATTTTGTGCCTATTCATGTATAACATATACAGTTATCATTTTTTTCTACTTCTGTCTTTAGACTTCTAGATCAACTTTATATCATTTCATCATATTTCCTACTCTATCAACTTACATCTAATTTTGAAATTTCTTTCTCTAAAGCTGCTCATCAAAACTGTTAATACCGACAGACTACTACTTCCTTGTCTTAACTCTCACTTTCTTTAGGTATACATACAGTCTTATATTCAAAATAGGGTTCTTTATATTGCCACAGCCTATCATAGGATATCAAAAGTCATACGCTTACAGAAGTCTCCTTTTAAATATATCACTCTCCTGGACTGGATCATAGTCACTATCTTCTTTTCTTATTTTGGTAAAAAAGAAATTATCAAACTGCACTAAATGGAGAATTAAACTCATACTCCCAAGAAATTTGATCAAAGTCTTTTGGAACTATTGGCTATAGTTCTTCAGTTGAGTATTAGCATCTTCATTTATAAAATGAAATGGAATTTTCAGGGAAAATATATAAACCTCTAATAAGACAATTCATATATAACTGAGTTTAAGAAGTGATATACTTTTTGAGAGTAGGCAGCTTTATTGCAAACACAATACAATGTCAGCAGATACTGGCTATGGTTGAATCAAACTCAATGAGCTGCAATTTTAGACATAATCCAAGGAGCATACTATATAAAGATGACAACTCTACAACTCCCACTGCTTTCTATCTTTTTATGACCTAGTATAAATTAAATTCAATACGAATATAGATCCAAGAATTTGTTTCTCTAAGCCTCATTTTGGGTCCCTTGCTGACTATAATTACTAGAAACGCCAGAAGAACTAAATAAAATCATGTATTTGGTGAAGAACAAGACTAAAGCATAATAAGGTACTCATTATAATAGCATCCATCATCATCCTCATCATCAGTTGTATCGAAATATGTAAGAATAAAATTAAAAACAATGATCCACTTTGATTAGAGTCCAAATTCCATAAGAAAATATTTTGTCTCAGGTCTCTCACTGGCAGACCATTCTCATGATTTTGTTTGTTTGTTTGTTTGTTTTGTTGTTGTTTTATAAGGAACTAGTAGATTTGAACGTTGTATTATCCAAATGGTAAGTTCTGTAACAAGCTTCAAGAGTCTACCAAAAGCAATTTTTCAATAAATACTTCCTGCTTATTATTTAGGTTGCATTTGGCCTTTCCTGACATTTTGGTTTTGCTTGATTTTGAGAGAGATTTTACTATATATCTGAGACTGGCCTAGGATTTATGATCTTTTGTTTCTACCTTCGAAAGGGTTAAGTTGCAGGAATCTGCCACCATGCCTGACTTGGAATTCCTAATTTCAAAACCTACTTTTGTTCAGAAGCCACTCTGAAATATAAACAGAAATGTGACCACAAGGAATTAAATTAGCAGATTAATCTAGAAAACTTGATCGATATTTAGTACTACAACATAAAGGAAATTATAAACTAACGTTAATAAAGTTAATCATACAAAAATGTCATCTATAATCCATCTATCATCCATGCATGCATTCACACATTCATCTGCTTATTCATTAATCCATGTATAATTCATTTTCTTCATTCTTTATCATATATTTGGTAACATCTAGGCACATAGTAAGGCCTCTGGGTCTAACATAAACTATTATGTAGACTGGCCTGCTGACCTTAGCCTAGATGCATATGAATTGATCATAACATAACTAGAACAAATGAATACCAATGTATATTTACTAAATAGAAAAATGTCTGAAGGCCTGGCCAGATGTCTCAGTTGGTAAAAGCTCTTGCCCCAAACTAATAACCTGATTTTTATCTAGGGAGTCTACATGGTACAACGAAAGAGCCAACTCCCTCTTCTGACTTCAGCATATGTGCTATGGCATACATCCACCCAAATAAATGAATGAATGTATGAAATTTACTATTTAAATAATATATATCAAGAACATATAGCCTAATTAAGTATATTTTTGGATTCCTCTGTAATATCATTTATTCATTTATGGGTCCATTTTTTTATTTAAAGATGAAACAAATATTCATTAGGCTTAGAATACATATTGTCATTCTGATACTGGTCTTTGGAGATGCCAGTGAATTTGATTCTTTCAGCTCTTTTGAGGTGAACATTTGGCCAGGAAATGAATATTAGTTAAAATTTAGCAAAGGTATACCTTATATCTGAAGATGAATAAGAATAGTGAACATAGGCTCAATCAAGATAGGAGAATGCAAGCATGTGAGAAAAGTGCAATGATAAACACTTGCAAAAGAAAAATTATTTTTGTCCAATAGAGTCTCACTAGATATACAAACCATAGTTAAGGGCAGATTCCACACCTAACAGAAGATGGCCAAAACAAAACAAAGTCAATGGTATTTTTGAAGGTTTTGTCTCATAAATTTTTGACCATTTTTTAAAACTTTAAAAGTCTTTCACTTATATTTTATGATTCCCAGGTTTATGTTTTTAATAGGATTTTTAAGTGTGCAAATGTGTCTGTCTCTGTGTCCCTATGTGTTTCATGTGCTTTCTCTTGGGCTTTTATTTCTGTTGGCTTGCTTTAAATTATTATGGTTTGCTTGGTTTTATTTTATCTTATATTTTCTAGGTGTCTGTTTTCTAATGAATGAGAGCAAGCCTGGTATGGGTTTAGATGAGTTGGGGGATTGGGAAGATTTGGGGGGAGTTAGTAAAGGGAAAATTGTAATTATAATATATCGTTTGATAAAATGTATTTTTAATCAAAGGAAAAAAAGAATAGTGACTTACTTGGACCACGCTAAAGCACAAAGTTGGAGGAATGTATGATGCTAAGACTTGTAATATTAATTTTATTTTATGTTTATAACAGTGGGACACAGGAAGGGCAAGTATCATCAGAAAACCCTGATTGGGTTTGACTTAGAAAACATTCTGATTACTACAGTGTAAAGACTGAATTGAATATGTGCCAGAATGGAATCTAAAAGAAAGGTGAGAGATATTGCAATAGTTCAGGGGAGAGACGGTTATCAGTTAGATTGTAGAGTACTGATGGAGACAAAAATAGCAGTTAAAGTGAAAGACAACTCAAATATAATAGTAACAGGATATTAAAGTATCATAGTGAGAGCAGAGGTAAGTGGCAGTCAGTTTTTTTCTACTGAGTCAACTGCTACAGAACTAAGAAATTTACAGACAGGGAACACTGTGTTTCAGTGTTCTCAATCATACCTTTTCTGCTACTGTTAGTGGTACTTTAGTAAACTTCAGGTTGTAGTTTCTCAAATTCTTTAAGTTTGTCCTCTCCTTTTCTGACCTCTTGTCTTTTTCACTCCTTCACTGAGATTTTCTCTGATGATGTGGTAATATATTTCCACCCCTGCCCCAATTACTTACATCACTGCTTGATTTGTGATCAAGAATGGTTTTGTAGTATAAAGATATTTGACAATGTCTGGAGATACATGTTTTTTTTTTCCTTCCAACTAAAGTTGTGGCGTGTGGAATTTTGCTACAGATATCTACTGGATAAAGGAGATATATAAGCTTTGTAAAATGTACAGTATAGTGCTCTAGAGACAACATAGAAATCTCTGCCCCAAATACCAATACAGCCAAGGTAAGCAAATTATGTCACAGAAATCAACATGTCATAAAGTTATCTAAATATATAAAAGTACGACAGTAGCTACCTGCAAAAGATAATTTTAAAACTAGAAAAAAATTCAGATTCTGGGATATAGCATATCAAAAATCCATCTGAAAGAAGAGTAGTGGGAGAAAAAAAACCTGCACTTTTACATTTCTGAATTAAAGGCAAGAGCAAGGCCAGACAGGCAAAAGTATAATTTATTGCCTAAACCATTAGTGGATTAGATTTTCCATAATATGGATTTGAGGCTCAAATGGATTACAGTGGTGATCTTTGGGTCCAAACTAGAAAAATCATCGATCACATATGAGGATGAAGTAGGGCAAGAATATAAAATATTTAAAAGCTTCTGGAACTAACTTAATGAATTACAACAGTAAGGGCAAGACATAAAACTCCCTAATACAAGGGGATGCCAAGGAAAAATTGGCAGGTAGTTCCCATCTTGTCCTGTTGTGAGAAATTGCAGCCCATATGTTCCTGCACTGGGGGCTGCAGAACACTGGAAGCTTTTATCACTGTATACATAGAAACCCTGCATCTTGCAGAGAGTGAAAAGGTAAAAAAAAAAAAAAAAAAAAAACCCTGTCCTTGAATTCTGGACCTTTTTGGCCATTTTCTTTCTGGCTCAATATCAGATTCCTTTTCCCCAGATGGTATTTTTAACTTATTGTATTTTATCTTTAATGTAATCATCTTGGGGATTTTAATTGCTTATTTCCAATACTAATTTACATTCCTCTGAATACAGAGGAAGTGGATCTGCTTTCCATTCAATAATACAAAAAGAAAACAATTATGAAAACTACCCAGCATGAATAGTGTTTAGTTTTCCAATGAAAGGTCTGCTGTGTGTCAGCTATATGCACCTGTATGCATATACATGTGTTTAGTATTCTGCATTTGCGTTTCTGGGTGTTACTGGAAGGAAATGACTGGATGCTCAAATACCATTGTGATTTATATAATAGTTTAAGACCTATATGTTTTGAAAAGATTTTTTTAACTACTAGGATAAACTGTATATACTTCATTTTATATTAAACTGAAAAGTTTAGGTTAGCAAAACCTCAAAAAAACTCAAGGAGTGAACCTCTAAGGAGAAGGAACATGCAGACATTTTGGGGACCTTTTTGTAATGCCGCTCTGAAGTATACAGCAAGAGGGGAGAGGCATCCAGGAGCCCTGCCTTGGATGTATTTTTTTCCCTGTACTTCCAACTGTCTATTTTCACTTCCCTTTATGTGTGTCAGACCAGCAAGCAAAACATCACATAATAGTGATTACCAATGTCTTATACATTCAGCATCTCAAACTGGAGTTAGGCTGTTGACAGGCTTTATTTTCTGGGTCTTGTTGTGAGCCACTGCTCTCAATCACACCAATTTCTACCCCACTTTCCTTCTTAATATGAAGGTTTCAGTTTTTTCTTTTGAAAAAAATCAGAGTGAATATCTGCAATTTTTTTTCAGTTTTATACATTTCCAATTCCATGGGCACTTTTGTATCTGTGTTCTGTTTCCTTTCAGCCGTCATTGCAAGGCCTTTGCTTTCCTCTGGAACAATTGTGCATCTGTGATCTCATGCTTCAGGTACTGCCTGCCTTTTAATCCTTAAGTCTTGTCCAGTTTCTCTAGTCTATAAATATGCCCAGGTCTCACACAAGTAAACATCTCAATATGACCCTCATCTTGGGTCTTCCTAATTCTCATCTCAGCAGGGTTGTGTTGGAAGATCTTCTTTCCTCCCACCTAGCAGTCACTGCAGATCTTCATATAGCTACCTTTGCTCACACTGGCTTTCTCATGACTGCATAGCCTGGTCTACAGATCAGTGACTATGACAAAACTAATCTTTTTTTTGTTTTGGTTTTGATGCACTCTGTCCATATCCATGCACTAATTGTCAAGTATGGCAGTGGTTATAGATATATAACCACTTGAAGTCTAATTTTGATATTGCCGATTCCTTATTCTGTATTAGTTTTTTTTTCTGCCAGCATAGCTTGTTCCTGGGTCCTATCTCTGTTCCTTCTTAGGCCCTTTTGGGAGTTCTTTCTTTCTGCTGTTGACCTACATTTTTTTTTAATCTTAATACTCTATACTCTCAGCTTCAGTAACACTACTACAGACTACTAAACTCTATATGATGTTGAATTCACATTTTTTTCTTACACTCCCAATTCTATTTTAAACAAAATATTTTTATGTCTCTTTGTAAGTTCCATTTACCCTTCAAACTCACTATATTCTAATACATGTCAAATATTTACATTTAGCATTCATCCTTTATTTTCTTCAGTGTGGTTGCTACTCTCCTTGATAGGCTGATACTAATGCAGCCAAATCCACTTGGGACAATAACTTACTTACATGGAGTCAATGCAAATTCTCCTGTCTTCTTCACATATCTGGTAATTTAGTTTTACTTACTTTATTTTTCACATACAGGTTATTTACCTGTAATCACTGCCATAGTTTACAATTAGTTCATGGATATAGTACATCAAAATAAACAAACAAAAAAAAAAAGGTTACTTCTGTCTTAGTCACTCTTTTATTGCTGTTAAAAAGATACCATGACCAAGGTAACTCTTTAAAGGAGACTATTCAAGTGGGTCCTTGCTTATAGTTTTAGAGGGTTAGTCCATGATAAGCATGGCAGAAAGCAATCAGACATGGTCAGTAGCTGAGAGCGTTATATACTGATTTGCACGTAAAAGAGAGACAGAGAGAGAGAGACAGAGAGTGGGGGGGAGGGAGAGGTGGAGGTGGAGGGGGAGATGGAGGGGGAGAGGGGAAGGGGGTCTAGATACAGGTTCTTAAAACCTCAAAGCCCACACCCAAATGATACACCCTCAAAAAGGCAACACTCAATCCAATAAAGCCACTCCTCCTAAGTTTTCCCAAAGAGTTCTACTACCCAGAATCCCAGCATTCAAATATATGAGCATATAGTATCATTCTTATTCAAAATGCCTACTCTTCTAGAAGAAAGAGAAGGCTACCAGTAACCTGTTTTGGGTCATAAACCTCAAGCAGTCACTAAGTCTGCAGCTTGCTGACATGATTCTGTAGCTTTAAACTTCTTTCATAATGAAGTGAGTTTTATATACAACACAGTACACATGATTTGTTTCATAGAAATCATAAATTAGTATATACTTCATGTCAGAATCTGAAACCAGACAGTAGTTCTAAGAGAGCCTTTTTTCTGTTCCTTCATATACCTGAAAAGGCCTCTTTTATATTATATTACCACTTCTATTGTTTTCTCACCTAAAGTGCTTTAAATATTCTTATTGATTCAGTTCTTTCTTTCTTTCTTTCTTTCTTTCTTTCTTTCTTTCTTTCTTTCTTTCCTTCTTGTGTGTGTGTGTGTGTGTGTGTGTGTGTGTGTGTGTGTGTGTGTGTGTAAGTCTGAGGAAAATTTGTAGAAGTCCATCTTTTCTTTCAGCAACACAAGTCTCAGATAATCAAACTCAGGTTGACAGGCTAGGGAATAAGTACCTTTATTCACTAAACTATTGCCACTATCTATCATTTTTATTTTATTCGTTTTTGAGACAGGACCTCATGTATCTCAGGGCTCACCTTGAACTGGCTATGTAGCTGAGAATGATAGCTTCTGATTCTCATGCCTCTGCTTCTTGAGAATTGGGATTAGAGTTTTTCACCACCATGGCCAGTTTCACAGTGCTAGAGATCAAAACAAATGTTTAATGCATAGTAGGCAAGTACTCCACTCGCAGAACTGCAGCTTTAGCCTCCACTTCACTTATTTTCTATTTAAACTGCTACATTATTTCCCTCTTCTGGTTCCTTATTCTAAGCCTTTCCAAACTCTAGCTCCCTGTTAAACCCATGGCCTCCGTTGCTTTAATATTATTGTATTACACACACATAGAAACACAGACACACAAATAAATATAAAATAAAGCTTCCTGAATCCATTTCTGTTTGATTTTTTTTTGACTGACCGCTTAGTATTATATAGCTAATCATGGAACTTTTCCCTAGTAAAGACTCACTCTCCCCTCTCTCAGCAGTCATTAATTGCTTCTCAATTTTTAATCTAGAGAATGGGTTGCCTGAGATTTTACTATATGCATGACTTACATGTCATGTGGTGGTAGAACTGTTTATTTCTTATTTCGGTAGCCATTGTTGAGACTCAATGGGTATAGCTTTTCCAGTCATATCTAGAAGATACATCTAATCACAGACTTTCTGATTCTTTGACCCTTATAATTCTCCCCTCTCCCTTTGCATTAACTGTAAGAGTTACATTATAGGCATGTAATTGGTATAAATGTTTCTTTTATTTCCTCAGTTGAAGTTATGACATCTGTGTCATAACATCAGCTTAGGCTGAACTTAGAGCATTTATATCTGTGTCCTATCTATTATTCCTAGTCACAGGTCTGGAAGCTTCTAACCACATTAAAATCCAATTTTCCAAGATGACTGATTCAGTCAAGATTCTTTCAGCTTCTGAGTAAATTGCAGCAGAGGCAACTTCCCTTCCCTGCTTGGTCTTTCTCTCCCCTTGCCTGAACCCTCACACTTGGCCAGGCTAGAAATCTCCATGGAAAGCCTCCAGTACACAGGTCCACAGTTGTTTACTGTTAATAAATAAGTATCACTATTATACCTTTAGGGGCATTTGTGATGCTTGTCTTCTTTTGTGGTTTGTAGGTATCACACTTTGGTGAGAATATTGATTACTTCTCTCTCTTGTCAACTTGTATAGGTAGCACTTTCTGAAAGTAGGATTTTAGATTAGATACAGCTCAAATCTTCTAAGTCATGTTTTCTAAGTAAGTAATTTTTTCGGCCATAGGGATTTTCCTTCAACCTCTGAGAGACCATACTGGGTAGCAGAAGAAACCTGTATTGATTTTTGAGTTACCTGATGGCTCCCTGACCAACAATTTGAATCAAGGGTTCTCAAGCCTGAAACTGATTCTTCTGATAGTTGGTCAATGGTTCTTGTGAGAAGCATTGTCAGCCCAAGTGGGTATAAATTCATTTAAATTATATCTATCAAGATAATCTATATCTGTGTGCATATTTGTATATCTGCATCATCTGTATTTATATTCAGAAACACATGGATCTATCTCTCTAATTTAAGTAAATATAAAATAATACTATTTCTTCAGGCTTGATCAAAAAACTTTAGTGTTACTTGTCTCTCTTCATTTCTAGCCCTTCTGTAATAACCTTCTTCTTCCTCCTCAGCTGTAGGGCTCCTTCTCTCTCTCCTCCAAAGTAGGAGGGCCTGTTTTGGATTACCTTACAAGATAAATTTGTTTCTATGTCCATCCATTATTTATAAATCTGGTGATTTTATTTTATTTTGTAACTGAATAGTATCCCAGAGTGGATATGCTCCATATTTTTATTATCCACTCATCATTTGAAGGACATTTAGATTTCCATTTTCTAGTTATTGTTAATAGGGTAGCCATGAACATGGCTAACCAGTATTTCTGGAGTAGGATGCACTAAATTTGTTTTTGAGAGAATAGTTTCAGTCATCGTGAGTATTAAAGAACATTTATATTTCAGAGGCCCCTTTTCCTGGGACTGAATAAGTCTCAGGATTCTCTTTAGAACCGAGCTATTGGTAACATAACTGCAACCACCTGAGTTCATGAAAAAGGGCTTTAAGTGTGAAATAGAAAGAAGCAATTGGAATTCCATGAATCCAGCTGGACAGATAGTGATATAACAGCTATGTCTACTTAAGCTTCTGAAGCTCTGAATTTCTGAGCTTCCTAGCAGCCAAAGCAAAGAGAGAAATAAGCTTCAAAATGTCCCCATTGCAAAGTCAACCAAACTGCTCAGACACAATGTACTTTTTCTTAGAATAGGATCATCGCTGATATATCTCAAGATATTATGAAGAGACCCACATACTGTGTAACATGTTCTCAATAACATGTCTTCATAAAATTCCATAAAACTTATGAATGCTGCTTGCTCAGTTGCAAAAATCGAGGCAAAAACAATATCAAAACAAAACCCTAGAAGGGCTGGCTATTTTCTTTAGCTAAACTGGTCTCTAGTAAAGTCTATGTCACCAGAATCATTGATAAGTGGAATTTGGGGTTTATGCTTTTTACTTTTTAATCATTCCAAACAAAGAGAGATAATTTCTGTAAACAATTTAGTAGTCCTTGCTCAGCCTTTTCCTGGACTGGTGGAGTTTCCTTCACCAAGTGTGTGGAAACGAGACCTTATCCCTCCAACCTACTCATAACTATTTAAAGGAAGGGACACCTCCTGACACAAAGGAAGCCTCTTTGCAGGCAGAGTTGAGATACATAGTTTCTTTCCACTGAAAAATTAAAACAAGGAAAACAAATTCTAATATAATGACTTATTATAGAAAGATAAGTTACAAAAATTGGGATGGATGTTCTAGCCAGCCATCTCTCTCTCTCTCTCTCTCTCTCTCTCTCTCTCTCTCTCTCTCTCTCTCTCTCTCTCTCACACACACACACACACACACACACACACACACACACACACACACACACACACACACACAAATTTGAAACCAATCATGAAGAGAAAGTCAGAAACCATACATCCTTGCAGCCTTGTCTACCAGTGTCTTGTCAGAGGTGAGCAAAAAAATGTTGCTATTTCCTAGGCTCTTCTCTTTTCCCAGCATCCAGCCTTTCATACCCGCCCCACCTTAGACAGGCTTCCTAACAAAATGACAGGACACTCTAGGAATTCTCAAACTGGTGAGGACAAAGTTACAGAGGCAGGACCTGGTGTAACTGGATACAGGATCCTATGTATGTACTACAAGGATGTAAGATACTGGCTGTTAAATGTATTCACACATGAAATTGTAGATGTAACATTTGGGACTGACATACTTAAAAGCGATCCAATGCACTTTGAGAGACAATGCCTTAAGTTCCTCAAGGAATTAATTGATACTCTACTCTCCAGGAAACAGGATGTCAAGCATTAGCCTGAGGTTTTGCAGATTAAGTTGGCTGTGTGCTGCAGCAGGAGGCCTGGGAAAATCAATACTGCAACAATTACCTCTGTAGCATGAAAGCAGTGGCCGACATAAGCACCGTGGAGATCCCATTTCATGCTACAGACCAGCAGCTTCATTTCCTAAGGGATGATCATTTCGGCTCCTACTGCTTAGGTTTACAAAACACTAGAATCTTTTCAAGAAAGCCTGCGAGAGGGCCTCTGTTATCCTCCGAGAAGGCTGTGAAGCAGCAGTTGTAAGAGAAGTCCTTCACCAGAAAGTGAGTTTGCTCTTTCGGAGAGCAATGCCTTCCTCAGCCACTACAGTGAGAAACATTCTACATGCTTTCTCAAGTACCATTTGTTCGAAAGTTGTGCAGTTCCTTGAGTTAGCTCCCCAAAATGGGAGCTTTCGGGGCAGCTAGAATGCATTGGAGTGTGGTCCTGACTGAGCTGAAAAACACTTCCTGCTGAACAAATCCAAACTTAGATCTCTGCTGGGTACCCACAAAAACTATCTAGTCTCCTGGCTCATCAGACAGATTGAATAGGTCCCTTTTTGTTCCAGGAATTTTGTATCACGTGCCTGGAGATTCTGATGGTTTCCCAGAACCTCTCAATTTTCAACTTGAGAACCTTATTTAAACTGATAACAAATCTCTGTCATGGAGAAGTTGTTCATAGTGTTATACTTTTCTTAAATTTCCTTCCTGGTTTGGATCTTGGGTATTGTTCAGTTAGAAATGAAAAGATATGAGATGACTGACCATGACCAACCCTTCAAGGTAATTGCATATGGATGACTTTGATAGCATTCTAACCCAAGTTCTAAAGTACAGGATAGTTGTACTTTGATCACAACTATCAGTAATCAGAGGCAGTAGCTGTATAGTTAAGATGTGCTTTATTCAAAGATATGGCAATTGAAAAGGCAACAAATTCACATTCTATAAAATTATCTTACATTTACCCCACGACAGGTGGTTACATAGGGAATGGAACAAAGGCAATTAATAATTCCTAAGCTCATTTTTTTCTCCTGATCATGATTGGCCTCATCCTGTGATTAATGATGTCTATGTCTATGACTTTGTCATCTCTTGGCATATCTGGGTTTGAACTCTTTAAACTGAGTATGAGTTCATTTAGTATCTTCAGGTCTAGCATTACTCCAAGAGCCACCTAGAATAAAGGGTTAACTTATAACAAGTCAACAATTGGCAGTGTATCTTGCTGAGCTATGTACAATGTGCACTTGCAGACTTTTATCTATAATATGGACTACAAATGTGTCCTTATGATAGACAACATAAAAGCAGTTCTATGTATTCCTATAGCTCCCTGATAATCCTAGAATACTGGTGGATGGCAAAGGCGTTTTGTTGTTGCATTGTTGCTTTGTTTGTTTGTTTGTTTGTTTTGAGGGGGGAAGAGAAAATGAGGGAACGAATGTAAACATAATCAAGACATGTTGAGTCCTATCAAAAATTTAACAAAGCTCTCCTGATGAGCAAATCTACTTTTAAGCTATACTTTACCACGATGGATTCAACAAGTGCATAGAAAAGACTATTCAAAACATCTGGCACTAATTCCAACTCCATCACTTGCTGAATATGAAATAGCACAATAAAGGAACACTTTCCATTATGCCGGTGTCATAGCTGGGCTTTAAGGATTAAATAACATTTAATTGAAGAACTGTGTTTTTACTGAAGAAGAGGTCTATCAAAGAGAGATCCATGCATGAGAATTAGGAACGAGAGAGGTTGTACAGCTTCAGAGAAAGACAGATCTTCAGGGAAGCAGCCTGGAAATTTCTCAGTTCCAGACCCAGGAGACCTGTTTGGTGTATACCTCTTATTTAAATAAACTGGGGTTTATTTGCTTTTTTTTTTTTTTTTTTTTTTTTTGTATTGACACCAAAATGGCCTTACTACAGTAGAAGCATTGAGATAGGGAAATATAAGAAAGCCGGAGGGAACAAGAAAATTTGAATAATCTATCAAGAAGACATTCTGGTTCTGCTAATGGAAGACAAAGAAATTGGAACACATTATTTGAATTGACTGAAGTGTTAGCTGCTCTGTATACGACATTACTCTTTATAGAAAAGAGGATGTGTCTTGTGCAGAAAGGTAATTTAATTCAAGTGATAATGGATGATGGCTTTTAGTAGTCTATCTGCAAACTAAGATTTAAAAGGATTTGCTTTGGCATATGAAAAATGTAGTGAAATTCCTGGAAAGATGCCCATGTTTTGTAAAATTTTAACTCAGAGAGTTCAAAGTAAAGTTTCTATTCTAACATGTGCCATTTGAGATGTGTAGTCACAATTTTGATCTTTAAGGTGCTTTGAAAGTAGTCCCATAAGATCACAGTCAACTTAAGAAAGAAACGTGAAAAAATATGATGTCAAAAAATGCAAAGGGCTTTCCTGAGTTGTACTCATAAAGAAAAATGACATAAAAATTCTGCACTGTGAAACTTGCTCTGCAGTTATATCCCAAATCTTATTTGTCAGTAAGCCTGTACATTTGGCTCCCTTAGTTGTCGGTGGTGACTATGCACTTGAAATAAAGACAGTAATATATTCAACCTAGAACTATTGTAGTTTTTAAAAGAAGCTTTGCAATTTTATGAGATCCCATTTGTCAATTCTTGATCTTAGAGCATAAGCCATTGGGGTTCTATTCAGGAACTTTTCCCCTCAGCCTAGGTATTTGACGCTCTTCCCCACTTTCTCTTCTATTAGTTTCAGTGTATCTGGTTTTATGTGAAGGTTCTTTATCCACTTGGACTTGAGCTTTGTACAAGGAGATAAGAATGGATTGATTTGCATTCTTCTACATGCTGACCTCCATTTGAACCACCATCATTTGTTGAAAATGCTGTCCTTTTTCCACTGGACAGTTTTAGCTTCTTAGTGAAAGATCAAGTGACCATGGGTGTATGGGTTCATTTTTGGGTCTTCAATTCTATTCCATTGATCTGCCTGCCTGTCTCTGTACCAATATCATGCAGGGCTTCTTTTTTTCACTATTGCTTTGTAATACAGCTTGAGGTCAGGAATGGTGATTCCCCAGAAGTTCTTTTATTGTTGAGAATAGTTTTTACGATCCTGGGATTTTTGTTACTCCAAATGAATTTGCAAATTGCCCTTTCTATCTCTATGAAGAATTGAGTTGGAATTTTGATGGGGATTGCATAGAATCTCTAGATTGCTTTTGACAAAATGGCCATTTTTACTATATTAATCCTGCCAATCCATGAGATTAGGAGATCTTTTCATCTTCTGAGATTGTCTTTGATTTCTTGAAGTTCTTGTCATACAGATCTTGTACTTCCTTTGTTAGATTCACACCAAGGTATTTTATATTATTGGTGACTATTGTGAAGGATGTTATTTCCCTAATTTCTTTCTCAGCCTGTTTATCCCTTGAGTAGAGGAAGGTTACTGATTTGTTTGAATTAATTTTATATCCAGTCACTTTGCTGAAGTTGTTTATCAGGTTTAGGAGTTCTCTTGGAGGACACTTTGGGATCACTTAAGTATACTATCATATCATCTGCAAATAGTGATATTTTAACTTCTTTCTTTCCAATTTCTATCCCTTTGACTTCCTTTTATTGTCTATTTGTTCTGACTAGGACTTCTAGTACTATATTGAATAGGTAGGTAGAGAGTGGGGAGCCTTGTCTAGTACCTGATTTTAGTGGGATTGCTTCAAATTTCTTTCCATTTAGTTTGATGGTGGCTAATAGCTTGCTGTCTACTGCTTTTACTATATTTAGGTATGGGCCTTGGTTTCCTGAAAAAGGAGAACTTCAGAACAATCTCCCTTGTGAATATTGATGCAAAAATACTCAATAAAATTTTCTCAAACCAAATCCAAGAACACATCAAAACAGTCATCCATCAAGACCAAGTAGTCTTTCTCCCAGAAATGCAGGGATGGTTCAATATACAAAAATCCATCAACGTAATCTACTATAGAAAGAAACACAAAGAAAACAACCACCTGATCATATCATTAGATGCTGAGAAAAGATTTGACAAAATTCAACATCCCTTCATGGTAAAAGTTCTGGAAAGATCAGGAACTCAAGGCTCATATTTCTGTGTTCATAGGGAGATTTTGTCTGTCATTTCTTTTTGTATCTTTACCTGTTTTTCTTATTCTGCTTCTTTATTTTTATCAGAGTAATGCTGGCTTCATAAGAAATAGTTTAAAGGCATCCTTATTATTGATTTTATGGAATAATGTAAGTAGTACTTGTGCTCTTCTATGAAGTTCTAGTAGAATTCTGCTGTAAATCCATCTGTTTCTAGGCAAGTTTTATTCTGGGAATTTTTTATTAGCACTTGTGTCTCATTGTTATAAACTTTTCTTTTATATATTTTCTCCAGAAGATTCAGTATTCTCTAAGTGTATGGCTCCAGAAAAGTCAACCACATGCTAGTGAAAGACCTCACATCCAGAAGTACATGGATAACACAAATTGCAATTGCATTTGATGAGCTATTAAATTAGATAAATCATCTAAATGAATTAAATAATTGAATTAATAAATAAATTAACTAAAACATGAGATTGGGAGGGTGGTTGGATTGGGGAGGAGTTGGACAAGAATGTGATCAAAATACATTTTATGACAGTCTTAAACAATTAATATAATATATGTTAGTTTTATTTTATATTGGTATAATTTTGAATGTTTTATTCATCTAAAAATTTACTTATTTATTTTAGGTTTTCTACTCTAGCAAAATAGAGATTTTAAAGTATGTTCTTATAATTTCTATATTTTCATCTCTAATTTTACATGACTTTTTTTTCCTTTCCTTTCAAATAAACAGCTCGTCATTGATTCTTTGTATATTTTTATTTGTATATTTTTATCTCTTTAATTATAGCACTGATTGAGATGATTATTTCCCAAATAAGGCTTTAGTTTTTATTTATTTTTGTTTTGATAAGGTTTTAAAATAAATTATTAAATTTTTTATGTAACTTCTCTCTTTTTCATTTGGAACTCATTACTATGAACTTTCTAGGACTCCCTTCATTGTACCCCATAGATTTTGGTTTGTTGTATTTTCAATCCACTCTTTTTTTTTAGTTCTTGATTTTATAGTGAATCATTTTTCATTTAATAGTGTGGTTTTTTTTAGAGACGCTTAGTTTTGTATGTGTTCTACAGTTTCAATGGATAGTGATTTCTAGTTTTTGTAGGGACAATTATGATGCTAAGGTCCTGTTCTTCACTTGGTTCTTGATCTGACAGTAAATAAAACCATGGGCCAATTATTTGGTGGAAGGAATAGGTGGGACTTTCTGGTCCCTTGAGGAAAGAGAGAGACACCAGGGATGAGGAAGTTCACCATGCTTTGGAGAGAGAGAAGAGAGAAAACTCAAACTGCAATGTGAGATTTTGAAATGGAGTGGCCACATAGGCTATTCCTACAGGTGGATGGTCAGGGGCTATATGTGACTGAGCTGCTAAAGTTTAGGGCAGTAGGAACAGTGGAAATAAGAATGTTATTAAGGGCATGCTTTTCTTGGTGAAAAATAATAGGGCCCAGCAATTGTGTCCAAAGGCAAGTTGAAAAGAAACAACTATGTATGAGTCTTTTATCCATAGATTCAAGAGAATCTGGGTGGGTGCTGTAGCATGGCTTATTTCCAGAAATAGGGTGGGGTAGCATAAAAATACACACAACAAGTTTTATTCCACTATGGTCAGATAGAATACAGTAAGTTCTTTCAATTTTCTTATATTAGGTAAGATTTCCTTTCTGTCTCGGAATATGATCAAATTTTGAAGAAAGTCCAATGAGCTGCTAAGAAGAATGCATATTTTATAGTGCTTTGACAAAAAGTTTTCCAGATGTCTTTTAGGCACTCATGATTTATCATGTCAATTCCCTCCAATTTTTTCATGTTTAATTTTTGTTAGGTTGACTTGTCCATTAGGATTAAAGTAAAATACTACTACTACTACTACTACTACTACTACTACTACTACTATCTTGGAGTTAATCTGTGATTTTACATCTAGTACTATATCTTTTATATACTGCATAGAGCTCTATTGGGTGTGTCCATGTTTAGAATTATCCTATGCTCTTGGCAAGTTATTCAATTAATGAGTATAATATGACTTCCCTTATTTCTTCTGATTAATTTTATTTTCAAAGTCTATTTTGTCATGTGTAATAATTGCTAAATTTGCTTGTTTATTTATATTTTCTTGGAATACAAGTTTAAATATTTGTAACTTAAGGTAGTTAATACTTTTTCTTTTAATTCTGAGCCAGCATTCCTCAAACCCAAGGTATAGCAATTGCTGATGGTGAGGTGTACTTCTTTCAGGCAGCAAAACACACAGATCCTGCTTTATAATCTATACTCTTAGGCTGTGTCTTTTATTGGATGAATTAGGTAATTAATATTTAGAGTTATTTTTTATTGTGGGAAGCTCTTATTTCTCCTGTCCTACATCAATCATTAATTATGAAAATGACCCTATAGGCATGCCCATAGGCCAATCTGATTGGAGCAAGTTCTCAGTGGAAGTTCCTCCATCTTTCCAGATGATTCTAATTTATGTCAATATAACAAAAAACTGGCTCACCTTTTTTGCTTAATTTTGTTCCAATATTTTTCATTATCTTCCTAATTCCATTCTGATATTTATTTTTGTTCTTTTGGAGTATTTGCATGTCTTCTTTGAATTGTTTGAATATGTTTATAACTATTATTCTGGGTCTTTTAAATGGAAGATCTTGAAAATCTTTTTCACTCGTCATTATGAAACCAATAATTTTTTTTGGAGGACACATGCAGCTTTGTCTTTTGTTTCTGTGCTGAAACAAAGTTACTTACTTAAAGGAGAATATGTGCCAAGATCAAGAAGTCTAAAACTGTCAATGCTTAGAGTTAAGAAGATGGTAGAAATGTTTCTAAAGACATCTTAGAAGTTTTATTATTGGATTGGCTAATTCTTTATTTTAATTTCAGGGCAGGGTAGTTGTGACAATGTATAGATTTAGTTTTAAAGTTAATCCTTATTTCCATGCAAACAATAGTAACATACACTTTAATTTTTGAATTAAAACATGCAATATTTTTAATATTGAAATTATAGCAAAACATTTTGATTATATATGGTCTCTTTAATATTATTATCCACTCTAATGTATATTAAAAATTGTTCTAATAAAAGATGGATGGAGATCTTTTCTAAAAAATTAGCATATATATTTCAGTAATTTTTTAAAAAAAGTTAACATACTCAACAATATGTAATTCTAGCTCTAAGAGATGTGATATTCTTTGATGGCTTTCAAAAGACCTGCACTCATGTGCACAAGACTACATATAAATCCATACATATGCATATATTTTTTAAAATTAATATGTGTATGTAACTTTTAGAGACATTTGAACAGAGACACCCTCATGTGTTAAAAATGACCTCAGAAAACATGGTCATTTGATAAAAATATCTTATTGTTAGGCATTTCTTATAAGTTATGAGGAAAGCTCCCCAAAACTTCTAAGTTATTATCCTTTGTTGCCCACCATCACTAGATAAAATAATCCCATTGATAAACACACTGCTCAGTTTGATTTCAAGGATAGAGAAAAATCAATCTCAAGCTGTCCAGTAAGCTTTCTCCCTGCTGACTAACTTTAATGGTGTCTGAAGATTCCATGTAGGTCTCTGAAGTAGAAAATACATCAAAGTCTTATTCAGTACTGGACTCTGAATGATACAGTACAGATCTGTCAGGCAAGATTTTCCCACTGGTGCTATAGTGGCAATATTTTTATGGAGGCCGTATAATCAATTCTTTTGTTGATTGGATTTGAGGTGGGCTACACAGGAGGGAATTCATGTCTGTGACTGTAAACAAGGTAAAAAAACTATAGCCAATCAAGTTGTTTACAAGACAACAAACCTATCAATGCTATTTTGCAAAATATTTATGCTGTCAAATTGCCTTCTCATTGCTTTTATTTATGCCTGTTGGTTAATGCAGCTCTTCTAATCTTTGTCAGAGAAGGTTCTTACTGCATTGTGTAGTGGTTAATTAACAGATCTACACCTGTTCAAAGTTCTGAGAATATGTGACTTTGAGGACTGAATATTAGATACCACATCTGTATTTACCTCTTCACAATGCTCTGGGAACATCACATGCAAGAGGTAGAAAAGATGCAGAAGAGTGGTATAAATGACTATGTTTCTAATATATCAGGGCTTGTATATCCACAAACTACAATATTTGTAATACCTATATAAAGCCTGCACAAAGTTAAGGAAGATGAAAATTCCAGCCAGCACGGACTCAGAAGGTAAGGACTTATTGGCAGTTGGTGTCTATTATTAAACAGAAAGTTAATTCTTTATTCTTTTTTGATGGTGGTAGTCAGTGGTAGGTATCACCATGTCTCAAAGAATTAGTTCACACACTTGTAAATACTGATCACACTAACTGAACTCTATGTAGTAGTAAAAATGAAAAAGAAGAAGATATAAAGTTAGAGAAAAACAGATTTGAGAGGCAGAGCAATTTGAAACAAGACATTTGGATATGGGCAATATTCATGTACATTTGCTACCAGATTATTGGTTTCATTATATTAAGAGGTAAGAAACAATAATAACAACAATAGTAATAAAAATAAATACTATATCTTTTATTATACTTATATTATTATATCATTTAATTATATTATAAAAATAAATAACAAATAAATAATATTACACCAGTAAAATCAAGAGAAAGGAGATGAGAATGCACATCTGTGCACATGCAAGCACACACACACACACACTAATACCACAAACAACAAAATAACAGAACTAAAAAAACATTGCTCATTAATATGTCTCAAAATTAATGGATTCAATTTCCCAATAAAAAGACACAGGCTAACAGAATATATGCAAAAACAGGATCTATTACTCTGCTGAATAAAAGAAACACAACTCAACATCAAAGATAGATATTAACTCAGAGTAAAGGATTAGAAAAATATTTTCCAAGCAAATAGACCCATGAAACAAGATGGCATAGCCATTGTAATATGTAACAAAATAGACTTCTAACTAAAATTAATTAAAAGAGATTGGAAAGACATGCCATACTCATTTAAAAGGAAAATTGAGGTCTCAATTCTAAACCATATATGCGCCAAACACTAGGGCATCCACATTTGTTAAAGAAACATTATAAAAGATTAAGTGTCACACTGAACCCCATATATTAATAGAGGAAGATTCATATTTCTACTCTCAACGTGAATAAGTCATCCAGACAAAAACTAAGCAGAGATAAAATGGAGCTAAAAGGTGTTATGAAGTAAATGAACCTAACAGATAACTACAGTACATTTCACCCAAACACAAAAGAATCCACCTTTTACATACATCACAGAATTGTCTCCAGAATTATCCACATATTCATAATGCAAGTCACAACAGGTATTAGAAAATTAAAATAGCCCTTCCACCCCACATCTAGTCCTTTTGGCTGGGGCAGGCTCCTAGCTGGTCTGTTCCTGTGGAGACACCATATCCTGAGCAACCACTGCACTCAGAGCAACGAGTAAGAACCCTCTCCCACTACCCTACACCCCAGAGTTACAACTAGGAGCCAGAGACCCTCAGGACCCATCAGCAGCCCAAACCCCGTTGCTCTGAAATACCATTTCCCTTCCACCCTGTTCCTGGTCCTTTTGACTAGGGCAGATACCTAGCTGGTCTGCTCCTGTGGAGACACTATATACTGAGCCATTCTAGAGGAACCACTGCACTCAGAGCAGTGGACACCTAGCTGGCCTGAACTTCTAACTCTCAATTCTGAATATCTATGCTACAAATGCAAAGGCACCCACATATGTAAAAGAAACATTACTAAAGCTTAAAACACACATTGTACCTCACACAATCATAGTGGGGGCTTTCAACACCCTACTCTCAGCAATGGACAGATCATGGAGAGAAAATAAACAGAGATGTATTGAAATTAACAGAAGTAAGCCTAAACTCAGCAATAGGCCTGACATACATGAGTGCTAACACAAAGTCTTGGGTCTCTGTGGAAAGACACTGAAACAGATGGCTATAAGCTATTGTAAACAGGCAGCTTTTGTTGAAATTTACCAGCCCGAGTAGTCATAGACCTTGTAAATAGGCAGTCTTGGAGGATAGCACCAACTTAGATAAGGACAAGTGAATCATAGGCAGAGTCATAGTGACCTGACCTGACCCCTGAACCTTCACCCAGCTGATTCTCTGTTCTGAAAAATAACTGTACTCCCCCTGAACACCTATGTTCCTGTGTTATCCCCTTCCCTGCATCCTGCCTTTTTGTGTTTATAATCCCTGTGTTAAAAAGTAAAAATTACAATTTGATAATTAAAAACATTAAAAAAAGAAAGAAAGAAAAAGAAAGGCAAAAATACAAAAAAAAAAAAAAACAGAATTTATGAACCAAATAGATTTAACATATACTTATAGAACATTTTATCCTAAAATGAAAGAATATACCTTTTTGCCAGCACCTCATGGTACCTTCTCCAAAATAGACCATATAATTGGTCACAAAACAGTCCTCAACAGATACAAAAAGATTGATATAATCCCTTGCATCCTATCAGATCACCTCAGACAAAGGCTGGTTTTTAATAATAACAAAACCAATGGAAAACTGACAAGCATATGGAAACTGAACAATGCTCTACTCAATGATGACTTGTCCAAGGAAGAAATAAAGAAATTAAGGACGTTTTAGAATTTAATGAAAATGGGGACACATGATACCAAAACTTGCAGGACTCCATGAAAGCAGTGCTAAAAGGAAAACTCATAGCTCTAAGTGCCTACAAAAAGAAACTGGAGAGAGCATACACTAACAACTTGACAGCACAGCTGAAAGCTCTAGAACAAAGAGAAGCAAATACATCCAAGAGGAAATGGATGGCAGGAAATAATCAAAATCAGGGCTGAAATCAACCAAGTAGAAACAGAAAGAACTATACAAAGAATCAACAAAACCAGGAACTGGTTCTTTGAGAAAATCAACAAGATAGATAAAACCTTAGCCAAAGTAACCAGAGGGCACAGAGACAGTATCCAAATTAATAAAATCAGAACTGAAAACGGAGACATAACAATAGAAACTGAGAAAATTCAAAAAATCATAAGATCCTACTACAAAGGCCTATACTCAACAAAACTGGAAAATTTAGATGAAATGGACAATTTTCTAGACAGATACCAGGTTCAAAAGTTAAATCAGGAGCAAATACACCATCTAAACAGTCCCACAACCCCTAAAGAAATAGCAGCAGTCATTAAAAGTCTCCCCACCAAAAAAAGCCCAGGACCAGAAGGTTTTAGTGCAGAATTCTATCAGACCTTCAAGGAAGACCTAATACCAACTATCTTCAAACTATTCCACAGAATAAAAACAGAAGGAACACTAACCAATTTGTTCTATGAAGCTACAATCACACTCATAGTTAAATCTCACAAAGACCCAAAAAAGAAAGAGAACTTCAGACCAATCTCCCTTATGAATATTGATGCAAAAATACTCAATAAATTTCTCGCAAACTGAATCCAAGAACACATCAAAACAATCATCCATCATGACCAAGTGGGCTTTATCCCAGAAATGCAGGGATGATTCAATATTCAGAAATCTATCAATGTAATCCACTATACAAACAAACTCAACGAAAAAAACCAAACGATCATCTCACTAGATGCTGAGAAAGCATTTGACAAAATTTAACATCCCTTCATGATAAAAGTCTTGGAAAAATCAGGAATTCAAAGCCCATACCTAAACATAGTTAAAGCAATATACAGTAAATCGGTAGCCAACATCAAACTAAATAGAGAGAAATTTGAAGCAATCCCACTAAGATCAGGGACTAGACAAGGCTGCCCACTTTCAACCTACCTATTCAATATAGTACTGGAAGTCCTGGCCAGAGTAATTATACAACAAAAAGAAGTCAAAGTGATACAAATAGGAAAGGAAAAAGTCAAAATTTCACTATTTGCACATGATATGAGAGTATACGTAAGTGATCCCAAAACTTCCACCAGAGAAATTCCAAACCTGATAAACAACTTCAGCAAAGTGGCTGGTTATAAAATTAACTCAAACAAATCAGTAAGTATTCTTCCTCTACATGAAAGATAAATAGGCTGAAAAAGAAATTTGGGAAATGACACCCTTCACAATAGTCACAAAGAATATAAAACACCTTGGTGTGAATCTAACCAAGTAAGTAAAAGATCTGTATGACAAGAACTTCAAGTCTCTGAAGAAAGAAATCGAAGATCTCAGAAGATGGAAAGGTCTCTCGGGCTCATGGATTGGCAGGATTAATATAGTAAAAATGACCATCTTTCCAAAAGCAATCTACAGATTCAACGCAATCTCCATTAAAATCCCAACTCAATTCTTCACAAAGTTACAAAGATAAATTCTCAAATTCATTTGGAATAACAAAAAACCCAGGATGGCAAAAACTATCCTCAACAATAAAAGAACTTCTGGAGGAAACACCATCCCTGATCTAAAGCTGCACTACACAGCAATAATGATAAAAATTGCATGTTATTGGTACAGAGACAGGCAAGAAGATTAATGCAATAGAATTGAAGACCAGAAATGAACCCACACACCTACAACCACTTGATTTTTGACAAAGGAGCTAAAACTGTCCAGTGGCAAAAGGACAGCATTTTCAACAAATGGTGCTGGTTCAACTGGAGGACAACATGTAGAAGAATGGAAATAGATCCATTCTTATCTTATTGTACAAAGCTCAAGTCCAAGTGGATAAAAGACCTCTGCATAAAACCAGATACACTGAAACAAATGACAAAGTGGGGAAGAACCTTGAATACTTGGGCAGAGAGGAAAAGTTTCTGAACAGAACACCAATGGCTTATGCTCTAAGATCAAGAATTGACAAATGGGACTTCATAAAATTGAGAAGTTTCCATAAGGCAAAGGATACTGTCACTAAGACAAAACGGCAACCAACAGTATGGGAAAAGATTGTTACCAATCCTCTATCTGGTAGAGGGCTAATATCCAATATATACAAAGAACTCCAGAAATTAGACTCCAGACAACCAAATAACCCGATTAAAAATGGGGTACAGAGCTAAACAAAGAATTCTTAACTGAGGAAACTCTAATGGCCAAGAAGCACCTAAAGAAATGTTCAGCATCCTCAGTCATCAGGGAAATGCAAATCAAAACAGCCCTAAGATTTTACCTGACACCACTCAGAATGGCTAAGATCAAATAATCAGCTGACAATAGATGCTGGCGAGGATGAGGAGAAAGAGGAACACTCCTCCATTGTTGGTGTGATCGCAAGATGGTGCAACCACTTTGGAAATCAGTCTAGAGGTTCCTCAGAAAATTGAACATAGCATTACTTGAGGACCCAGCTATACCACTCCTGGGCATATACCCAGAAGATTCTGAAACATATAACAAGGACATATGCTCCACTATGTTTATAGCAGCTTTATTTATAATTGCCAGAAGCTGGAAAAAGCTCAGATGTCCTTCAACATGGGAATGGATACAAAAAATGTGATACATTTACACAATGGAGTATTATTACTCAGCTATTAAAAACAATGATTTCGAGAAATTCTTAGGTAAATGGATGGAACTAGGAAATATCATCCTGAGTGAGGTAGCGCAATCACAAAAGAACACACATGTTATTTACTGACTGATTACTAGATATTAGCCCAGAAGCTTGAAATACCCAAGATTCAACTCACAGACCACACGAAGCTCATGAACAAGGAAGACCAAGTGTGGGTGCTTTGGTCCTTAGAAGGAGTAACAAAATACTCAAGGGAGCAAATTTGGAGACAAAGTTTGGAACAGAAACTGGAGGAGGGGCAGTCTGGAGACCATTCCATCTGGGTATCCATCCCATGTGCAGTCATCAATGGTAGATGCTGATGTGGATGTCAAAAAGTGCATGTTGACAGGAGCTTGATATAGCTGTGTCTTAGAGGTCTGCCAGAGCTTGACATATTCAGAGGCAGATGCTCACAGCTAACCACTGAACTGATCAAGGGGTTCTTGATGAAAGAGTTAGAGTGAAGACTAAAGGAGCTGAAAGGGTTTGCAGCTCCATGAGGAGAGCAACAATACCAACCAACCAGAGCTCCCCAGGGTCTAAACCACCAGCCTAGGAGCACATAGGGAGGGACCCATGAGTCCATCTATACATGTAGGGGAGGATGGCCTTGTCAAGCATAGGTGGAAGAGGAGATCCTTGGTCTCATGAAGGCTGGACGCCGTGTGTGGGGGAATTTGAGGGTGGGGAGGTGGGAGTGTGGGGGTAGGTGGGGACATATTCTCATTGATGCAGGTTGAGGGGGGATAGTATAGGGAGGTTCCTGGGCGTGGGGGATGGGGAAATGGGGTAACATCTGAATTGTAAATAAAATATCCAATAAAAAATGGAAAAAATAAAAAATAAAACAAAAACAAACAAAAAAGAAATTAAATGACTGGATAGTGCTGTGATCTGCAAAGCTGATGAAGACAGGGAGATTAGAAGGGTGATGTGATTTATGAATCAGTGTTTTTCATAGAAGTGGCTAGGAGAATAGGGCATGTTCCTCAAGAAATGTCAGCAAATATTTAAATGGATGTATGACTATGGTCTGCTCTTACAACTTGTCTGAATAGGATGAAAAGATTCTGCTTTTATCTGTCATCAATATCCTGTTCCTGCACCTCACACATCTTGATGTACAAATAAACTTGCTTCAGTTTCAAAGTCCTTTCTAGCCATCCAACATTTAAAGAGTTTAATAAAAGTATTTGTAATGGACTGCATATTTTTAATAGAGCACACATTGGGATAAAATTTGTCTGGGTTGGTGTTTTCCTAGTGATAGGTTTATGTCAGCGTTTTCATTCATAATTCTACATATTCATGATCTGAGTTCTAATTTGCTTATTATTTTCCCCATTTGGTGGGCAATGTGGGTCTGTAGTGTGCAGTTGTGCGTGTGCATAGATGTACATTTGCATATGTGTTTATGTGTGTGTACAGGTGTTAGACAGTGAGGAAGACAGACAGAGAATGTGCATATGAGTGAAAGTGCATGTGGAGGCCCTAGGTTGATGATAGGGATCATGTTCAATTGCTCTTCCACCTCATTCATTGAGATAGTATCTGTCATTCAAACCCAGAACTGCCTGATTTGTCTAGTCTGGCTAGTCACCTTGCTCTGAGTATCCCGTCTCTACCTTTTGAGGCTACATTCTCATCTCGTCATGTACACAATGGCATGTATGGACACTTCCCCACCCCTGATACGCACACACACACACACACACACACAAACACACACACACACACACACACAAACACACACACACACATTGTGTTTACATTTAAATAATATAAATAGTCACTGATAGATGTATATATAAGATATGATACAGTCATGGATGTAAAGCCTAGAGCAGGAGACATGGCTTGGTCAACAGAGTCATTTGTAACTGGCAAATGGTAAGCTCTAAATTCCAGCCCTAATCCTGCATAAACTGTGTGTACCTTGTATCCCAACACTTTTGAGGTAGAAGAGGCAGGAGAATTTTAAGTTCAAAGTCATTCTTAGCTACATTGGGGTCTGACACAAATATAATACTGTGCTTCCAAAAAGACAGTGAAGACATTAACCTGGACAGCTCATATCCCAAGGAACACAATGTCATGAAATATTATTAAGGTGAAAATATTCTTTTGAGAAGGTGTTAACCATTTCCAGGCTCCTTGAGCCTCCTCTTGACATAGCCACAGCTTCTCTATTTCTTATATGCACCCATTGCTGAAATCAATGTCTGTTTGGCTCCATTTGAAATCCATGTCTTGTTAGCTAAATTGTTGGAAAGACCTTCAAAATTATCTCAGGCACTCACCTGTTTCCTGCCATGCAAACAGTTTTACTAATAAAATTCTAGGATATATATATATATATATATATATATATATATATATATATATTCTAGGTTTTATATATATATACATATATATGTTACATATATATATGTGTATATATATATATACATATTACACATATATGTTACATACATGAAGCATATATATATATGCACACAGTGATTCTACCTTTCAAGACAAAGACATGCTGAGATGTTCTAATAATATGTTACCCTTACACCAACTTACATAATTTTTGTGGCAATATTTTGCTACCTAACTAGTTTTGTAGACATCCAAAAAACTCTTTTAAACTGCTATGTAGGATTTAGGAGTCAATCTACTCTTCTGCCTCCCTCCCTCCCTTCCATTCTTTGCATTCAATAAAGGATATTTATATCCTAGACTGACCTCAAATCCCAGTATGGCCAAGAGTGACCTTGAACTAAAGATCTTCCTGCCACTACCCAAAGCGATACATTAATGCATACACACAGTTTATTCAGTAGTGCTGGAATACAATTTTGGGCTTTTTACATACTAGTTATAGAGGGCTCTACTGACTGAGCTGAATCTCCAATTCTAGGAGTCAGTTTTATTACTATATCAGATATCATATATTTGTCTATAGATGACTAATGAAGCTATTTAAATGTAAACACAATTTTTATGTGCATGTGTGTTGGTGAAGTACTTTCATGTTATGGTGTGTTCTGAACTCAGGTCATCATGCTTATGCTGGAAGCATTTTCCCAACTAAGCCATTGCTTTCTCCTTTCTATTTCAATTTTACTATTTAAAAGTAAGTGTTAATAAATATATGTACACATTTTATTGTTTGGCATGCAAAAATAATTCATTTACATATCTGGCTTTGGAATAATTGGATTGGGGCATTTAATAGTAGATTCCACATAGAAGCATATTTATTAAAATAAAAACAATGAAAAAAATTAAAATAACCCCTTGTAGCCTGTCAAATGACCATGAGTTAAAGCTGGATTTCAACAACAGAAACAACAGAATGTGTACAAACTCATGGAAATTGAATAACTCTTTACTGAGTAACTACTATGTCAAGATCAAAATAAAGAAAAAAATTAAAGACTTTGTAGAAGTCTTTAAAAATGAAAATGGTACTAAGAGGAAAGTTTATAGCAATAAGTGCTTTCATAAAGAAATCAGAGAGACATGATACAAGTAAGTTAACAGCATACCTTAAAGGTCTAGAGAAAAATAAAACAAACACATCCAGCAGGAGTAGATGGCAGAAAATAAACTTATGGCTGAAATCAACAACATAGAAGCAATACAAAGAATCAATGAATCAAATAATTAGTTCTTTAAGAAAACAAGTAAGACAGACAAATGCTTATCTAAATTAACTAAAAGACAAGGCAGATTATCCAAATTTACAAAATCAGAAATGAAAAGTGGGACAAAACAACAGATACCAATGATATCTATAGAATTATTAGGTCATATTCCAAAAACGTGTACTCCACAAAATCAAAACATAACTAAATTAAATGGACAATATTTGATAGATGCTACTTACTAAAATTAAATCAAAAATCACATAAAACATTTAAATAAACTTATAATTCCTATCGAAACACAAGAAGTCATTATGAGTCTCCCAAATCACATCCCTCTCTCCTGCCCCCAAAAACCCCAGGGCCAGACACGTTCAGTGCAAATTTTTACTAGACTTTGAAAGAAGAACTAATACTATTACTCTCCAAAGTATTCCACAAAATAGAAACAGATGTGTCATAGTTAGGATTTTAGAGCTGTGAAGAGACATCATGACCAAGGTAACTTTTGTAAAGGACAATATTTAATTAAAGCTGGCTTACAGTTTCATAGTTTTAGTTCATTATCATCATGGTAATAAACATGGCAGTGTCCAGGCAGACATGGTGCTCTAGAAGGAGTCCAGTGTTCTACATCTTGGTCTGAAGGCAGCCAGGAGAAGAGTGCCTTCTAGGCAGCTGGGGGAAAGATCTCAAAGCCCACCTCCAAAGTGGTAAACTTCCACCAATAAGGCCACACCTACTCCAACAAAACCACACCTCCTAATAATGCCATAACCTGGACCAAGCATATTCAAACTAACACAAGATGGAAGATCATCACATTTATTTTATAAGGCCACAGTCACCTTGAAACCAGAGCCACTCAACAAAGAAAGAATTATAAACTAATTTCCTTCGTGAAAATTCATATAAAAACATTCAATAAAATACTTGCAAACTGAATTAAAAAACAGATCAAAAAGATCGTTCACCATGATCAAGTAGGTTTTATCCCTGAGATGAAGAGATGGTCTAACATAGAAAAATCTGTCAATATAATTCCACATACAAACAAACTAAAAGAAAGAAAATATATTTTTAGATGCTGTAAATCCTTTGATAAAATATCACACCTCTTTATGAGAAAAGTCTTGAAGAGATCAGGGATACAGGGAACATATATAAACATAATAAAAACAATTTAAACAAGCTGATAGCCAACATCAAATGAATGGAGAAAAACTCAAAACAATTTCACTAAAATTAGTAACAAGATAAAGTTGTCCACTTTCTTCAGATCTTTTCAATATAATACTTGAAGTGCTAACTGGAGAGATAACATGACTAAAGCAGATCAAGAGAATAAAAATTGAAAAAACAATAAGCTAAAATATCATTATTTGCAGACAATATGATAGTATACATAAGAACTATTATTCCCTTCCCCCACCACACACATACTAAATCCACAGGGCAACTCCTCTTACAGCTGCCAAACACCTTCAGTGAAGTGGTTGGATACAGGATTAACTCCAAATAAAATCAGCAGTCCTCCTATACATCAATGACACATGAAATAAAAAAAAATATCTGAGAAACAGAACCTTCCACAGTATTCAAAAATAATATAGACCATCTTGGGGTAACTATAACCAAGCAAGTGAAAGAGATGTATGGCAAGAAATTTAAGTCCTTGAAAAAAAGAAATTAAAGAAGATATCATAAAAAAAAAAAAACTCCTATGCTCATGGAGTCACAGGATTAACATAGTAAAAACGACTACCTTATCTACAAGGTTCAGATTTACAATTCACTCTACAGATTCAATGCAATGCTCATCAAAATTGCAGCCTCAGACTTTATAGACCTTGAAAGAACAATATCAACTTCATATGGAAAAACAAAAACACAAGGTTAGCAAAAAATAACAAAAAAACAAAAATCCAAAAAAAAAAACCAAAACCTGTACAATAATAGATCCTCCAGAAATATCTCCATTCCTAATGTCTAGCTCTATTACAAAGCTATAGTAATAAAACTCACATGATACTGTAATTAAAAACAGACAGGTGTATCAATGGAATCTAATCAAAACTCTAGACATAAATCCATACACCTATGGACCCTTTTTTTAAAAAATAAAGAAGTCAATATGATACAAAAGAAAGCATCTTCAACAAATGAGCCTGGACTACCTGGATGTCTGTATGTAGAAGAATACAAAGAGATCCATAGTAGCTGCACAAAACACAAGGCCAAGTTGATCAAAGACTTCAACATAAAACCAAATATGCTAAACCTAATAGATAAGAAATTTGGGAACAGCCTTGAACACATTGGCACAGATGACAACTTCCTGAATAGAGGGATCAGTAGCACAGGCACTAAGATTCGCGATTAATTAGTCATAAAACATGAAACTGAAAAGGTCTTGTAAGGTGAAAGTTACTATCTATAAGGCAAAATGGCAGCCTACACAGTTGGAAAGGATTTTCACCAACTCCACGTCTTACAAAATGCTAATATTCAAAATATATAAAGATTTCAAGAAACTAGACATCAGTAAACCAAATAATACAGTTAAAATCAGGGTACAGTTCTATGCAAAGACTCCATAACAGAAGAATCTTAAATGCAAAGAAGCCCTTAAAGAAATGTTCTGCATACTTAGCCATCGGAGAAATGCAAATTAAACCTACTTTGAGATTTCATCTAATAACTGTCAGTATCTCTAAATTCAACAAAACAAGTGACAGCTCATGCTTGCAAGCATGTAGAACAAGGGGAATGCTCATGCATTGCTAGTGAAAATGCAAACTTGTACAACCATTTGTAAACCAATATGGCAATGTCTTAGAAAACTGGTAATATACCTACCTCAAGACCCAGCTACACCACTCCTTGGCATATATTCAAAAGACACTCCATTGTACCACACAAACTGTAGCTCATTTATGTTTGTAACATTAGTAATAGCCAGAAACTGAAAACTACCTGAAGGTTTCTAAACTGAAAATGGAAAAGAGTAATATAAAACATTTTAAAAATGCTATATTACTTAGCTGTTAAAGAAAATACCATCATGAAATTTGCAGGCAAATGGATGGAACTAGGAAAACTCATGCTGAGTGAAGTAACAGAGACCCAGAAAGACAAATATGGTATGCACTTACCTATAGCTGGATGTTATTTGTAAAGTAGAAGACAATCATGCTACAGTCCGAGAGAGGCTATGTCACAAAGAGGGCTCACAAAAGAGTTATAGAATAGATATTGCAGGTGAATTGGGGCACTTGGAAATGGGAAGAGAAATAATCAGATGAGGAAAGATGGAAAGAGAGAGTTTCAGCAGAACTAACTGGAATTGGGGGGCATTTTGGGAACAAGGTAGAAACCTAGTGCAATGGAAATACCCAGGAATCCATGGTAGTGACCTTAGGTAAGACACCTAGTAATTGTGGACAGAAAGCCTGAAATAACCATCTCCTATAACCAGGCAAGATTTCCAGTGGAGAGATTAGGACAACAGTCCAGCCATAAAACCTTTTACCTACAATTTGTCCTGCCTGCAAAATGTACCAGGTAAAGATGGCACAGAAATTGTGGGAGTGGCTAACCAATGACAGGTCCAGCTTGAGACTCATTCCAAGAGGGGAAACCCATCCCTGATATTGCCAAGACCCATAGGTTGGATAGCTCAGAGACTTAAGAAGAAACCATATTGCTGAAATTTTATGGGTATAATATGCCTATCATGCTATAAAAAAGATGGTATCTCTGAGAAGATGCCCTAGTCTTCTGGCTATTATGACCTTTCTGCCTTTTCGTCTTCTTGAGTTTAAGTATACAGTTTGCATTGCTTGTATGTTAATTGTCTGCATTTTGGCCACTGTGAGTAACTGTAATACTCCCTATCTGCTGCAAAAAAGAAGCCTCTTTGATGAGGGCAGAGAAACTTATATGTGGGAATAAGAATAAATGTGAAGAATACAGTGGGAAATAATTTGGGTTTAGGAAAATGACAATAGTTCTCTTATGTCTATGGCTTCTCCAGCAATGTTTATAATCTAAGGTATAAATGCTTTTTTATTAAGTGGATCTTTGATTACCATCAAGTGACAAGTGCCATTATTGCATCATTGGGGGTATCTTGTCATATTGTTTGTCATTATGGTTTGTAGACTTTGCAGGTAGATAGTTGTGGCCCGCGCAATTGTCTTGCCAGCAAGAACGCACGCGGGCACCAGGATCCTTCTGCAGCAAGCGATGAAAGGAGGAAGAGAGAGAGCCCCAAAATGACACTGCTTATATACACCCTAGGGTGGCGTGGACATATCTGATTGGCTGCTTGCTCATAACCCCGTGTGACGCCAGGGTTAGGCAGTGACTTGGAGCGCTTTCACCACTTGCACATGCGCAATTTACTTGTTTACCCGCAGGAGCGCTGAATGCCAGCGCCATCTTGTAATGGCAAATGCTGTCACCGCTTGCTGTGGCTCTCTACAGATAGTAATATTGATTGCTTTCCTCTCTGGCAGCTTACACAGTATCTTCTGATACTGTGGGAGATAGTGAACAGAAAAGAGGTTTCCAGTCATTTCAACCTTGAGTCTTCTAAATCCTATGGCCAAAGTATGTGAAGCTTTAGCAATTTGGTTTTACCTGCAAATTCTAGGAAGCAACTAAGGCCTATATTGTCTTGCTAGTCCCTTCAAATACCTTGATTAATAACTTGAACCAATTCTACACTGATTTTTATAGTGGCAAAGCTAATTTTTTTTTATCTCCAAACAATGTATAAAGAATGGTTCCCTTTCTCAACATTTTTTCCAGCATTTTTCATTTGTTTTCTTTATGAAAGGTAAAGTCTCTGTGTAGTTTTTATTTGAAATTCACTGACAACAAATAATGTTGACCATTTTCATTTCCATTGGCCATTGGAAAAACAATTATGAAAACTATCTGTTCATTTAATTGGCCCACTATTGGCTGAACTTCTGGAGGCCTGGGATTGGTTTTAATTTGATAGATATACATTTGATAGCCTACTATCTACTCAATATAACAAGCTCTAAAAATGAAATATTAAATAACCAAAAAAACTCAGAAGTTCAATTTGTGAGTCAGCTTTGTTTATCCCCCAAACCATTTCACTCACCAACTTTGTAAGACAGACTTACTTGAAAAGAATGTTGCTCATCACTGACCCACAAGATTGAAATCTAGACCCTGAATAAGGATATATTAAAATTAAATCAATAGAAGTCAGTGATAATGCACAGTTTGTCTTTAAATAAGCACTTGGCGGAAGGCAATCAGGCACTTCCACAAAATAGCATTATATCATCTTGCTTTCTATTATCTGGCCACATGAGTGGGTATTTCACATTTTAACAGAACACTCTTGGATTTTACTTCTTATATTTTTTTGTCCCCAAAGCAGAAGATGTTGTTTGTAGACCAAGTAATGGGTATTATTTTTCTAGGTGTGTTTAGGCTATAACTACTGCTCAGAGCTATTGGAAAGCTGTTCCTTATCAACTCTTAGACTCTAATGTATTTAATCATTTGCCATATTTCAATTTTCTTCTAAAGAACTAATGAGTCTATCTGTACTCTATCACTTATAAAATATTTTTTGTATGTGCCACATTACAGTTCTGAATCAGTTTTTCTTCTCCGCTAAAAAGATTTGTCAGACAAGGTCTCAGATTATAGTGCCCTGATACTTCCTTGGAGTTCCCCAGTGTATTGTTCAAAGAAAACTGTTTACACCTTGAGCTGACTATCCTAATTCAATATAGATATTATGTAAATGAATTTTTATACTCACATCAAAAATAGAAACTTGCTATGCACAAATAAAAGAGAAAATGTTTTTCTGGGTCAAGGTTATCACATTCAGTACATTTTGCAATTTCATCAATACGCTGGAAATTTTTATGGTTTCATTTTACTTTACAGCTTAATAGTATTCCTTTGTTAATACATAATATATTTTTATTATCCACTCATTAGTAGAAGGGCATTTACATGGTTTCTATTTCATAACTATTGTAAAAAGAAAAGCAATTTACATTTGTGAGCAAGAATCTGCAACAGGATGTTGAGCCTTTTGGACATATATCAATGAGTGGTAGATTATAGTACATCCATATAGTAGATCTATTTTTAAACTTCTCCACACAGGTTTGCAGAGTGGCAACAACAGTTTGTAATTGTACTAACAGTGACTGAAGGCTCTGCTTTTCCATAATCCTCATCAAAATTTATTATTAATTGTGTCTTGGTGGTAGCTATTCTGACTGGAGTAAGATGAAACCTCAAAGTTCTTTTAATTTGCAGCTCCCTAATTTCCTAAACATAATTCCCTAAACATAGTAGTTTTTCCTAAAAAACTACTAAGATATATTTTAAAAATATATCTTAGTAGTTTTTCATTTTTTATTTGTGGACACTCTGTTCAGATCCTTGGTCATTTTTTAAAGTGAATAATTTGTTTTCTTTATGTCTTGGATTTGAAGACATGTATTCTGGATATTATTCCTACATAAGGTGTATAGCTATCAAAGATCTTTTCCACTAGTGAGTTTTCTCATCACTCAGTTGAATGTACATAACTGCTTAGTGTTATGAAATTCCATTTGTATTCCATAAACCAGGAAATTAAAAAGGAATCATGATAAGAATAAGCTCTAGATAAAAATAAGCTCTAGAGTTGAGAGGTTAGGATACAGGTATTGCAAAAAAAAAAAATGAGGGGAAATTTATCTGGCAAAGAAAGAGAGAGGGTCCTGTAGAGGGATAGTGAAGAGGTGGGGATAAAGCACACTAAGAATGATTGAAAAAGCCACGGGGCAACATATATCATCTAAAATAATATAAATATATATTACATACAAGTGTATATATACATAATTAATTTAAAAGAAGTTAAGCAACTTAGAGAGATCCTTCCTTACAAGAGCTATAAACTAGTCAATAAAAACACAGTTAAAAATGTGGCAAATTCTCCTTTCAGTCTTTTATCAGAGGAATCCAAAAGATTACTAAAATAATATATACTGTTACTATTGCTTTTGTTTGTCTGCCAGAATTTTAAGGTAAAAACCTATGTCTTCTTCTGTCATTTTTCTTCACTCTTATTGCCTAGAGTAACATGAATATGAAATGCATAAGTTAGTTATTCCACCTCAGAAATATTATACCTTTTTTCTTTTTTCATTTCATTCCCAAATTTTTACCACAATGTTAGGTGTCTTGTTTCTTTTGTTTCGCTTTTTAAGTTTCCATAAGTTTACCCTCTGTTTTACAAGGTCTACAAACTTGAGGCAAAGTACCTTGTCCCATCAGGGTTATGTAATCAATGTTGGGTCGGTAACATATGTCCAATACAACTTCCCAGTCACCATTGTCAGGGCATTCAGCAAGCTCACAGGTCATTGTTTGTCACATCATTCTTTGTTCTAGCAAAAGCATGTCTCACCTGTCGCTCTGGCAGCCACCATGCTCCTTCAGCATCCTGCAGAAAAAATCATAAACATGCCCTCTTCCCCATATTTAATTCCTGATTGGGATCATGCCTTATGCCAGTAAGTAGATCCTTCCCTTTTGCCTATGCATAAGTATGCCTAGTTGTAGGGTGCCATAGACACTCAGTAGAAAGTTCCTTGGCATACAATTTTTTTTTTAAAAAAATTTAAATAAAAAATAAAAAGAACATGATTTAAATAAATTTGTAGTACACAGAAATATATCTATCTCCTCTTTTTTTATTTTATGAAGATATTGTTTTAAAGTTCCATGGGCCCCTTCCACAGTCTCTTGTTCTTGACAATTATAAGGAATCCCATAACTAATGTTAAATTGCTGCCAAAAAGTCTCAAATGTTCAACTGTGATAGCCAGTTCCATTATCTGTTTTTTATTTGTTTGTTTTTGCTTTGTTTTGTTTTAATTATTGGATACATTTTTTTTATCTACATTTTAGATGTTGTCCTTCATTCCCATTCTAACTCCCCACAAAAAATTCCCATTCCATCCTCCCTCCTCCTAATTCCATGAGGGTGTGCCCCCAGACATCCACCCATTCCCACCTCCCCACCCTTGAACTCTCCCTCACTGGGACATCCAGCCTTCAAGGGACCAAAGCCCTCCTATCCCACCTATGCCCTACAAGTCCATCCTCCTTTGTACATACAGCTGGATACATGGGTCTCTGCATGTGTATACCCAGGCTAAGTGTTTAGACCCTGGAAGCTCTGGTAGGTTGGTATTATCCATCTCCTCATGTGGCCACAAGCCCCTTCAACTCCCTCAGTCTTCCCCCCCCCCCCAAACTCCTCCACTGGTGATCCTGTGATCAGTTTGATGGTTAGCTACCTCAAGATTTTAGACCTTGTGGAACAGAGAATCAAAAAGAGAAGTTATAATTACTATTGTATAATTCTTAAATGTGATCAGTCTTTCAGGTTCAATCATGGACTGGTCTAGAAATCAATCAAATATTGGAAATAGTAGTCTTCATTTGGATGGCTGGTTCTGGAAACTTTCAGAGATATATTTGGAAGTTAGTTTCGGTTCTCTATGATGTTATGTTAGCAACAGATAAAGTTCAGGCAGGATCTGGGTTTCAAACAGGAGTTAGTACATGTGTTAAGGCTCTTTTAATTGTCAAGTTTAAAATACTTCTGTTTCTTCTACAATATTTAATGTCAGTTGCATTGATTCTACACATTCTAATTGTGTTAGTGTTTTGAAATCCAGCATGTGGAGGTCTATCAACCAGCTTTTGTTTTATTGCCCTGAGTATCACAGAAGTGTGGGATACTAAAAATAGCATGGAAATAGTGGAATAAATGAGTCAGACTTTAAGCAGAAGCAAGAGGGTAGTGGGCTTCATTATTGCTGGTATAACAGCTTTAATTACATTAATTGCTTGCACCACTGCTTCTGCAATTGCTGTGACACAAGAAGTTAAGACAGCTACTTTTGCTAATCATTTAGCAAAAAAAAAAATGTTACTAATGTGTTGAATATATAAGAGGATTTAGATAGGCATTTGGAAGAACAGATTGATGCTCTTTATACTATACAAATTATTGGAAGGAGTCTCAGAATTTAAGAGTAAGGGGCCATCTTGAGTGACATGCCAAATACCATTGGATTCATGTTAGTTCTAAAATTTTTAATGGTAGTCATTACAATTAGAAAGAAGTTTAAAGATACTTGCGTATTTGGTATAATTGTAACACCTCTCTGGATGTTTAATGTTACATAGTGAGCTTATGACTTTCAAGAATGCTGCTCTGCTGAGCTTTGGTGTGGTAGTTACCACTGATAAAATTACCCATGGCCTGAGGTCAGTAATTCTATTTTGGTCAATCTTCAAAACTGGCATATATAGCTTGATCATGCTAACCTTTTTTGTCTTGGGAATACTTTTATTCCTTCCCATCATGTTAAAGCTTGTCTTTAACAACATCAACATGTTGGCACCCAAAGTACATGGCTTGAGCCTTAAAATGGACTCCCAGACAGAGTTATTAAATTAACAGGCTGGCAAGCCAAGAATGAGTAAGATTCTGCACACAGCTTTACCAACCTAAATCAAAAGTGCATTGCTTTTGATTCATGTATATTCCATGATGGGTAAGGAAGGCATTCTGGTCAAAAAGACCTAAGATAGGCTCAGTCTTGTTAATGAAATAAAAAAAAAAGGGAAGAGGCAAAGAGCCTTTAGGACTGCTTGACAAGAATCTGAGATGGGCCAAAGACAAGGAAATAGGCTGCTTGGCAGGAATATGACATTGGCCAAGGACAAGGAAGTAGGCTTCAGGCAGGAATCTGATATTGAACTACAATAAAGAAGTAATTTCAGGCAGGAATCTAACTCTTAGGCTAGAAAAAGAAGTAATTTCAGGCAGGAATCTAAATCTTAGGCTAGAAAAAAGAGGTAATTTCAGAGAGAAATATAAATTTTAGGCTAGAACAAAGAAATAAAATTTTAGGTGAGAAGAAAGTAGACTTCAGACATGAAAATGACTTTGGCTAGGACAGAGACGTTGGCTCAGATATTTTGGTTGCCCGATAAGCTCTTAGAAACAGTGATCATGGGAGTGTTCATGGAATTTTGTTTATTGCCTTGTTTGTTCTTTGACTATTTGTATTTATTATCTTGTTTGTTCCTTGACTATTTGAATCTAGAATCTATTGTATTATTGCTAGACCCTCAACTTGGAACTGACCTTAATACATGCACATAATTAAAATGGAATAAAAACAAAAAAGAGAAGGGGGGATGGAAGAGGAGAATTCTAGGAAGGGGAAATGGGGAAAGGAAATGACATCTGAAATGTAAATAAATAAAATAGCCAATAAAAATAAGTTTACCCTCTGTACTTTTTTTGTAAACGTGTTATCTATAAATCTTTCCTCCTTTTTTTGCCTCAGCTTTGTGATCTGCTTTTAACCAGTGAATGAAATCAAGAGTTGGGTAAAAGAACTTCAAACTCCCATGGGCTGTTTGAAATACAAACTATGGCTCACTACAGGTATTTGTAAAGACATATCTGAATATTACAGAAGACTATGCTGATATAAATTTCAGGAATTAAGTCAGAATAAAAAATGTGCTTTTATAAAGGAAGTAAGAGTGCTGCTACTACTCGATCAGTTTCACTCAATGTAGAATGTCTTGACTCTGGACTAGGGTAAATAGATGAAGGGCCTAGAGAAAGCAATCCTACTTTCTATACTTTCAACTTAGCTATACTTATATGATTGAATACCTTGCACATGCTGCTATTTGGAGAGAGAATTGTATGCTTTGGTGAAATGTAGAGGTTTTCCTTCATTCAGCTTCAATGTAAAAGTAGCTCTTTAAATTGCCTCAGGGTACTCTTCAAATTTCTGTAGTATCCAGTTAGAATTGTGGACATTTGTTTCCTAAATTGTCCAAAGAAAATTATTGAATCCCCTGTGACATTTGCCATAACTCTCTGAATTTACACTGTTCTACCCCCTTTATCACCTTTATCTCCCTTTTAAAAGCATAATTCTCCTGGCTCCATGTCCTTGAATGTTAAATGCTTTTTGAAATCTTCTATTTTTATTACCAGCCATCTTTCTCTGCTGTGTTTGCTCCAGAAAAATTCCATACTCTAAGCTGACTCTTGACTGTAAAAAGAGAATTTGATTATTTGTGCCAAGATCTTTCACATCTGTTAGGTTTAACTCATTGAAATAAAACTTTTTTACACAGACAGCATACACACTTAGGTCCTATAGTAAAGGAACCCATTGCATAGTGTCTGAACATCTCCTTTCTTCCTGAATGCCCCACTTACAATGTTTTCTTTCCCACACTATCTTAAAATTCTTCACGAAGGTTACAAAAACTGGTTATCCCATGCCCTACTTTCAAGGACTCTGATTCAGAAAATCTGGGCAGGGGTCTAAGAATCTGATAGCGTAAGAAGAGCTCTTCAATGCTTGGATTTGAGGATCCAGGATAACACTCTTAAAACACTGACCACTACTTGGTAAAAATATACTGCCCTTAACATTTCATCATCTATTCTTCATTTATCTCTCTCCTATTTTCTACTTGTCTGACTCTATTCTACATGTTTACCATCCAATTCAATCAGTCCTCTACCACTCCAGATACTCATATAACCTTATTACTTTTTCTTCTTTGACTATGATAGAATAGCCTTTTATTATTACTCTGGTTAGAAAAACTCATTCTGCAGGGTGTTTCCATATCTTCTCTCCATAACCTTAGCTGATTTAATTATTTCCCATTTTGTGCAAGAACAATCATTTATTTATTACCTGCAACAGCACTAAATAATTAATTATACAACATGTCATTTGTTCCATTCCTACAGAAATTCTATCACTTTTCTCATTTTACAAATGAAATCCTAGACATTAGATATGATGACTTGCCCTTTCCACAAGTAGAGCACTCTTAAGTCCTTGAACAGTAAACCAAATCCACATTTAGAATTTTTCTTCCTGATTTTTTAATCCCCATTCACTGAGACTGCTTACCACTTTCTTCATAAGTTATTATGTCTGTAATGATGTTGCTTTCAAGTTCTTATTCCTTAACAGCCTTCTCTTACATCTGAGGTGATATTCTCTTCAAAGTAAGGGCTACACAATTTACCTTGATATATACAATATACAACTCATCCATCAGATGATTAAATAAACATTGCACTGGAGACATGTAGACTTATATTTTTGGGCATTTCTATTATGAAGGATGTTGGCTGCTTTGTGACTGTTTAATATGCACCACATTTCTTGTTAGAACAGCATCCAGTTTTCTTTCAGAAATATTATGTATTCTCCATTCTTTGATTTTGTAGGATATCTAATTCTAGACACACAGGGAAAGAAACTCCTAAGATAGAAGCTTAAGAATTGAGGAAAGCATTCAAGTCCATTCTTCTTAGCACTGATGGCAATGAAATGAAGTCCAGACAGCTTAATTTATAAATTAGCTGTAAGCTTCCTTGCCTCCTGTTCTCCAGCTTTACTAGATCCCATATATGGTCAGTCCCTGATGCTTTCATCCTAGAATCTCTGTGAATCCTCCAATCACAGGCAATAAAAATCCTCTTTTATTAGACAAAGATTGTTTCAGTTACTTGCAGCCAAGAATTCTACATGGTGTGTTTGTTATTCAGAGAAGTCATTTTTTTGCTTTCTCTTATTACATAATACATTTATTTCAAATGTTATTTTTTGATATATATGTATGTGTAGATTTGTTGTGCATTTATGTGTACATGAGTGGTTGCATGTATATGGGTACACACATAGATGCATATATATCTATGTGTGTGTGTGTGTGTGTGTGTGTGTGTGTGTCTGTGTCTGTGTCTGTGTGTGCTTGTGTGGAGGCTAGAGTTTGAGACTGGGTGTCTTTCTCAATAGCTTTTTGCTTTGGGTCATTGGGTCATAGTCTCTTGATGAATCAAGAGCTTGGTGGCTCAGCGAGTCTAGCACGACAATTATTTTTAACTGATGAACAAACTTCCCTGACCATCACAGTACATTTTCACAAGCAACTGAAACCTGTGAACTACAAGTAAACAAGTAAAGATTGACATTTTTAAGATTTCATGTGAATGGAGAAGACACAAGGAAAAAGAGTCGGGTGGATCTCTTGGGATAAGCAACCTTAAATATGAAAATGCCTTTAAAGACTTGTTTTGAATGATTAACTCTTGCTAACCCTGTTCATAAGCAAAGAAGCCAAGTCTTTACTCATATTTTATGAAATAAGTAACTTAGGATGTCCAGAGCCATTGTAAAATTCAGATTCACACTTACATACAGCAACAGTGGCTACTGAGTTTGATATCATACTGAAAGGGAACAATACAGCTTTATGGGTTTTTTGCCTATATTTGCTTACTTGCAAATGTGATTTAAAAACCAAGTACATAGAGTCTCTATTGAGTAAATAAAACATTGGAATGCAAGGCATGATAATAGTATTAAACTGCTGATGAAGATTAATGTACTTTGAAAGGCAGTGTAAATGCCAAGACGAAAAGCTCAGACATGAAAATGTTTTCTCGGTGCCTTTGCTAATGTAACGCTATGTTCAATAAACCTGGTAGCTAATATAAATAAATAGTATAATAAAGACTCAAAAAAAGAGAATTCTTTCTTTCTCTCTCTTTCTTCCTTCCTTCTTCCATTCCTTTCTTTCTTTCGTTATTTCTGTCACTAAACCAACCTTCATTAAATAAATACTCATTACGTGCTGAATTTTGGAAATATAAAAATGAAGCACAGTCCTATAAAAGCAATTAAAAATAATATGTAAATTTAGATTTTTATGCCTTTGTACAATGGAAATGTTGGTTGAAATATTAAATTAATTCTCAATCACTACTTATTCTCTGAGCCCAGTGCTACCATAGATTTTGTTGTTATTTTTGCAGCATGTGTAACATAAAGACTGCATCGTGATGCTAGACTTATGAAAGATACAGTCATTTGGTAGAGGTAATTCTTAGATTTTATAAAGCAAACAAGAATGATATGAGTTCACGATACAGTAATATAGGCTGCAAAGCCTATAGGATAATGAGCATTAGCATATGCTACCCAGACTGAAAGGGCACCTTGAAAGACACAACATAAATGCTAAAGACATCCATGATTACCAGTACTGAAAAGGAACTTAGGAATATTCAAGCCTTTCATACACTTACTTAATTTTATAGACTTAAAATCTGAAAGTTGATAAAAGTAGATGATTTGTTTTAAAAAATTGTCATAGGGATAGAGAGACATTACAGACACTGAAAATACAAAAATATTTTGATAGGTATATGGGGAAAAGTTATTGTTGAGACTATGTGAGGAAGTTATCGTAAACGAGACTTATTAGGGGATATGTCTTAGGTAGCAAAAAAGGACTCTTAAGACAGGCAAAGTAATTATGTTTCATTGATCCTAAAAAGCTTAATCTGTTATATTTTAATATTTACAAAGTAGGAACAGATATTTTCATCAATAGCATCTTTATACCGTGACAGATTTTATTTGGGCTTGATATCAGAGGCAATAAAACTGGAAAAAGTTCTAAGGACAATATTTTCTCAACAATGTGAGGAGTTGTCCTGGAAAAATAAAAAAAAAAGATAGAAAATTAATTTTAAACAAAGTTAATTTAAAGTCATGGCATTATTTTAATGCTTCATCTTTCACAAACAAAAACCACAGGGAATGTCTAGCACAACAAAAAAAAAATAATCTGGATGAAAAAATTTGGTAGGAAGTATAAGAATAAATAAATACATGGAAGGAACAAATCTTAATATGAGTTCCAGTAAGATGAGAAAGTTTTAAGATGGAGAGAATAAAACAGTCTACTTTCTACTTCAAAAATTGCATTGTCTTAAATAACATGTTTCTGCATTATTTAACTAAAGACAATACTGTGTTGTTTTGAAGAGGGATAGTCCACAATAAACTTACTAGTTTGAATGCTTGTCCTATGTGGAGTCACATTATTATGAGGTATGTCTTTGTTAGAATAGGCATCGCCTTGTTGGAAGAAATATTTCACTCTTGGGGCAGGTTTTGAGATCATAGATGTTCAAGCTAAGCCTAGTGTGCCATTCATTTCTGTTGCCTGTGACTCAAGATATAGAACTCTCATGTCTGCCTGAATTCTACCCGTGCTCCTGCCATGACAATAATGGACTAAATCTCTGAAACTGTAGGCCAGCCTAAATTAAACGCTTTCCTTTGTAAGAGTTATTGTGATCATAGTTTCGCATCATGGTAGGAAAACCCAAACAAAAGCACACTTTATAAAAGGGGGCAATCATCTAATTACCTCTAAATAAGAAAAAAAAAAAAAAAAACCACTGGAGTCAAATATAACAATGTGAAAAAACAATTGATTGAAATTTTCTTGCCTATTTTAGAAATAATACAGTGAATACATTAGAATCAATAAAGTATAGCTTTCTAGTATAAATTAATTTGCAACTACATATTTGGCACTTTTTCTTAGTAACTCTAGTAAAGCATACAAACTGTTGAATGTCTACAAACAGCACATGATTCAGCCAACACAGATATAGGAATAAATTCTAGATTATTACATGAAAGAGGAGAACATTAAAACAAGTTATTTGATTTGACTTCTTTTTTTCCATAAGGAAACAGGACCTAAGAACTGCCTCCACATCAAACAGGAATAAGTCACTGCACATAAAATATCTATTGTTGCTCAAATACATTGTTAAGTGATGACAAAAAACAACTGAATGTGTTAATCTTTCTCACATTTTGTGGTGTCAGAGAACAAACAAAAGAATGAATAAAAGATGTGTGCATTACCCCATCCTTCCTGATGTAGATGCATCAACATAAGTTTATTAACAAACAATGAGATATCCTGAGATCTGAAGAGACTCAAAGGCAGTAGTACCCAGATAGCAGTGATTTCCAATCTGTGGGTTACAACTCCTTTTGGGGGGGAGGTTGCACATTACATATCCTTCATATCAGTTATTTACATTATAATTCATAAAATTTGTAAAATTAAAGTATGAAGTTACAACATAATAATTGAATGGTTGCCACAACCAGAGGAACTGTATTAAAGGGTTAGCACATTAGGGTGGCTGAGATACACTGCCATATAGGCTTCTCAGTACAGCTTCTAGTGAATTGTTTTCTCTTGGGTAAGCACTGGAAATTAAACCTAGGCTTTTGTACATTCAAGGCAAACAGTTTATTACTGAAACACTGTCCTGGCTCCTCACTTATCCAACTCAAGATTTTTCTCACAATATACCAATATTAGGGTTTCTATAAGTATGCACTTCTTTCAGAACACTGAGAGTGTATCACCAAATGAACTTCTGCTTTGCATGAATGTGTCTGCATTCCTTTAAGTAACATCTAATCATGTAATCAAAGTTTATTTAAAATATTGGGAATTCTTTTTATAATTTTTTTCAATAAAACTTCTCAAAGATTTACCTTTTAAAATAAAGAGGATTAACTCTTAAAGTTCATGGGCATAGGGTTTTAAAAGAGGACAGAAGTCAACAACAAAGAAACTTTTCAAACAAAGACACTAATGTTTGAAATTGCACCCAAATTAACCAAAATCTATCACTATTCCTTAATGTAAGACTAATAACAATCCCTGGGTGCTAAGACTGTTGCAACTATTAAAAATTAAATGAAACAGAACACATGAATTATAAAAAACCACGATTGCATCATGCTAGGTTTAGATCATAAACTCAACAGTTAGTTCGGAACTCACTTTTTGTTTAGTTTTTATTTTCTGAACCCTGGAGAAAATGAACCCAGAATTGGGCTTGCTCAAAGTTAAAGGGTTTTCTCTTAGATTTAGTGATGGCTTTTTCAAATGTCAGGTGCACAGTAATTAAATGTATATGTTTGTTTCTTGTACTTTGTAGTTGTCAGTCTGTTATTTGGTTATTTCTTGATGTCTTTTTGGCAATACTGTTTTCTATTTTAGTTAAGTCAAGGAAAAGGAAGCAAGAAACAATAACTGCATGGTAAATAGTCATCTGGTTGCGGTTTGGCTTTTCATCACTGAAGGAAAGGACTGGTAACAACCTAGATTTTTCTGTGATTAGTACATTTTGGTAAAGTGTTATAAATTATTACTTTTTATATGCACATCTGTGAGTTTGTGAAGCCAGAATACTGGATCAGATCCCCAGGAGCTAGAGTTACAAGATTGCTAGAGACCAATCTCTGTTTCTGAATGAACAACCATCATTCATAAGCACTCTGCCATCTTCTCTCCATGTCTCCACTTTTTAGAAATAATTTGTTTTTATTTTGTGATTTTACATGGACTCCAATCAAAAAGTTAGAGGCAGGACTGAAGGAGATAATGTAATTGCATCTTTCCTCTTCCCTTTGATCCTTCTAAATTCTACCATAATCTTCCTTTGCCCTTTCAAAATCTTTTTCCAATAATGTTTGTTACATACATATTCTCTCTCTCTCTCTCCATATCTCTATCTATCTATGTATCTATGTATCTATGTATCTATGTATCTATGTATCTATCTATCTATCTATCTATCTATCTATCTATCTATCTATCTATCTGTATATACTTATAATACAAACATACAACATTCTCATCCTTCATAATGCCACTCGAATTTATGCTCTCAGGTGTGTTCCTTTGGTATTAGATAACCAATTGGTAGCTCTTCTCTAGGGAAGAATATTTCTCCTGCTTATATCACTCCTTTGTTGTCTGGAGTTATTTCTGTAGGATTGCGGCCTCTGGAATTTCTCCAGTCCAGTTTAGCATGTCTAGGGATCTTGTCCATGTTCCATTCTTCTTTAGACAGTCATATTGCTGAAACTCCATGAGTATAGCTTTTGAGATTACTAGGAGATATGATCTGACATCAAACTTCTTTATCCTCTGTCTTTACAATTTTTTGTCCCCTCCTTTCCCATGATCCCTGAGCCTTGAGTACAAGATTATTTGTTTGTTTGTTTGTTTGTTTGTTTGCTTTGTAAATTATTTCTTGGGACTGGGCTTCCCAACTTTGAACTTCCATAGGTTGTGGTTTTCTGCAATGGACTTTATCTATTAAGAAGGCACATTTTTTTTTTTTTGATGAGAGGTGAAGTCGACACTTATTGTAGGAATTATAATCATTTAGTATTTATGTGATCAAAGAAATGGGAAAAGCAGGGAGGGAATTTTAATAGGAATGGAGAGAAAAAATACATAAGTACTTGGATGGGAAAATAACATTAAAGGTATCTGAATGAAAATTCATATGGATCATACAACTATCTACCATGAATATTCTATAATTATATATATATATATATATATATATATATATATATATATATATATATATATATATATGTGTGTGTGTGTGTGTGTGTGTGTGTGTGTGTGTGTACATACATATACATACACACACATAAATAACTTTTTTTATGAAATGACAAAACCTTCCAAGGGTCAAAAGTCAACAAAACAAAACAAAATCTAAACCCCAAAACAAACAAACAAAAATCCTAGTATCAGACATGAGAATCATCTTTTTTTTTTTTTTAACTGCTGGACTGGGTTGTCTCAGGGACTCCTAAAACATTGCAGACTATTGCTATTGTCTTTGGTTAACAGCTTTTATATTTGAGAGAAACGAAAGTACTATCATTTTATGAAACTATTCTCCAGTCTCATTGAAGTTGGGTTTCTCAGAGGAAGCCAAAGGATCCAAAAGGTCTTGATGGGTCTTACATTTATTTGAAGGTAGATATAAGAGAGCAATAAGATTGTCTTGATTCACTGTTAGATTCTTCTCTGTTCTAGCTTCATGGGGGATAACTTATGACTTTCTTCTTTGATTTTATAAAATCCAGTTTGAACAAATGTCTTTTAAGTCAGTTTAACCACAACCTGCTGTAGCAGGATACCTATTCTGTTACATTGTATTCACAGTGGAAGTCAGTGATTAGTCAGTAGAAGAGGAGATGGAGCTGGGAGAGCAAGACAGGAAGGGAAGGTGAGAATTAGAGGAAGGGGAAGAAAAAAAGGAGGTTATCAGCCATGGAGAACCATGAATGGGTCGAAAGCTGTCCTGTGTAGCAACTTCTATCAAAAGGTTAGATACTGGGTAACAACTCTAATTGTGTGGACATGTTGTTGATTGAGCATTTCTAAATACATAAATCTTTTAGATAATCATTGAACTTTAATAGTCTCATTTCTAATGGGTACTGCAAGGAGGGCAGATATTGTCTGGGGTTCAGCCAAGCTTTGTGGATGCAGCATGGTGGATTGGCAGAGCCGACCCCAACTCTAGCATCTCCTGGGTGCCAAAGCCTGTGCATCTAGCTAGCCAGGCCCGGTCATAGCCAAGGAGCAGCGGAAACATGGTAGCTACCCAGGAACAAGCCTGACCAGGCACCGTTTTCTAAATATCACCCCTACAACCTGCCACTTTCGGTGTCCAGTGTTTGCCTCATCTCACTACCAGATTGTCCTGCTTAGGAGGTATTTGTTGTGTTCAGTTAGTCAGAAACAACTTTGTCTTTGGTCTCCATTGTTATCTTACACCTGTGCCTGCTGTGTGGCTAAAAATCCACATTGTCCTTCCCACTAGAGGCTGACTTCAACATTTATACCCATTGCAAGTATCATATTGTTCCTTCCCCTGTGTGACCTTTTCTTAAGAATTTTACCTATTATTACCACCAGTGTTTTGGGTTTTTGTTGTTGTTGTTGTTTGTTTGTTTGTTTGTTTGTTTTGCTTTTCTTTCTACCAAACAGAAAGGGGAATGAGAGTGGAAAGTTACAATATTCAAGTTGGATGCTTATTATAGGCATTCCTAAATGTTACAATTTAGCAAGTGGCAAACTTTATGTTTGTCCTAAAAAGTTAGAAGCCATCCTCTCAAAGACATTTACTGTTCAAGTAGATACTTAAAGGAAGAAGAATGTGTTTTATTTGAATTTAATTGGTGCTTTGATAACAGTCTCCTAAGTAGTTAAGAGAGGAAAAATCAATCAGTTTCACTATGTAGTTCACAAGCAAACTTTAAAATAAAACATGAGTGTTTTAGGAGACTGCTTCAGCATAAATGAGTGTAAGACCTTTGCTGTTTAATAATTTACTATTCATTGCTTCTGAGAGTACAGGCAAGCATACTGGAAAATGTTCTTAAGGAGGTATGGAGTGACTCTCCTGAAAACTTCAGGGTTCTTCAGGGAGCTGAGAACCACCCGATGACACAACATATAAAGGAACGCACCTTACAAACACATCAGTTGTTGAGAAATAGACATATTTGACAAATAGGTGTGGAGAAATCTAAGTTTGGGTGTTGCCATAACGACTGACTGACTGACGGCTTTACACAACTGTTGAGCTTGTTTAGTTACATTTAGTAACCATAAAATGAAATTACAGATAAGTTACTAATGGCACTTTTAGTTTATTTCAAATTATTGAGATTTACTCTACAGTTCATAGATCTTAAATCACAATGCAGCCCTTAAAGCAATCAATATTTAATTAAGTTATAGTTACTCATATTAACTGCCTTTTAAATGGAAATTAAATGCTACCGTGTGGCATTTTAAAAGATTATCACTTTTCCTATTAGATCACTTTATTGCTGTAATTTATCCTAATTGCTGGCAAGAGTATTTATTGTGTCAGAAGATATATTAATTTGTAGAAAACTAAGAAAAATACCTATATAACAGCTATATCATTTTTTTCTTCTAAAACCTGGTCTCTGGGTTTGTTTGGTAAGTATTTTATCCAACAAAATATCTCCATAGTCCATTTATCACTCATTTAAAAATATGGTTATGATATTCCCTGGGTTGCACAAGTGTGTACATACATGTATTTGTATACATATGTGAATGAATGTGTGTGGGGGTGTGTGTGTGCATATTTACATATACCTTCCTCCTGAGTCTTAGGAGAGGGTAACTAGGCTTTTTAAATCTGTGACTTAGGACTTTACCAGCATACCAAAGAATGCTATTTTTCTTTAAATCTCCACTTCTATTCTCCCATCTCCTTTTATGTTGGATTGTGGAGATTGGGCTTCATAATGTAGAGTTATCTCTTCCCCTTCTTTTTTTTCCTCCTGGAAATGAGTCCAGGATGACTTAGAATTGATGTAGAAGTATCTTGAGGTAATATAATTGATGCTTTAAAGGAAGCTGGCTTAGAAAGTATTACATTGCACAAAGAAAAGTTTAGCTAAAGGAGGCAGTCTTCAAAAGCCCAGAAGACAAATAGGATATTGATCAGCTTGTTAGAAACTATAGGAATGAAAATTATGTATCACAATTAAAGCTTGAAGTTGAAGTGAATTTTTTTGCTAATGTTTGTATACTGAGATTGAATTCTAATTAGACATCATTCCTATATAAAAGAGAAAGAAAGAAAGAAAGAAAGAAAGAAAAAAAGAAAGAAAGAAAGAAAGAAAGAAAGAGAGAGGAAGAAAGGAAAGAAGGAAGGAAAGAAGGAAGAAAACATTACCAAAATTAAAAGGACAAAACAAACATACACACAAATTCAGCCATTAGACCTATCCCTATATCAAAGAACTTTCTCTCAAGTGGCAGTACAATGTTACAACTCACAACCACCCTTAAGTCCTGATGTGCCATTAAGTCTCCTGTGCTCTCTTTTATCAGAAAAAGTATGATTCTGTTAGCTAGGTAATATGTTTCCTGATTAAAACATCAATCTTCCAAGTATACAGACTGACAGTCTCTCATCCCTGTTGAAATTATTCAAAGTGTAACCTGAGACTTTGAAATAAATTAGGGATAACAGCATATGTTAAATGCATAATTCTAAGATATATGTAAGTTAGTAAAAATATTCTACTCATGGTTGGCTCCTCTTTTAAGTATTATTCAGAGCCAGAAGAGTGCTAACATTAATGAACTTTCTCCTGTTTTTTTCTGAGTTTGTGGAGTAGATTCTCCCTGGAAGTGAGAAGTAAGGCATATTTCTATATCAGAGCTACATATGTAGTCAAGGATGACCTTGACTTTTCATTCTAATGCTTACATTTTACAAGTACACCATAGTACTGGGCTGATAATGTAGCCACTACTCATAGGAACAAACTGCCTGGTTACTGCTCACGCTTCCCATGGATTCAAATGAGTGCATTTCTCACAAACTACTAAGATACTGGTCTTCTGGGGGTGAATAGGTGAAGTCCAGATGTGACCTGTTAAGGCAGATAAGGCTAGATGCTGCTCTTTAGTTCAAGTATCCAACCATATGAGAGCTATAAAATTTTTTGCAGACCTCAGGGTATGACCATAGAGACAAGTGCTTGTTTCAATGCTCTAAGTGAAAGGATATCTCTATGGGGTAGATAGCATGATCGACTATTAAAATGGCAGAACTCACAAGAAAGAGGCAGGCTGATTTAGAAAATTAGAAAAGCATCCTAATCAGATTATATCTTTCCGTGAGGGATAGAAGTCACTTTTATGTCTTTGATATCTTCCATATTGCCTATCTCTGTAGCTGGACAGAGAAATGTAATAATCTATAACACAATTTGCTATATTACAAGGAATAATAGTAAAAATTTAAAGAAGAGTTGGTTAGATTCAGTATAATGCTACTTAGCTTAGGGTCACGTTCCACTTAAGAAAACTCAATCTTCGGCATGACTAATAGCATTTGCTGCTCTCTCAAGGACCTGAATTAAGTTTTCAGTATCCACAAGGGTGTAGACTCCAATCACTGATAAGTACAGCTGCAGGGAATTCTATACCCTTTTATAGCACCCATATCACACACACACACACACACACACACAGACAATTAAAATAAATACAAAATAAATTTATAAAAGATAACTGAATTCAGAGCCATCTGTAAAAGTAGGAGATCTGAAAGAAATGCTATAGTTTGCAGAAGGGAAAATCAAGCCAAATCCACTAAAACTGAACTCCGATAACACAACTGGGAGAGTGTCCATTTCTGTAGATATTGTGGCTGACACAGATGTACAAAGTACTTGTAACACTATGTATATTCCAGTGTTGCAGAAAGAAGAGTAATGCTAGAGACTTTGGTGACCATGAGTGTGCAAATTTCTTCTTCTCAAAGTAATTATCATTAACTATGAGTAACTGTCTATCTGCAATAGTTTTCTTATTTTTAATGAAATCATAGAAATCAGATATATTTTCTGAGAAATATAATCAGATGGCAAGTAATATGAATTTTTAAAAGCACATTTATGATCTAACACTGTCAAACAACATGACGTACAATCCTGTATTCCACTTGCTCTGTGAATAGCAAGCTCGCAGCCTCCATTCTGTCATATCTAATATATCACTCTTCTTCATGCCCTAAAGCCATGCAATAGATCTTCAAGTCCACTACTGATCCTTATCCATCATTTCTCTGTATTGTTTCTAGGTCACATTTATTCAGTATTTCATTCTTATCCAGATTACCAAAAATCCATGGAGAATTTGATTGAAAAACTATTCCTACAACAGCAAAGCCAAAAAAAAGTCTATATGACTCATATTTTCCAAGTATTTTCACACTTGTTGATCACTCATGCTATTCTATTTACATAGAATTTTGTCCTGTTATTTTCAACTGGTAAGTTTTTAATTGGTTTTCTGGTGTTCCAACCAGTTGCTCCTCTACCATGAAGATTTCCCCACATGCTCCATTAATGTGTCCCTTTTCTTTGTTTTCAGAGATTTACTAGTTATTACTACGTCAGAGTATAAGTATTTATGTGTCTCCTTCTATCAGTTTGTTGATTCTTTAAGAGTATAGTTTTGTTTTCATCTTTGCAATCTTAGGCTCAACAGACTGTCTGGATTTTATTGCTCTTTTATAAATAAGCAGATAAATCCAATATTAAGAACTTGATATTTTCTTGACAAAGCACAGATCTTATAAAATATGAACTGTAATTTTGTAATATACGTGAGATGTATTTTTTCATGTAAGAAATGATCTATGCACTATGAGAAGGCTTACATCAGCTAAGAAACAGCAGATGGGCCACAAGAAATGCATGCCAGGAACTGGACATTCCAGACATATGTTGAAACAATTTTCAAGTGGGGCTGAAGAAGAATGTGAAACAATCTTGGCTTTATGGCAGAAATAAAGGCCACAAGATAAATGCACATACAACATTTTGAGAGTTCAAAACAGCTTGTGGAAGAATAAAATGCTAGGTGACATCCAGATTTTGATGAATGAAAGCATCTACAGCCTGTAAATGCACTGGTAGAAATGTTTGTAAATTTTAAATATATTAATGTAATTCTAATTAGCCTTTCTATTTGTTCCTTTTAATTACAAAATGTATAATATTGTTATAATATTTTGGTGATTTTATTCTTTGTCTAAGAGATGCTGACAGACAAAATACAAAAGATTATATAATAGAAGACAATTACCAACTTTAAATGCTAAAAGCCACAACAATAGCAAGATGTCCTAGGATTTTGAAAAAGACAGCAATTGGAATGTTTGATTCCAGCTTAAGAGCACATCACTTTGAAGGCTTCAACATACCTTGTATAGTTATTTGAATAAGAATGGCCCTCATGTGTACATAGTCTAACTACATACGCATGTGTACAGGGAATAAAAGTAGTAGAAGGTGTGACAATTTTGGCATTTTGGTGTCTCTAAAGAATACAGAAATATTATAAGACTATGTTTTCATTTTAATCTGTAATGTGGTCTATAGGGCTGCTTTAGATTGTCCACACAGCTATGATTTGCCTGAATCTCTAGCAGGGGTGTGATTTTTGCCATTTCTTTGATTGTGTGGCATTTGTAATTCTGCAGACTTTACAGAGAGTATATAAATACTAGGGCTCAAAGAGGCATGGTGAGTTGTTGTTTGGTTGTTGTTGGTCACGGTTTGTTAAGTAGTCATTCATAGCACCTACTGGTCTCTTGACAATTGTGTTATCAAAAAAACACACAAAAAACCAAAACAACAACAACACTTGTTGCCCTGCACACAAGCTAAAAAAAGCCTGTCCCCAGCTGGTTTTGATTGGCAATAAAGAACTGTATAGCTGGGAAAACAGAGCCAGTGATGGGATCCTTAGAGTTGCACTGACTAAAACACAGGAGGAAGAATGGGTAATTTCAATGAGCTGGGTGAGACAGACAGAATAGATTTAGAGCTGCAGAGGGGAGATTATCTGAAATATAGGAGAAAGGGAAGCAGGGAAAAAGCCTAACTAAGACACCTTACTTCTGGGACATGCAAACACAACACTCTCCTTCCCATTGCCTAGTTCCAATTCTGTAATACTGCTATGAGCTGAATGGTCTGAAGTCAAGTTTTAAAAACAATTTACAGACTTTCAAAGACAAAAACAATGTCTGCTTTGTACTTATATTGAAGTTAGGCACCTCTAGGATATATTAGGTCTCCAGTTTGTGGCTCTGACTTTAACCAAACAAGTTAAAACTTACCCACTCCTTTTGATAAGGTCTTATATCATAATCTTGTCTGAGAGCAGTCTATAGAAGACTTTGACAACTGTCATCACACAACATGGGTGAAGTTCAATGTTTAGAAAGATGGAACCTAGATGTGAATTAGAACAGGTTATGTGATGTTTGACATCTCTGCATGAGGAAGGAACATGAATTTATGCAATGAGGTTATATTACTCTGTATTTGAACAAGTAAATCTTCAAGGAAAAGAAATAAGAAAGCATATCATGCTTCAAAGTCAATGGCATCAACATGCCCACTTTGTGTCATCTGTTACTTCTTCTGGTGTTTTTACCATGGTAACTCCATAAAGCAAATGACTTTGATATAGGCTCTGTCATAGGTAAATTTTTTGAGGTTAAAGACCATACGATTGATGATTCAACCACCAATTCATTTGTTTTTCATTATCCATTTGTGTGGTGTAGCATATTCCAGAGTGTGGAGTTAAACCCAGTGTGGGATACCAGATCTGAAGTATAGGCATGTTCAGAGATTTGCCTTGTCCAGTGCTGCCGAACACATAACCAACCTTTTTATTCTGTCATTACGCCCTGAATCTACATTTCCTAAGTGACCACAATTTTTTTTTTTTTTTTTTGCTTTAAATCTAACTGGGAACTTGTATTAGTAGCTGAGGAAGCACTAGATTTTTTAAAGGTCTCAATATCTGGAAATGATGTTAGAAGGATATGAGTTTGTATGTTGTGGTAGCCACTGCAAACTATGACTACATTAAAGGCAGCATTGTGTTCCTTGCTGCTGTTGAGTTCCATTAGCAGGAGAAATCTGGGCATTTTTTTTCCACAAGAAGTATGGTTGCCTGAAGCAAAATATGTAAAATTTTTGAAAAAATCTGAAATATTCTATAAGTTTAAATTAGTGTAGAAAGTTTTAGAAATTATAAGGCTTCAGAAAATCACTGAAACAAGGTATTTTTCCAGAATTGGTGACGGCAACCTGCTATCTACTGAGCCATCGTCCACAGTTTCCTTGAACCTCCATAGCCTTCTAATATCCTGTTCTTTCAAAGCAAATGTTCTCAAGGCTCTCATCCTCATAGCAGCACTTCATAGAGATGAGGATACTGATCTCTGATCCATCACTATATTTTTCTTTGTCATTGTTTCCTTCTTTTTTTATTTGTCTCTTTGACAGAATATTTTCCTCTGCCTGTTTCTAGAAGTTTTTGACCAATACTTGAGCCTAGTCACAACAAAAGAAAATCAAAATAAATAAAATTATTGAAGGAATAAGAAGATAGATTCGCATGAATATGCTAAATAAGTATTAATGGTCCTTCTGACCCTCAAAAATGGAGACGTGCACTTGAATCTACACTAAGTTGTAAGGAATTCTGAAAAACTATTTACTTTTCTCGGCTTTTAGTTTTCTGTGTTCAGAATAAAGGTCTTTCATGTAATATTTCTATTTCTTACTTTCTTATATATAGGAAGACAGCTAGATGATTGATAGATGATATCTATCATCTATCTATCTATCTATCTATCTATCTATCTATCTATCTATCTATCTATCGAAAGACAGAGAACATAAGGTTGGGTGAGTAGGGATATGGGGGAAATCTGGGAGATGTTGGCGGAAAACATGCTCAAAATATATTGAATGAAAAATTTTAATAAGAAAAATTTGGTTTCATGACAAAAGTCTCATTTGTAGTGTCCAACAAATCTGTATAAGAAACATCTTTGAACCCAGAACCACTGAGTCACAGCCACAAAATGCACTGATGTGTTGCAGGACACAAAAAGCATATTCCAGAAAGGATGAGAATTTATTTCTTTTGTTTTTTAGGTTCAGTCCTAAATTTGGAATCTTGGTGGATTCTGGTTGGGGCTCAGTTAACATGTATGCTCTTTATCAGTAAGACACTGGGTGTGGGAAAGGAGTGACCCTGCAGTCATTTAACAATCAAGTTATTTATTTCCATTTTCAGGTATTTTTTGACAAAAGCACTTCATGTTCTGCTATAATTCTCTTAATTCTGTAGCTACTGCCACTACACAACTGCAACACAAGTGAACATGCCACTATGTATAGTGAATCCTGTTTATCCAAGGTCAATGTTCTAACATCAAACAAGATTAACCTGGAATACTGAAAATCCCATTACTGAAGTCAATAATCTCAGATAAATAGCTGGGAGTTCCTACCCCATTAGCAACTGGGGTTTGATTCATTTGTATCAGTAGTTTTTATGGCCTTTGAACTGATATCAATAGAAGACTGAATAAGGTATTAGATACTAGATACTTTAACTTTTATATTAAAAGAAGTATCAGTTTAAGTTTTACAATAACAATTTCACTGTTTTTAAAATGTTTAAAAGCTGTACTTCTAGGCCTTGACTATTCTGCTAACCATGCAAGTGTCTATATGTAAATAATAATAACTATAAATAATGGGTCCTAACTCTTTGCTAGGCGGCATTCTAGAGACGTTGTATGTGTTTGTTCACTAAGTTCTTATAATAACCCTATGGCTTATATATTATTATTAGTCTCACTGTTCAGAAACAGAAGCACTAAAAAATCAGAAAACTTATAAAATCTATCCACTACTAGGTACTAGCATAATTAAGATTCAAGGGAGAGCTCATTAGTTTCTGAACCCATACACTTAACACACCTCATTATGATTCCTGGAAAGCATCAAAGATCAGCACTTTCTTGCTAGCTTTAGAGCAGGTTTCTATACTGGCATGTTTCCAGACACCATTCATGATTTTCCTTGGTGGATAGGACTTTTACCAAAAATGAGAACCATGTGTGCTGAGACATGTTAGAATTACATTTTACTCCATTTTCCTTGGAATGAATCCCATAAAATTCCTGCTTGATTTTGTATTTGAGTGTAGTTTCCCATACTTTGGACTTAAAAGTTTAATCTACAGTTTAATCAAGATGAGGATAGAACTTTCTCTGTATACCTACCTGGCAATAACTATTTGAAGAAATTCAAATACTTATGTTCCTTAGATCTGCCAGTGAATAATAATGAGATATATATACCTATGGTGCTTGTGATAATGCTCCCAGGCCCTGGCTGGGTGTATCTCAGCTGTTGTGTCTTAAAGTCCTGTCTCCATGCTTCTGTAAACAATTGGCTCAAACTCTTCTATTCTATTTTGTGTCTGAACTTCTGTTTACATTGCTTTTTGGCTTTTTATAAGCCAATGGACTCAGATTTGCTGCTCTCAGGTAGTTTCCTGACAGAATTCAGTTTAGTCTTTCTACTTTAGTACACGTGAAGTTTGTTATTCCTGCCTGTGCTACATTCTTTATGGTGTTTTTGATCTTCTCTTTATTTCAGTCCTAAGTTAGGAATATGTGTGCTCATAAGAAAAGATCTTTGCATCCACAAGCCATTTGTAGCATGATTGGATGCTTTGCCTTTTAGCAGTGAGACCCAGCCAGGGTTTTGGTGACCATTAAAAGAATGGGTTAATAATTTCCAAATAACCAAAGGAAAATATTGAATTACCTCACTTCTAAACTGAGACAACTGTAAGGAGGCATTTAAGAAATGTTTAAAAACTAAGAATCAGACAGATAAAATTGAAAACTAAATCTATGTTATGAGAAAGCAATCATATCCTTGCAGAATGGGACATGGGAGACAGGTCCTCTAAATATTAATAGTTGTTTTTTCTACATTCATACTGTAGAGTTTTCCAAAGTAAATACTCTGTATTGGGAATAACCATCTCTAAAACTATCAGACTTTAAGTTTAGTACAGTTGTAACTGCTGTCTCTAGTGAGTTCATTTAAAGAATAACAAACTGTAGTTTGCATGCAATCTCTCAATGATCCATGAATTAGAGTGTAAACTCTACAAAGGTCTTTCCTAGTAATGAAAATTTACTTTTATTTTCTCCTTTCTTTTCTAGTATTTTTAGAAACTATTGGAATTTTATTGATATTCACTTTTTAACTCAGATGTTTATGTTTCACCTAACAACTACTAATTCTCAACTATTTAGCTAGAGAAGACATAAATCTAGAAAAGACTGAATAGATGTTGCTGAATACAGAACTCAAAGGATTTGTGACTATTCCTTATCCATAATAGCCATTAATCTGTCACTCAACTATTTGCTCTAAACTGATTGCATTAAGATAATTTTAAAAATAGAAAGAAAATCCCAATGATTAATGTTTTTATATTCTAAAATTTTGTCAAAATCTTAAAAATCAAAATTTTGAAAGATAACAGTGTCAGATATTAATATTCTGGAAACTACAATTCTCAAAACACAAAGTGTATAGAAGAAAAACTAGGCTATGTCAGAGAGGTTGGAAGCTGAATTTTGAAAAAATTTCAAGCCACCAAATGTATCAAAAATAAAAATTTCAGTTTATAAATGTATAATCTGACTTCATTAGTATTCTTTTTACTTGGTGAAATTTCTAGTCAAATAAATTAAAAGATTATTTGACTGAATAAGCCAAGAAAGTAACTATTTTCAAAATAATTGTGTATACTCTAAGGTAAGGAGATACTATGATATTGCTGTTCTGCATGATTGCTTTTTTATCATTTTATGGTCTATGTATTATTCTACATTCTCTAGAGAATAAAAACTGGCAGTCTATAAATAATCATAAAGAGGTTTCACTAGATTGACTTGCAATATTGGCATGTACTTAGTACAATAATGACCCTCTATAAACTGGAGAACCAGAGAACCTATAGCTTCCTGGACCATGAACAGGATGTCTGAAGAAACAACATGGTTGTTTTAATAAGAATGGGGCCTATAAAATTCATACACTTGTATGCTTAGTTACTAGAGAGTAAACTGGTTGAAATGATTAATAGGATTAGGAGGTGAAACACTGGTAGAGTAGGCATGGCCTTGTTGAAAGACATATCTGGTGATGGGATTTGGAGTTTCAAAGGTCCATGATAGTTTTAAGTACTCGTTCTCTGCCTATGGATCAGGATGTAGCTCTCAGGTTCTTCTCTAGTACCATGCCCACCTGACACTATGATTCCTGCCATGACCCCCAATTAAATGCTTCAAATGCTTTTTTTAAAATAAGAGTTGCCTTGATTATCATGACTCTTCACTGTAATAGACCAATGCCTAAGACACATAAGATCAATAATTCAATCCCACTATGAATCTGAGAGTCTGCAAGTTTCCTAGACAGTAACTAGAATGAAAACAAGAAGAAACTAGAATGTGCAGCCATGGGCTGGATTGCTAATTTTTCTGTTTTCTGATTGCATTTCATTTGGAATCTCAGGCTATTTTATAGTGCTACCTGTTGGGGAGAGGGAGAGAAGCTCTGACTATACCCCACAGGGATGAGGCTCTTGGAGACTCACTTGGCTGGGTCATGGCTGGCTCAGCTTGCCTGTTTGAGTTTGTGGAGAGGTTGGCAGTGGGAGATTAGACTACAGTTCTTTAGTTGAAGAATTTCTCCATGGTTCCCCCATGGAGTCCCAAAGAAGAGAGACAGTCTATGGTCTATCTATAGTCTATGCAGGTGTGGGTCCTGTGGGTTGAGTTGTGGGTCCTGCATCTGCCACCCCAAAGGGCTAGAGCCACATCTCAGAGAGGCAGAGGCACAGGAAGTTGACTGTGTTCACTCCACACCAGTGTTGGGTAGACATCGGGTAGTGAGAAGCTGCCAGATGCCTCTCTGGGGGTGGAAGAACACAGTCTAAGGTCCCAAGGGGTATGGGGCAGAGCTCTTGAATTGGAGGTCCCTGGGCCAGGAGGTGGCTGAGAACCAACTTGTTTCAGGCTCTTGGGCTCTCAGGTGCCACTGAGAGGTTGTAGAAGGACCAAGACAGGGGAAAGGGGATATATGGGCTAGATTGACCCACTGCTGAAGCGGGGAAGGGGAGAAGCTCCATCTGCACCCAGCAGGGATGAGGCTCTTGGCAACTTGATTGGCTGGGTCATAGCTGACTCACCTTGCTTGTTTGAGTTGGTGGCCTCTGTGAGAGGTCAGTGGCAGGAGATTATACCGTGGCTCTTTAGTTGAAGACCTCCTCCATGGTTCCCCATGGTAGTCCCAAAGAAGAGAAATAATCCATGATCTTAAGATATTTACTGTCATGGCAGAAAATGGATGAAGCTATACCCCAGTATTCTCAGGGTGGACCTGAGGTTAAATACCTTTTGCAAGGAGGAGGATCTGGGAAGGAATGCTTAATTGGTTACATTCTCTGCCCTTTAGGTACCTCATTAATATGGAGACCTATCTTGAGGCTCTGTGACCTGTAGTCATGCCCTCTACCTGTGGAGGGGCTAGTAGGAGCATTGTCCTAAATGTCCAATGGCCACAGACCTCTCTGTGGGGGCTATAGTTATGTGAAAAAAGCCAAGGGCCTAGGAGCAAGGCAAAACCCCTACCATTCCAGAGGGTCTCTAGGGTTCAAAGCCAGCTGCTTCTCACAGCCCCACAGTTGCCTGTAGGTCTCTCCTTCACAGTTACTGTTTTACATATCAGTTTTTCCTGGAAATTTCTTCAAAGATACACCACAAAGTATCCTGTACTAAGCTTTCATGTACCTCAGTCTAATCATATTGAAAAGAATAATCATCATGGTATGTGTATTAGTACATGTGAAATAGAATTCTATATAGCTTAAATAACAGAGAAACATAGCCTAGAAATGAGGCTTTCAGTAAAGAATGCCAGTGAAACAGTGTCAAATAAAAATAAAATCCAAAGTGAGAAACACCATGTGAACTGTGTTGTAAATGTATTCTTCAAGAACAATTAACGACTACCACTCAAGCACTTATTCACCATGATTCAAATTATTAATATGTAGTTCTTGATTACAGATGCTGGCCATCTCTTAAGGCCTATCTTTACAGTTTTTACATTCTAGCATTACAATATTTTTTTTTGCAGGCTTTCCTTTTTAGCTCATTTCTTTTGCTTTTTTCTTTTCCTACTTCAGATTGTCAGGATTACTTTTTTTATCTTCACATCACTGACATGAAGAAATTTAAAAATATGAATTTTAATTTGGTAAGTGTAGTTTCACAAATTTGATTTTAATAAGGAATATCATTGTAATAATGAGTTTGTATTTCAGTATTCTAGGAACATAAAAATATTTAGTGTTCCTCAATAAATCACAAGATTTTTTCTTCATATACCTGCATTTGTAAAAGACAATTTCTTTAGATCTCAGCTTTTTGAGTTACTCTCTATACAGTGATTGGATATGACAGTTTTGGATTAAAATCAAAAGTGGTAAAATGCTGTCTCAGTATTTCAATGATGTTGGTTATGAAGACATCTGCATAGACCACAAATAACAGTGATGTGTTGATGGTTCTCTTATGTGTACTTCATTATTTATAATTATTTTACCCCTGTGATTATTGTCAATGAGCCTTAGTGTCACCTCTATAAAACATGTGTGCTACACTTGTTAATTTTGTCTAAGGTTCTAGGAAATTTATTGTGTTGATATTTGTTTCTTAAATCCTCTTTATGACATAAAACATTATTTAAAATCAATTTAAGGACCATATTTTCAATATTTATTTTTGTTTAGCTTACACTTTAATTACTTACTTTACAACCTGTTCACTGCCCATCTCCCAGCCACCCCCTTCCACAATTCTTGCCTCATCCACCCTCCCTTTCTCCTCTTAGCTGGTAAGGTTCTGCTGAATATCCCCTTACCCTAAAAGTTTCTGTAGGACTCCCAACCTGCAGCGCTGGTTCCTTCCGGTCTGGGCCTGAGCACTGAGCAGATCTTGGGTGGCAGCTCTCCCCCAATCTCTAAGAACCCAGAGGAAGCAGGGCTCCCAGGTGCTCTAACTCTGGCCATATCTTAGATAAGCAGACAGCAACATCCACCTCAAACAGGGAGTAACTGGGACCCACAACGACCCAGGAAGTCACTCTTGGCCTGGAGCACTGGTTCCTTCCAGTCTGGACCTGAGCACTGAACAGATCTTGGGTGGCAGCTCTGCCCTCAATTTCTAAGAACCCAGAGGAAGCGGAGCTCCCAGGAGCTCTAACTCTGGCAGTATCCTGTCTGCACCTGAGCACTGAGCTGATTTTAGGCCCCAACTCTTACCCCAGTAGTAAAACCCACCCCACACAGTTCTGATACAACAAAGATAATAGGAAAGACAGGCTCCAGTCAGAGACAGGGGCAGGTACCTCTAAGGAGATCCAGATGGCAAAAGAGAAGCACAAGAACATAAGCATCAGCAACCCTGGGTACATGGCATCATGAGAACCTAGTTCTCCCACACTAGAAAGTCCTGAATTCCTCATATCACCAGAAAAGCAAGATTCATATTTAAAATCACTTCTAATGATGATGATAGAAGAGTTTAAAAAGGACATAAATACCACTCTTAAAGAATTTGAGGGAAACACAGGTAAACAGGTAGAAGCACTTAAAGTGGAAACACAAAAATCCCTTCAAGAATTATAGGAGAACACAATCAAACAGGTGAAGGAATTGAACAAAACCATCTAGGACATAAAAACGGAAGTAGAAACAATCAAGAAATCACAAAGGGAGACTACCTGAAAGATAGAAAACCTAAAAAAGAAATCAGGAGTCATAGACATCACCAACAGAATACAAGAGATAGAAGAGAGAATCTCAGGTGCAAAAGATACCATAGAAAATATTGATAGAATTGTCAAAGAAAATGCGAAATGCAAAAAGTTCTTAACACAAAATATCCAGGAAATCCAGGACACAATGAGGAGACCAAACCTAAGGATAATAGGTATAGATGAGAGTGAAGATTCCCAACTTAAAGGGCCAATAAATATCTTCAACAAAATTATAGAAGAAAACTTCCCTAATCTAAAGAACGAGATGCCCATAAACATACAAAAAGCCTATAGAACGCCAAATAGACTAGACCAGAAAAGAAATACCTCCCGTCACATGATAATCAAAACACCAAGTGCACAAAACAAAGAAAGAATATTAAATGCAGTAAGGGAAAAAGGCCAAGTAACATATAAAGGCAGACCTATCAGAATTATACCAGACTTCTCATATTCACTTCAGATACTATAAAAACTAGAAGATGCTGGAAAGATGTCAGACAGAACCCAAGCGAACACAAATGCCAGCCCAGGCTACTATACCCAGCAAAACTCTCAATTACCATGATGGAGAAACCAAGATATTCCATGACAAAACCAAATTTACACAGTATCTTTCCACAAACCCAGCATTACAAAGGATAATAGCAGGAAAGCTCCAATACAAGGAGGGAAATTATACCCTAGAGAGAGCAAGAAAGTAATCCTATTCCAACAAATTCAAAAGAAGATACCCACATAAAGATAGTTTCACCTCTAATAACAAAAATAACAGGAAGCAACAATCTCCTCTCCTTAATATCTCTTAACATTAACATCAATTAACTCAATACCCCAATTAAAAGATATAGGCTAATGGTCTGGATACATAAACAGACCCAGCATTTTGCTATGTACAGGAAACCCACCTCAGTGACAAAGACAGACTCTATCTTAGATTAAAAGACTAGAAAACAATTTTTCAAGCAACTTGTCCTAAGAAAAAAGCTTGAGTAGCCATTCTAAAATCTCCAGCCCAGGAACACAAAGGGAGGGACTCATGGCTCCACCTGTATAGGTAGTTGAGGGTGGCCTTGCCAGGCATCTGTGGAAGTGGATGGCCTTGATACCTGAAAGTTTGGACTCCCTAGTGTTTGGGGAATTGCAAGAGCAGGAATGAGAGGATGTTGGGAGCACAGCCTCATAGTAATTAGAGGAGGGGGAATGGAGTTAGGGGTTAGGAATTAGTGGAAGTGGAGGGCCTTGGTGCTTTAAAGTTTGGATTCCCTAATGTTGGGCAATTTAAGAGCAGGAAGGCAAAAATGGGAGGATGGTAGGAGCATACCCTAATAGAAACTCCCAGAATTATATGGATTAGACATGACAGAGGCAGGCCGCCAGAAGACTAGATTCCATAATGCAAACAAAAAATTATCTTGATACTAAAATTTGTTTTGAGAATTGTATATTGCAGAATACATAGCCTTGGTGTATCTACTCATCAAGCAAACTGAGCAGACCTGCTCTAACCTCTGATGTCCTGGAATTCCAGCTGGATGCAGTAAAGACACAGTGTCAAAGGCTTATCAATTTACTCTTCTCCCTGCTCCTCTTCTAATATTTCAACGCCCATAATCAGCTTGAAGAAGTTAATGAAGAGTCAGCGCCCCTATTTCCTGGGCTTGGGAACTGAGGTGGTTAATATTGGGCTGTCTTTCTAGGGAAAAGTAGTGGTTTTGTTGAAACAGGGAGGATTAGCTAGAATTTATTGCATAGCCATAACCTACTGGTAGAAATATGTATAATTGTTATTAAGATGAAGTTATAATTTCGTAAATGGTACAAAATTTATTTTCTTTCAAATTTAAGGTTTTTTATTGGTACAAGCTTCTTATTGATATCAAAGTGAGATGAATATTGTTACTCTCATAGGCATTGTGCCTGTATAACACATTTAGGAACTGATTTGAGTTGGTTAGACTGTGAGTTAAGGGTCTATAGATAATTCATGACATTGAGTTTATTGTTAGGGTGTTCTCTATATTTTATTTAGAAATAGCTGAGAGGAGTTAACAGACAACAGTCCAGATTACCTTACATGGATAGCTGGTGTTCAAAACATCAGAAATCCAAAGAATTGACATTACAAACATTTCTGTATTAATGTTCATTTTGATTAGAGACCTGTCTGCCCCTGACAGCTTCCTGTCTTGGATTCTAAGAAGAAATTGAGCATCTTTGGAAATACTCTAATTGTGGTGAGACAGCCATTAGGCAAGAACTGCCTCTTTCCATCTACAGACAAATTACTGTCCAGAAAATGACACACTTACAGAATAGTTGACTGATTATATCTGCCAAGAAAGAGTAATCAGCCCTGAATAATTCTGCATCACTAGGTCTGTCAGATGATCCTGGGCCAGAAGGCTGAAGATCAGATGCTCCAACATCCTGTAATATAAGGACTATCCAGGTGTTCAGGGGTCACTATAATTTGGCTAAGTTTTAGAAGCTATGCTTTGTTCTTTCCATAATTTCAGTTAACTCAATCATTCTGGATATCTGAGGGTGTTGAAAACTTATAGTCTCAGTCAATCATTGCTATTTACTTTGAGAGAAAAGATTTGAGAGGATGGTTTTCAGCTGACATTCATTCTAAAGCCAAAAAAAAAAAAAAGCCAGGTTCAGAACTAAGTCTTTTAGTTAGGAGAAATGACAGAGGTTCTGCTTAGCCAACAGAATGATGGACTGAGTATTAGGTCTATCTTGCACCTTACTGACATAAATTGGTATAATTATGCTCTAATTGTATTTTGAGAGAAAATTTTTATTTCAACAGGAAGGGTGATATGTAGGAGGAGCTAAGGTGGGAGGAGTATGGAGAGGAAGAGGTGGAGTAAGGAGAGGAGGAGAAGGAGAGGAGAAGTTAGGTGACAAGAGAAAGAGAAAGGGGGAGGACAGACATAGAGGCAGATGTTCACATGTCTCCACCAGTCAAAGATAGTTCATATATCTAGGTTGGTTATTGGGTTACACTTCTTCTTCTTCTTTTTTTTTTTTTTTATTTTAGAGACAGGGTTTCTCTGTGTATTCTTGGCTGTCCTGATACTCACTCTGTAGACCAGGCTGGCCTCAAACTCAGAAATCCACCTGCCTCTGCCTCCCAAGTGCTGAGATAAAGGCATGCACCACCACTACCCAGCTTGGGTTACACTTCTGATTGATATTGAGCATTACCAAACTTATAAAGCCTTTGGTTAACATTAAAAAAAATATATAAAAGCAAAAAGTAGAAGGTGGCATGGGATAGGGGTTTTCTAGGGAGGGGAATTGGGGAAAGGGGATGGCATATGAAATGTAAATAAAATATCCAATAAAAATAAAAAAAGAGATAATTTAAAAAACAAAAATAAAAGACAAATAAAAATGGAAAAAAACAAATTTGGCTATTCTAAAAAAAAAAAAAAAAAAAGGTTTCTGCAGGTAAGGTACATCCTCTCCCACTGAAGCCAGACAAGGTAAGCAAGCTAGATGATCACATCCCATGTACAGGCAACAGCTATTGGGATAGCTCCCACTTCAGTTATTTGGGACCCACATGAAGAACAAGCTGCACATCTGTTACATATGTGTGGAGAGGCTTAGGTCCAGCCTGTATATGCTTTTTTGTTGGTGGTTCAGACTCTAAGAGCCTCAAGGGTCCAGATTAGTTGACTCTGTTGGTTTTCTTATGGAGTTCCTATTCTTTCAGGGACCTAAAATCTTTCCTCCTGTTTTTCCATAATAGTCCCCATGCTTCATCCACTGTTTGGCTCTGGGTGTCTGCATCTGTCTGAGTCAGCTGCTAGGTGGAGCCTCTCAGTTGATAGCCATGCTAGCTTCCTGTCTGTCAGCATAATAGAGTATCATCAATAGTTTCAGAGATTGGTGGTTGTGATGGGTCTCAAGTTGGGTCAGTTATTGGTTGGCCATTCTCTGCTCTAGCCTCTGTCCCTGTCTCCTGTATGACAGCATACATTTTGGGTTGAAAGATTTGTGGGTAGTTTGTTGTCTCTATTTTTTCACTGGGCTTTCTACCTGGCTACAGGATGTGGCTGCTTCAGGTTCTGTATCCCCAATGTTGTGTGTCACAGATAAGGTAATCCCCATTGATTCTTGGGTACTTCTTTTATTTATGGTATTTGTCATGTCCTAGAAATGCTTCTTCCATCTCCTCACCCCCATCAGTGGCACATTTCTATTCATTTTCATGGCTATCTGGCTATCTCTCCTCGCCATCAACATATCTGATCCTAAAACACCCACATTCTCCTCCCTATCCCCTCTCAATATTTGTTCTTAGAAACATTTCTCTTTGAGATGTCAAAATTCAATACTATAATGAATGACTTGAATTATATCTTGGAGAATTATGGCTATCTTTTGATAAAAATTTCATAAAATATTTTATCATAAAAGACATAAAATAAAACTTACATTTTAAAATAAGAAAACATGTTCAAGTTGTCAAAATAAATACATTGGGTTTTTATCTGAGCAATGGTATCTAAAGGTAGATTTTTAAGCATGGCTTTGCCTAAGAATTTATTCAATGTTATTAGGACTTGATTTCTGCTCATCTTGTAATCCAAAAGCTCTCTGCTTCTGCTCTACTATTAAACATTATGTTCTTGTGTTGACTCTGTATATATAGTCATCTATTTATAACTTCATTAATGAGAGTTTCTATCTTCCTCATAATATCAGCAACCATGAATATTATTTTTATTGACTTGAGTCAGGTTCACAGTACTGTACACACTTGTGGCAAGGTGAATGGGATACAGATTAGCTTAGTGTTATGACACAAATTCACTCCAAATGTAGAGATAGAATCAGTTCCACATAGTTGCACAGACAAAACCAATAGAATATCTTCTTTTGTAAATAGTAAAACAGACACTATTCTTTAAAAAGAGACTATCTTATGTACTATTGACTACAGTAATAATTACACAATATAAAATGGACACCAAGAAATGTTACAGCATTTGCAGAAAGCAATGGGTCTTAATAGTTTTATCTTTCTCAAAAATGATTATTATTTTAGTAAATCTGTAGTGAAAAACCCTCCTAGATAAGGTCAAAGTCTACCATGTATGGATAAGTCCTTCTAGCTTGGTAAAAAATAGAAGACTCCCCTTTTCCAGCAGGGTTTCCACTTCTCTGATCTGGTCTGGGGAGCCCGACCCATGACACTCTCTATCTGTGGAAGATAGTGCTTGGCAAATCTACACTTTCAACTTCCTCTTTGCCTATAAGAACCCATCCAACAACTACCTGGAATTCCTGAAGTGTCTCCCCATACAAAGGATGTGTTCACTGTATTTTAAACTTTAGAAAAAAGATTTTACATTCACCTGAAAGTTCCTTCCCACTTTCCATATTTCATGTATAGCCATTGCCCACCCTGAATAAATTGTTTATTCACACAAACTGTTTCACTGAAGATCATCTAAGAGAGTCACTTCATTGCATATCATCTAAAAGAGCTGTAACACTAAGATCCTTGAAGTAAGTCTTCCTTAGAGATCCCCCTTTCAGACAAACTGGGATTCTGCAGACTCCACCAATTTTAAACTCTTCTTCATCCTTCAGCCTGGTGGGTAGTGTTGCCTGGACATCATGTGGGAGAAAAAGGAAGACACAGAAACAGCAGAACCAGAGCTGGGCCCCAACACGCATACCACCGATTTGAAATAAGCTGAGAGTTTACAGTTTTAGGAGATTCTTGGGTGATGTTGATGTTCATTTCCTAATGGTCTTAACACTTTGATCACTTACCATCCTAAATAATGTGTTAACTCTTTTAAGATTCACTAAGTTTCTGGTATGGTATTAAGATTTAAATATATGTTATTTAATCTTTATAATTTTAGGGTTTAGTAACATTTTTTTATTGATCTAGACTTTGAAAAAGCTAATATTTAAGAAAATTGTTTTTTATCAATGATATGTACATTAGAAAATATTAAACTTAGAATTGATGCTCATATGTCTCACAGAGTAATCTTTTCTAGACGAAGATATAAAAAGATGGCATTTACCTAGGTAAAACAGATAACAGCAGGCTTGACACTATTGAGTTACCTATGGGCTATATAATCTGACATTTAGAAATTACCAGTTATGCATGTGTGAGCTCATACACCTGGGAAGTTAAGGATTTTCTTAAATACAAACTTTCCTGTGGCACATAGTGAGATTTATGAACCACTCTGAGCTACATATAGAGATCCTACACTATGCTGTCAAGTCAGTTACCATCTCCCCAATCTGATATATGTTAATTTTATATTCCAAGTACTTAGAAGCAAATAAGGTGGTTATAAAAATTAAATAACTTCATGCTACTTTGTTTCCAAGACTGGAATTGAGACTATAGAAACTGCAAGGAAGGATGCTATTCAGAAATTTCTTATCCTTTAGCTACTTTTTGAGTTAAAATTTCTAATATCCTATCAAGTATATAATAGTCATAAACTTTACTATCTTTTAAAGCTAGTTTTAATACAAAAAGTACATTCTTAACAAGAACCTAATACACACATATACATAAAATTTTGTAATATGAAATAATGCTCAAGAGCATGAGCCTTAAATCATTGGTAATGTTTCCTAAGTTTGCTTCAACTTTCCTGAGCACTTTTACTATCTCCTTAATTTCTGTACAAACCATTGGCATTACTACTCATTATATAAGTTATTCATCTAGCATAGGGGAATCCTAGTTTCCTTAAGGTTTATTGGATTTAAAAGAAGAAATTATAACGTCATATCATGGCACATTCTTGCTGCAAGCACAACCGTATGATTATAAAACGAGTCATATAAGCTGTAATTCTAGCCTCCACACAGCTTGTAGTTGAACCGGGATAATGATAAAGGCAGATATGAGAAAGAGAGAGAAAGAAAAGAAGTACCAATGGGAACTTCAAATGAACTATGATTCAATTGCAAGAACTCCATCATTCAACAAAGAACTGTTTCCAATGTTTCACTCAAAAGGCTCTGTGATAAATGTAGAGGAACGAAAGAATTGTGAAGCCTAAATATTTTCCTCAAACTAAGTCTAAGCTGGTGAAAAAACTAATCAATATATTGTATATAGGTTTAAATACCCGTAAGTAATGGAATCTCACCTTGGCTTCATAATTAATGTAATAGTTACAGTATTCTTATAAGGATATTTAAAAAGGGAAACAAGTTAAAACAAAACAAATATACTTCTTATGCAAATAGTTATGAGGGAGAGCATGGAGATTCTTGTATGACTTAGGCTACAAAAAACACAGCTGCCATTTTTGTGGCCTCCAGAAATTTATAACATGCAAGAGGTGTGGACAAAGCAGAAAGGTATCCTATGCCCAGGGTCTACTTGGAAGAAAGAAAATGGAAACTATAAAGGTAGCAGGCATATTGTCTTAATTTTAATGGTCAGAAAGAATATATATTGCTCCTTTTCATAGTCATTGAAAGCAATTTCATTATGCAGTCTCAACTAGCCAAAAAAGAATATACATAACGGGATTTTGTAATGAACCTAAGAGAAAGTGGACAATGGATATTGGTGGACAGGTAAGAATGTGCTAATAGTAATATTTTTGCATTATTTCTTTGACATGACCACCACAACTACCCAATAACATAGATATTTTATGTTCACTTTATATTTTACAGAACATGGGGTTAGATAGGTTAAGCAACTTGTCTAAAGTAATTTAACTTACTAAATAACAGAGGTAGAATTCAAACTTCAAGTTTACTCATATGGCCCCCATGACAGGGCTGTTCAACAATGCATTATTTTTCATCATTCTAAACATAAAAATAGCTATATTATATAGGATGTCAAAAGAAATTCTTCTTTTAAAACATTGGTATTTTCATTAATTATTTTATTTATTTATATTTCAAATGTTGCCTCCCCTCCTGGTTTTCCCTCCACGAGTTCTTCACTCCATCCCCTTTGCTTCTGAGAGGGTGCTCATCCATTCTTCTATCCACCCACTCCCACCTCACCCCACTAATATCTGCCTTCCCTGGGGCATCAAGTTTCTACAGGATTAAGCACACCCTTTCCTACTGAGGCAAGACAAGGCAGCCCTCTGCTACATATATGGTGGGGACCACAGACCAGTCCATCTATGCTCTTTGGTAGGTAGCTTAGCCTCTTGGAGCTCTGAAGGGCCCAGGTTAGATAATAGAGTTGTTCTTCTTATGAGGTTGCAATTCCCTTCAGCTCCTTCAGTCCTTCCCACAACTCTTCTATAGGGGTTCCTGAGCGCAGTCCAATGTTTGGCTGTAAGTATGTATATTTGTCTCAGTGAGCTACTGGTAGAGACCCTTAGAGGACAGCCGTATTTAGCTCCTGTCTGCAAGTACATTATGACTTCAGTAATAGAGTCTGGGTTTAGTGTCTGCACATGGGATGGACTCCAAGTTGGGCCAGTCTCTGAATGGCCTTCCTTCTCTGCTCCATTTTTCTCCTTGCATTTCCTTTAAACAGGAAAAATTCTAGGTCAAGAAGTTTTAATACAGGTGGGTGGCCTCATGTCTCAAATGGTGGCCATGTCTATCTATTGGAGATGGTCTCTTTAGGCTCCATCTCCCCACTGTTGGGCATTGCTGCTAAAGTCATCCTCATTGGTTCCTGGGAGCCTCTCATATCCCTGGTGTCTGGAACTATCTAGAGGTATTTCCCACCCCTGTTCTATACTGCTGCATGTTTTTATTCATTCTCTTGGCCCTATGAGCTTCTCTTCTGTCTCTCACCACATCTGATTCTGCTCCCCTTTCCCCCTTCCCTCTCCCACCCAGGTCCCTCACTCTTTCTGTATCTGGGGATTATTTTGTTCCCCATTCTAAGTGGGATTGAAATATCCACCTTTGTGTTTTCATACTTGTTAAGCTTCATATGGTCTGTGATTATTCTGATTTATTTTTGGCTAATATCCACTTATTAGTGAGTACGTACCATGTATAGCCTTCTGGGTCTGGGTTAATTCACTCAGGATGATATTTTCTAGTTCCATCCATTTGCCTGCAAAATTGGTGATGCATTCTATCATATTATCATGGACTAAAGCTGGGTTTCAATAATAACAAAAGCAATAGAAAGCCCACATACACATGGAAACTGAACAATTCTCTACTCAGTGATAAAGAGTTTCTAGAATTTAATGAAAATGAAGGCACAACCAAAATTATGGAGCACAGTGAAATCAGTGCTGAGAGGAAAACTTGTAGTTCTAAGTGCCTTCATATTTGTATTTTTAAGGGTAAAAGTGTGCATATAAAAACTATAAAGAGGCAAAAAGAGTGATTCATAACCCTCACACCTTGAACAGAGAATCACTTACTTTATGATGTCTTGTTTCCTGCAAAAAAAATTTTAACTACTTTGCTATTAAATTTTTAATTAAATTATAATTGCATTATTTTTATTTCTTTTCTCCACTCCTTTACCCCTTCTTTAAACTCCACATATTTCTGTCCTCACTTCCTCTCACATTGATGTCTTCTTTTTGATTATTATTGCTATACTATACTAATTATACACACACACACACACACACACACACACACACACACACAGAGAGAGAGAGAGAGTGAGAGAGAGAGAGAGAGAAAGGAATATAGTAATACAGCCTGCAGATACCATTTCTTGTATGGTTTATGTATATGATTTCAAGGCTGTGTACTTTGTATTGTTTAATGAATTAAGAGATTCAGTGGCATACCTCATGGATAAATTAACTCTGCTTCTCTCAGCAGCCATTGATCTCATATAGTTCTTTGTAGAAGTAGGACCCCATGAGATTCTTTCTACCACATTAGCTTGTCTACTGATATTACCATTGTTTTCATTTTGTTGAGGTAGGCATAATTTTGGAGTGTCATTTTTGAGTGTAACATCTCTATCATTTACAGAAGACATAATTTTATAGCAGATTTCTTGGTACTTTGGCTCTTAATTCTTTCTATATCTTCTTGCACTATATTCCCTGAACATTAAGTACAGGAGTTTTGAAATGTATTTATATATGTTGGGTCTGGGCTCCCCATGGTCTATCAATCTATGCATTATTGTATATAATAGAGACATTTGTGTCTGTCAGTCTATCAAGCTACTGAAACAGTTGACCCTAAAGAAATGAGCACATTGCAGGAATCTCATGATGGAAGAGGAACAGTACACCTTCTATAGGGAAATTTTTTTCTGAAAGAAAGTTTCACACAGTTTCTACAACTTATATTCAGTTTACCTGATAAGACTGAAGGCCAGACAGTAATTGATCAATTGTTGGTGAGACCACATCTTAACTGGAACTGCTTAGATGTGCATTTTTTGGCCCTCCCATTTTAATTTTTATCTGTCATCAGAACCCAAGACAGACTTGAAAGGTTTGTTGGATCTCTTTGTCTCCCTACACAATGATAATTCTACTATTTTCCTTTCTAATATTAATTTGTCCCTTTCCATAATTAATTGGCTTATTGAGTATCCATGGCCATATTTGACCTAGAGCACAATTTGCAACCCTGTAGGCTAATAACATTGTGATCAGATGGGGTTTTATGTAATAGTCTCCATTTGCTGTAAAGTATAGCCTCTTTGATAAGGGTGAGAGCAATACTTATCTCTGGGTACACTTATCTCTTAGCATGCAGTTTGTCATCTGAGATCCATGACCTCACTTGCCCTGGATAGTTAACTATATTTCTCTAATGAAGCATGATTTTCCTTCTATTAAATGAGCCTTATATTCGATTACACAGCTGCTGTTTACTGTTAAGATATGAGTGCTACTATTGTGCCTTTATGGACATCCTGCTGTGTTGGTCATTTTTTTATTGTTTATGGGCATTACACAAGAATAGGATTGTATTATGGCTTTCCTTCCTTACCAGATTCCACAGTAATTTCTTGTTCTGTGAAAACTAGAGTACAAGCAAGAGGCTTTAAACTTAGGTATAGCCCCAATCCTATGCCCAAAGTGTTTCAAATCCAGCCATAGAAATTTACCTTTAAAACATGAAAGGCAAGAACCTCAGCAATATCTACATATTAATTTTGTGAGTCACTTGGACTACAGGATTCTCATAGCTGGTACTAGGATTTTGTTAGTCTCTTGTTCTTGTGGGAATCACTGTCAGTCCAAGGCCTATAATTAATGTAAGCTATACATATATTTGTCCCTTCTCTCTGCAACTCTTTCTGTATTGACCTCTCTCTCTCCAGATAGAGCAGGCTTCTCTATTTTAAAGTTTGATTGAATGTGAGTGAAGTGATACTATCATAATTAGCAAGTTTGTAAGTTGACAGTTACTTGATCACCATAAAGAGGAACTGCAATTAAGAAAAAAACTATCTGCTGTGTGGACACCGGACTTCTCCCGAGACATCCTAGAGGGTCCACTGAACCCAAAGTGGTAGGTAAGAAGACCCAAACACTGCCCTACGCACAGAGCTGGGTGCGGGGAGCTCTCAGATTCCAGCAGAAACCCAAATCTTGCCCTTGTGGAATAGCGCCCCCCCTTCCACCCCTCTCTCAGATCTGAGGCCTGGTGCAGACTCATGCCTGGTCTGCTCCTGTGTGGACAACAGACTCCTCCCAAGACATCCTAGAGGTTCCACTAAACCCAGAGCTGCAGGTAAGAAGACCCACACACTGCCCTATGCCCATAGCTGGGTATAGGGAGCACTCAGATTCCAGCAGAAATCCAAACCCCGCCCCTGTGGAATAGCACTCTCCTTCTGCCCCTCTCCTGGATCTGAGGCCCTGCCTAGTCTGCTCATGTGTGGACACCTGATTTCTCCTGAGACATCCTAGAGGGTCCACTGAACCCAGAGCAGCAGAGGTACCACAGAACCCAGAGTGGCAGAGGAACATCTGAACTCAGAGCGACAGACAACATATCCCGAGACATCCTAGAGGAACCACTGCACTCAGAGCAGTAGATACCTTATCATGAGACATCCTAGAGGAGATACTGAACCCAGAACAGCAGACACCTAGCTGGACTTCTACCTTGGAGACACCATATCCTAAGACATCCTAGAGGTACCACTGTACTCAGAGCAGCTGGAAAAAATCACAGAGACATCTGGACCCCAAGGAGATCAGACACAAGCAAGATAACTGGAAAGTCAGGCTTCAGTCACAGACAGAGAATACAGGTAGCACTAGAGTTAACCAAATGGTGAAAGACAAGCGCAAGAACTTAAGCAACAGAATCCAAAGTTACATGGCATCATCAGAACCCAGTTCCCTCATCATAGCAAGCCCTGAACACCCCATCACACCGGAAAAGCAGGCTTCAGAATTAAAATCACTTCTCATGATGATGATAGAAGACTTTAAGAAGGACATAAATAACACTTTCAAAGAATTTAAGGAGAACACTGGTAGACAGATAGAAGCCCTTAAAGAGGAAACACAAAAATCCTTTAATGAATTGCAAGAAAAAACAACCAAACAGGTGAAGGAATTAAACAAAACCATCCAATATTTAAAAATAGAAGTAGAAACAATAAAGAAATCTCAAAAAGAGACTACCCTGGAGATAGAAATTACAAAAATATATCAAGAGTCATAGACACAAGTATCACCAACAGAATACAAGAGATAGAAGAGAGAATTTCATGTGCAGAAGACACCATGGAAAACATTGACACAACTGTCAAAGAAAATGCAAAATACAAAAAGCTACTAACCCAAAACATACAGGAGATCCAGGACACAATGAGAAGGCCAAACCTAAGGATAATAGGTATAAATGAGGGGGAAGACTCCCAACTTAAAGGACCAGTAAATATCTTCAACAAAATTATAGAGGAAAACTTCCCTAACCTAAAAAAAGAGATGTCCATAAATATAAAAGAAGCCTACAGATCTCCAAACAGTTTAGACCAGAAAAGAAATACCTCCAGCCACATAATAATCAAATCATCAAATGTACAAAACAAAGAAAAATACTAAAAGCAGTAAGGGAAAAAGGTAAAGTAACATATAAAGGCAGACCTGCAATTACACCAGACTTCTCACCAGAGACTATAAAAACCAGAAGATCCTGGACTGATATCATACAGACCCTAAGAGAACACAAATGCCACCTGAGACTACTATACCCAGCAAAACTCTCAATCAATATTGATAAAACCACATTTACACATTATCTTCCCACAAATCTAGCACTTCAAAGGATAATTGGTAGAAAACTCAAACACAAGTAGGGAAACTACAACCTAGAAAAAGCAAGAAAGTAATCTTCCAACAACCCTTAAAGAAGGTAGCTATACAAACATAACTCCACTGCCAATAACAAAAATAACAGGAAATAACATTCATTTTCCTTACTATCTCCTAATATCAATGGACTCAATTCTCCAATAAAAAGACATAGACTATCAGACTGTATACATAAACACGACCCAGCAATTTGCTGCATACCGGAAACGCACCTTTGTGAAAAAGACAGACACTACTTCACAGTAAAAGGTTGGAAAACAGTCTTCCAAGCAAATGGTCCCAAGAAACAAGATGGAGTAGCGATTCTAATATCAAAAAAAAAAATGATTTTCAACCAAAAGTAATCAAAAAAGATTAAAAAAGTCACTTCATATTCATTAAAGGAAAAATGTACCAAGAGGAACTCGCAATTCTGAACATCTATGCCCCAAATGCAAGGGCACCCACATACATAAAAAAAACTTTACTAAAGCTTAAAGCATACATTGCACCTCACACAATAATAGTGGGAGATTTCAACACCCCACTCTCAGCAATGGACAGATCATGGAAACAAAAACTCAACGGAGACACAATGAAACTAACAGAGGTTATGAACCAATTGGACTTAACTGACATCTATAGAACATTTCATACTAAAACAAAAGAATTTACCTTTTCTCAGCACCTCATGGTACCTTCTCCAAAATAGACCATATAATTGGTCACAAAACAGGCCTCAACAGATACAAAAAGATTGAAATAATCCCTTGTACCCTATCAGACCACCATGGACTAAGACTCATCTTTAATATGGACAAAAACAATGGAAAGCCCACATATACATGGAAACTGAACAATGCTCTACTCAATGATAACTTGGTCAATGAAGAAATAAAGAAAGTAATTAAAGACTTTTTAGAATTTAATGAAAATGAAGACACATAATATCAAGACTTGTGGGACTCCATGAAAGCAGTACTAAGAGGAAAACTCATAACTCTAAGTACCCACAAAAAGAAACTGGAAAGAGCATACACTAACAATTTGACAGCACACCTGAAAGCATTAGAACAAAATGAAGGTAATATACCCAAGAGGATTAGATGGCAGGAAATAATCAAACTCAGGGCTGAAATCAACCAAGTTGAAACAGAAAGAACTATACAAAATATCAACAAAACCAGGAGCTGGTTCTTTGAGAAAATCAACAAGATAGACAAACCCTTAGCCAGACTAACCAAAGGGCACAGAGACAGTACCCAAATTAATAAAATCAGAACTGAAAAGGGAGACATAACAACAGAAACAGAGGAAATTAAAAAAATTGTCAGATCCTATTACAAAGGCCTATACTCTACAAAATTGGAAAACCTGGATGAAATGGACAATTTTCTAGATAGATACCAGGTACCAAAGTTAAAAGAGGAGCAGATAAACCATCTAAAGAGTCCCAAAACCCCTAAAGAAATAGAAGCAGTCATTAAAAGTCTCCCTACCAAAAAACGTCTAGGGCCAGATGGTTTTATTGCAGAATTCTATCAGACCTTCAAGGAAGACCTAATACCAATTCTTTTCAAACTATTCCACAGAATAGAAAGAGAAGGAACAATACCCAATTCGTTCAATGAAGCTACAATTACGCTCAAAGCTAAGCCTCACAAAGACCCAACAAAGAGAACTACAGACCAATCTCTCTTATGAATATTGTTGCAAAAATACTCAATAAAATTCTCGCAAACTGAATCCAAGAACACATCAAAGAAATCATCCATCATGATCAAGTAGGCTTTATTCCAGGAATGCAGGTATGGTTCAATTTTCAGAAATTCATCAATCTAATCCACTATATAAATAAACTCAAAGAAAAAAACCACATGATCATCTCACTAGTTGCTAAGAAAGCATTTGACAAAATTCAACATCCCTTCATGTTAAAAGTCTTGGAAAGATCAGGAATTCAAGGTCCATACTTAAACATATTAAAAGCAATATACAGCAAGCCAGTAGCCAACATCAAACTAAATGGAGAGAATCTGGAAGCAATCCCACTAAGATCAGGGACTAGATAAGGTTGCCCACTCTCATCCTACCTATTCAATATAGTACTGGAAGTCCTAGCTAGAGCAATTAGACAACAAAAGGAAGTCAAAGGGATACAAATAGGAAAGGAAAAAGTCAAAATTTCACTATTTGCAGATGATATGATAGTATACTTAAGTGACCCTAAAATTTCCAAATCAATTCTTCATAGAGATAGAAAGAGCAATTTGCAAATTTATTTGGCATAACAAAAAACACAGGATAGCAAGAACTATTCTCAACAATAAAAGAACTCCTGGGGGAATCCCTGTCCCTGAACTCAAACTGTACTACAGGGAAATAGTAATAAAAACTACATGGTATTGGTACAGAGCCAGGCAGGAATATCAATGGAATAGAATTGAAGAACCAGAAATGAGCCCACACACTTATGATCATTTGATCTTTGACAAAGGAGCTAAAACCATCCAGTGGAAAAATGACAGCATTTTCAGCAAATGGTGCTGGTTCAATTGGAGGTCAATATGTAGAAGGACGAAAATCAATCCGTTCTTATCTCCTTGTACAAATCTCAAATCGAAGTAGATAAAAGACCTTCACATAAAACCAGAAACTAATAGAAGAGAAGGTGGGGAAGACCCTCGAATACCTAGGCATAGGGGAAAAGTTGCTGAACAGAACACCAATGATGTATGCTCTAAAATCAAGAATTGACAAATGGGACCTCTTAAAATTGCAAAGCTTCTGTAAGGCAAAGGACATTGTCAATAAGACAAAACAGCAACCAACAGATTGGGAAAAGATCTTAACCAATCCTACATCCGATAGAGGTCTAATATCCAAGATATACAAAGAATTCAAGAAATTATACTCCAGACAACCAAATAACCCTATTTAAAAATGGGATATAGAGCTATACAAAGAATTCTCAACAGAGGAAACTAGAATGGTGGAGAAGCACCTTAAGATATGCTCAACATCCTTAGTCATCAGGGAAATCAGGGAAATACAAATCAAAATAACCTTGAGATACCACCTCACACCAGTCAGAATGGCTAAGATCAAAAACTCAGGTGACAGTAGATGCTGGCAAGGATGCAGAGAAAGAGGAATACTCCTCCATTGTCGGTGGGATTGCAAGCTGGTACAACTACAACCACACTGGAAATCAGTCTGGTGGTTCCTCAGAAACCTGGACATAGCACTACCTGAGGACCCAGCTATACCACTCCTGGGCATATACCCAGAAGATGCTCCAACATATAACAAGGAAATATGCTACACTATGTTCATAGCAGCCTTATTTATAATAGCCAGAAGCTGGAAAGAACCAAGATGTCCCTCAACAGAGGAATGGATATAAAAATTGTGATACATTTACACAATGGAGTATTGCTCAGCTATTAAAAATAATGAATTCGAGAAAATTTTAGGTAAATGGATGGAACTAGAAATTATCATCCTGAGTGAGTTAACCCAATCACAAAAGAACACACATGGTATTTACTCACTGATAAGCGATTGTTAGCCCAAAAGCTTGGAATAGCGAAGACTCAACTCACAGACCACATAAATCTCATGAAGAAGGAAGACCAAGTGGGGATGCCTCAGTTCTACTTAGAATGAGTAACAAAAATACTCAATAAAGCAAATATGGAAACAAAATATGGGACAGAAACTGAAAGAGAGGCCATCTGGAGACCATTCCACCTGGTTATCCATCCCATGTACAGTCACCTAAGCTAGACACTGATGTAGATAGCTGGAAGTGCATGCTGACAAGAACATGTTATAGCTGTCATTTTAGAAGTCGGCCAGAAATTGACACATTCAGAGGATGATGCTCACAGCTAACCACTGATATGATCAAGGGTTTCCCAATGGAGAAGTTAGAGAGAAGACTGAAGGAGCAGAAAGGGTTTGTGACCCCATGAGGAAAGCAACAATGTAAACCAACCAGAGCTCCCCAGGGTCTAAACCACCTGCCTGGGAGCACATAGGGAGGGACCCATGACTCCAGCTGTATATGTAGGTGAGGATGGCCTTGTCAGGCATAGGTGGGAGAGGAGATTATTGGTCGCATGAAAAACGAGCACAGAGTGGGGATGGAAATGTGAGGGTGGGTAGGGGGTAGTGGGAGCAGGGGGTAGGTGGGGGCACAGCCTCATAGCAGCATGAGGAGGGGAGATTGGATAGGAGGTTTCTGGGTGGTGGGGGGAAGTGGGGTAAGGGGATAAAATCTGAAATGTAAATATAATACCCAATAAAAAAATTAAAAAAAAAAAAAGAAAAAGATAAAATTATCTGTAAGCAAGATTTGAAACTATAGCTGAGTCAGGATATTTACAAAGATGAGGGAATTGTTTTTATTATCTTTTGATTTCACAAGTACAATTTGATTACTAGAGTCTTTTTTATACACTGTATTTTAAATACTTGCCACCATGTAATAAAGTCAACAGATGTATACAGTTCACAAGACGGTGGAACCATTTTGAGCCTAAAGGATATTGAACACTTTCTAAGGGTTACACATTACAGTAATACTCAAACAAGGGAGAAAAAAATTAAGGACTCAAGTTATAGCAAAATGTAGAAAAACTTAGTACATAATGGGAAAGACTCATTGTCAAAATAGATACTGAAGAATAGAAAGACGATTTTATATATGTTGGGTTTTGGGGTCTTTTAAAGTGAAAAAAAGAAAAAAAGGCATTTTTTTTTTTAATTAGGCAACTCATGCTTCAGCTTGGGAATGAGGCTAAACAGCTTGCATTCAGGGCTAGAAGCAATGATTAGCTTGGACTCCCAATGTTCACAGCCTGTCCACAGCTGGCAAAATATCAATCAGTGAAACAACAGCTGCATTAGCACTAGCAGCCTTGTCATCCAACTGGGGAAGAAGGGCTTTCAATGTCTAGCAGGTGACAACTGGTCATTTATCATTAGAAATACTTTAATGAACAAAAGGAACTACAGTAGATGTTTAATTTTAGAACTATTTAGCTGAAATATACCATCAGTTGTCTATCTCCACAATTTGTAAGATTCTTCCAGAGCAGTGGCCAATACTCTGGAATGATAGTCCCTGTATCAATGATTCTGTTTTACTATGTCTTAGTGCATAATTTTTCACTTTCCTCTTCCAATCTTTTCCCATAGCTACTAGTTTATGTGAGAAACAGAAGCAACATTATTTAATAAGTGACTTTCTTTGAAGATCTCAAATACTACAAATGAAATGTGATTTTTTTTTCTGGGAAGTTGTGTGTAGGAAAAAAAAAAAACATGACATGCTGTCAGTGACTGTGAGGGCTTCTCCAAAAGCCAAAGAGTTCTGACAATAATTTTATCCTGATTTTTTTCTTATATTTAATTCCCCTTCCCACCTCCAGGGTTTACCTTTCCTCTATTCCTTAAGCTACTGCTTGGTCATTCTATAGATACATTATTATACTCATTATACATATAATAATGTGTAGATACATTATTATCTTACTTGTTTGAACTGACTGACCTAAAACAGTTCTCCTTAAACAAAGATTGGAAATACACCAGCTGTAGCTCACGTGTTGGCATGGGTCCTGTTGGGCTGTGTTGTGGCTCCTGCGTGTCTAATACAGCTCAGGGAGGCAGAAGCACTGGGCAGATGTTGGGCTGAGAAGCCACGGGGCTCTGCCTGGGAATGGAGGTCTCAGCCTGAAGTTCCTTGGGAGCAGAGCTTCTGAGTGGAAGTCTCTGGACCTACGTGGCTGACCTGAAGACTGATGGTCTCTATAGCTGAGCTCCCAGACACCGCTGGGAGCCTGGAAGAACCAAGATGAGAGGGCATAGCTGGGATGAGGGAGGGAGCTCTGGAGGCACCCTGTGGGGTGAGAGAGTCTTAGTTACCAGGACTCACTTGGCTATATCATCTCTGGCTTGGCTTGCTGGCTTGAGTTGGAAGAACTCGATGGCTGGAGCATAGAGAAGTCTTATTGTGTGATATTAAGCAGCGCTCAGTAATCAAAGGCCTTCTCCATTATTCCCAGTGGTGGGGCCCCAGAGATACAAGGAAGTCAGTAATTTTAAAAGGTTTATTGTCATGGCAGGAAGAGGACAAAGTTCTACCCTGTTACCCCCAGGGCAGACCTTTGGTTAAATACCATTTGTAAGGAAGAGGGTCTGGGAAGGAATGCTTAATTGACTATGTTCTCTGGCCTTTAGGTATCTCGTTAATATGGAGATCTCTTGAAGCTCTGAGGTTTGTAGTCAAGCCCTCTACCTGTGCTAGGTGACACAAATCTCTCTTTGGAAGCGGCTGTAGGGGCATTGCCCTACATGACTGAAAGGCACAGATCAATGGAGGTCTTCGGCTGCATGTCAAGAGTCTGGAATCTGAGAGTGTGGCTAAATGTATGCAGTCCCTTGTAGGAATACCTGTTGAGTCTCCAGCCATCTCTAGCCAATGCTTCACCAGAAACCAAGCTATCCTTTCACAGTCCCACAAGATTTAAGTGAAATTTCACATGCAACAGTTAACCAGGAATTCATGTTGGAGGTATTGTTACCTTGTGTCCTTATCTGAGATTTGTCCCACATGAGATGAGGGACTCAAATATCAGAAACACAATTTTGTTTGGTTTTATGATTCTTTCCCTAGGGATATGTAAAAAAAAAAGTATATATATATATGATACTAACTAGGGAGAGAACCAATAACAACTAGAAATATTGGTGCAACTAGAGACCAACTTTCAAAATTAATGAGGTTATTGGGGGTACTTACAGTAATCTATGAGAAAGGTTACTTACAGGTATTTGTATAACTCAAAGCTGCATCACTAAAAAGCCTAACTCTGAGGAAAAGACTGTATAATATCTCACAGGTAGCCTGTGCTCTATTGGGATTTGTCGTAACCACTATAGTATTTTTTTCCATTTTATTTTTTATTAGATGTTTTATTTCTTTACAATACAAATGCCATCTCCTTTCCCCATTTACCCTCCCTAGAACCCCCATCCCATTCCCCCTCCTCCTTTTTGCTTTTATACTACTTTAATTGCATGCATGTATTAAGGTCAATTCTAGGTTGAGGATCTAGCAATAAAATAGATGCAAATAGTCAAGCAACAAGCAAGACAATAAACACAAATAGTCAAAGAAAAAGCAAAGCATTAAACCCAATTACATGAACACTCCCTTGATCACTGTTTCTAAGGGCGTATCAGCATGACCAAAATATCTGAGCCTACTTCACTGTCCTAGCCCAAAGTCATTTTCATGTCTCAAGACTACTTTGCTGTTCTAGCCTAAAATTTAGATTCCTGTCTGAAATTACTTCTTTGTTCTAGCCTAAGATTTACATTCCTACCTGAAATTACTCCTTTGTTCTAGCCTAATATTTGATTCCTGCCTGAAGCCTACTCTTTGTCCTTGACCAACCTTCCTTGTCATTGACCAACATCATATTCCTGACAAGTAGCACATTTCCTTGTCCTTCACCCATGTTAGATTCTTGCCAAAGGCTCTCTGCCTCTCGCACTTTTTTATTTCATTAACAAGACTGAACCTGTCTTAGGTCTTTCTGACAAGAATGCCTTCCTGACCCATCAGGAAATATGCATTATCAAAAGCAATGCACTTCTGTCTTAGGTTGGTAAGGCTCTGTGCAGAATCTTACCCATCCTTAGCTTGCCAGCCTATTAATTTAATAACTCTGTCTGGGAGTCCATTTTCATGTTCAAGCCATGTACTTTTGCTGCCAACATGTTGATGTTGTTAAAGACAAGCTTTAACACAATGAGCAGAAATGAAAGTATTCACAGAACAAAAAGGGCTAGCATGATCAAGTTATATATGCCATTTTTGAAGCTTGACCAAAATAGAAATACTGACCTCAAGCCATAGGTAATTTTGTCTGCATAATCTACAGCATCAAAGCTCAGCAGAGCAGCATTCTTGAAATTCATAAGCTCACTATGTAATGCCAAATGCAAGTGTCTTCAAATCTTTCTAATCATAATGATTATCACTGTAAATTTTAGAACTAACATGAATCCAATGGTATGTGGCATAACACTCAAGATGGCTACTTACCCTTAAATTCTGAACCTCCTTCCAATAATTTGAATAAGATAAAGAGCATCAATGCATTCTTCCAAATGCCTACCTAAACCCTCTTCTAAATTCAACACATTAGTAACATTCAAGAACAAGACACTGTTGAACAGGCCCGGGGAACTTTAAAACAATATCTTCATAAAATAAAATAAAGAGATATATCCCCATACACCACAAATTTATTTCAATCACGTTCTTTTGATTTTTTTATTTAAAATTTAAAAAAAAAATTTGGATGCCAAGGAACCTTCTGCTGAGTTTCTATGCCACACTACAACTAGGCATACTTCTGCATAGGTGAAAGGGAAGGATCCACTTACTGGCATAAAGCATGATCTTGACCGGGTATTAAATATGGAGAAGAGGGCATGTTTGTGTTTTTTTCTGTAGAATGTAGAAGGAGCATGGTGGCAGCCAAAGAGACTGGTGAGACGTTCTGATATCAGGTCAAAAAATGATGCTGACCTGTGAGCTTGCTGAGTGCCCTGACAATGATGACTGAAAAGCTGTATTGGATATATGTTCCTGACCCACCATTCATTATCTTGCCTTGTCTCATCAGAGACAAGAAACAGAGAATCAAAAAGAGAAGTTATAAAGAATGTGACCAGTAATTCAGACTCAATCATGGACTGGTCTAGAAATAAATCCAATATTGGAAATAACAGTCTTCATTTGGAAGACTGGTTCTGGACATTTTCAGAAACATATATGGAAATTAGCGGCAGTTCTCTATGATGTTTTGTTAGCAAGAGATAAAAGTTGGGGCAGGATCTGGATTTCAAAAAAGTGTTAGCACATGTGTTAAGGTTCTTTTAATTTTCAAGTTAAAAATACTTTTTTTTCTTCTACAGTATTTAATGTAAGTTGCACTGATTAACACCTTCCAGTTGTGTTTTTGTTTTGAAATCTGACATGTCAGTTATGGAGGTTTATCAACTAGCTTTTGTTTTAATGCCCTGAGTATCACAGAATCTTGGTATTCTAAAAGTAGCTTGCAAGCACTAGAAGAAATGAATCAGGCTTTAAGCAGAAACAAGAGGGTAGTGGGCTTGATTATTGCTGGTATAACAGCTTTAATTACATTAATTGCTAGCACCACTGCTTCTGTAATTGTTGTGACACAAGAAGTTAAGACAGTTACTTTTTTTTAATCATTTAGCAAAAAATTGTTACCACTCTACTATTACTGTGAAAAAAAATATCTTAGACAATGGCAGCAGGAGGGCAGGCACGATGCTTGGGAAGTAGCTGAGAGATTACATCTTATCAGCAAGTTGAAGGCAGAGAAAGGTAAGAACTGGGTTGGTGTAGGCTTCTGAAATCTCAAAATGCATGCCCCAGTGACTCATGTCCTCCAACAAGGCCACATCTTGTAATTCTTCCAGAGTTGTCCAATCAGGAACCAAACATTCAAATATATGATTCTATGGGGACCATTCTCATTCAAAACACATACAGGACTACACTTTTCAAGTGGAAGTAAGGCATTAACTGATTTGTATCTGAAAATAAAATAGCTTTTCATATTGTATCTATACAAGACATTCAGATGACAGCCTTGTTGGGCCTTCAGGCTATCTTCAGTTCCCTTGACCATTATGAGTTGTAGAACTCCTCTAGGGAGAAACAGATACTAAAGGACAGAAGGACTATTATATATTTGTTACAATTTTTTTGTTTAGATCTTTAAGGTAAAACTAACTCCATCATCTTCCTCCTTTAGGGATAATTAAATGTGCTCTTATAACCTTGGGAAGGGAGAGACCCTGTCCAGCATTGAATAATTCAATTTGAAACTTCCTTTTTAAAGGGCTTTCATCCAAGATGGAAAGTTTTAATTAGGAATCCCCTGGGTCTCAGTGATCTCTCATCCAGATTTAGCGGTTCAATTCTGTATTTTTACTACCCCTTCTTCCTGCTCTTAGATTTCACCCCCTTTTTTCTCAATAGTCTGCAAACTTAGAAAGGTGCTATAGATGTCCAATGATTGATCATTGAGGTACTCTGCTGTAAGAGTCTCTTGTTTTCAGGAGCTACAACAGTGGATATCAGTTGCTGTGACACATTATATATTGCAAAAAGAAAGTTTCCTTCCTTGGCCAATTGCAATTGACAGCAACAAGAATCTGCAGACATAAATAAAAATGTTTACAATGCATTTGACAGGCACAAATAGGCTTCTTCAGAAATAGGATCTTACTATCTCATTCTGGCATTCAGCTAACAATGGCAGTAGCAAGGCCTTTATGGTTTGAGCAGCTGCAGGGACCTCCCTGGATAAAAGGTTCTACAGAGGAACCAGAATTTTCATGTAATAACCTGTGGTCTTTGGGACTATTCTTTCCCACCAATTTATAGTGTCTTTTTCAGTTACTATTTTAAAAACCTATTCCTTGTTTAAATTATCTCTGTCTCAGTAGGGTGGCAGTAAAGTAGATGGAAGTACCACCTCACCCAGTAGTCTCCAAACAAACTCTGCAAATAAGTGTTTGTTAAATGACTACATCTGTTACTTTTAGTTTTCTCTGGGTTCTTGTTTGAGACTCTTGGTGATGGCTTTACCTGCTGCTTTCTTGTATGGAAATGATGATAACAGGCTTCTGAGAATATTCATACAGGCAAAGTTATAGGAAGATTCCTCACTGAGAGGCATAGACCTTATATACTCTATTTCTTAGATTCTGTGGCACAAGTTGACTTGTATACATGTTTTTTCCCGTAACAACGGTTATATTTTGTATCATAACAGCTTCATTACTAATCCCTAAAGCTACAATAAAACCCAGACCTCACATGACTCAGAAACATGTAAGATATCATAATACTTTAAAGGAATATTGACAAGATTAGGTATTTTCCAACTTATTAGTTCTCCTGTGCTTTGATTTTATATGAACATGTAGGTAAGCAGCCTTTAGGATAAGATGGGTAAATGGCCCATATTCTACCATCTATATTATAAAACCACTTTACAGAAAGCAGGTAGAATAAAAAATAAAGGTCTTAGGCCACTATCCCATGACAAACAGTGAGACTCTACAAGTATCTTTAGAGGAATACTCTGAATGTCCAGTGTTGATCATTCTAAGTGAAAGAAAATTTTTCCTTGGATTTCAGCAGTTAGGCAATCATAAAAACTGCTTTAAAAAGTCTAATACAATATAACTTGTATTATGTAAGCCAAAAGGGTGATATTGGGCACAGTGGCATGGATATGGTAACTATATTATTTATATATTTATAATTCATGGCCACTTTTCAAGAGCAATCTGGATTTTTTATACTGGACTGTTGAAAATGCTATGGTCTAGTCAAATAACCTTTAACTTTTATAGTTTCTTGATGGTTTCTTTAATTTTGCAGAGTTTCTAGGCAATGTATATTGTTTACTATTTGCTGCTTTACTCTGTGTAGGCAACTTCACTAGTTTAAATTTCCCCCCAACTTATGCAAGAATTTCTTCAGAGTTTGCACCCTCAGGAATACATTGCATGTGCCAGAACAATACTTCCATCCACAGAATGTTCTCTAACAGTGTAGAATTGCATGCTGTATACTATTGTGGCAGAGATAACTGAACAACTCTAGGATAATGTTTGGTCCTTTTACTTTCACTATCTTATTCTCATATGTATCCATTGCTGTTCATTCCCAAGATGCTAGCAATGGATAAGATATGCTCAGCTCCAGTATCCACTGATGCCCAAGTGTTTTGTGTACTAATAGCAGAAAGATGAGTAGTAGTTACTTTGGGTTTCTGCTTCCATAGCTCTCAGGATTGTTTCATTTGTCTATAATTCCTACAACCTCAGAATCCAAGCTGTGACAGCTCACTTGTTGCTTTCTTAGGTCTTTCATAATTCAAGAAATTTGAGTAAGAAGTATTCTTAAATGTCCTTATAAATAGGATATTTCTTTTGTTTCACTAATTTTATGTTTGTGTGTGTGTGTGTGTGTGTGTGTGTGTGTGTGTGTATGTGTGTGTGTGTGTGTGTATATGTGTGTCTCACTCTATAACTCTGCTGGCTACAAAAGCCAGTGCCAGGGCCTGCCCCAGCTTGGTGGGAGGAGAAGGTGTCTTCTTCTTTCTTCTCCTCCACCATTCTTCTTGAGGCAGCCTGGGGGTGGGGGTGGGAATGGAAAAGCATCAGCAGGGGGTGGAGTGGGGGGGAAACACTTGGTTTTATGAGATAATTAAGGTTGCTATTTAATAAAATTTTACTTATCTATGTTACTAAAGTTTATTTACTAGGCTACTGTAGCTGACCTGTTTGATCCTCTGAGACCAGAAACTGCAGTTTCTGGCCATTTAGCACCTTAGCCCCAAAACAGCAGAGAGTTAGGCAAATAGCCTTTGTACTATCTCAGCAGGAGCTGCTGGGCCCTAACTTATGCCTGCTAGTCTGAGGTTGCAGGAAGAAAAAGACACTTAGAGATGTGGTTATAGCATTTATTACTAAGTTGTTAAAAGTTTCCTATGAAAGCTATCTAAGGGGAAAAGCAGAAGGGTCCTAAGTGGGGGAAAAGGAAAACTTCTATTCTATCCGGGAAAAGGAAAAAACTCTATTCTATCTCTATTCTATCTTCTATCATAACTTTCTATTCTAACTCTATTCTATATCTAACTATTCTAACTAACCCTCATCTTTTTGTCCTCAGTACTTATACATCTTACAGAGTACGTAGTCACATGTTACAAAGTTCATCACAAGTTTACACCAAAATTCAAATCATAATTTGAAATAGAAGTTTACAACAGAGAATGTTTACATGCATATTTATTAGGAGTAATTATCTGGCTAAACATTCATCTCCTGTCTAGCTCCACAGGTTCATTGAAAGTTTAAAACTATAACTAAGAAATTAGTGAAGTTTTGTATAGATAAACCCAGACAGTATTTTATCCTCTCTCCTAGCACCTACAATAAATCGTAAGTTCCCTTTGAGTGACCTTTGGTGAATTGTTTAATGACCTCTTGAAATATGCTTTGAGCAGGAGAAATTCTGGTTACTATCTAAGGGCAATTAACTGATAACACTCGGGAGACTGGCAGAGTTCTCCTTGCAGTTTTGACTATCAGAGAGGGACCTAATAGCAGTCCCATTATAAAAGAGCTTAATAATCATTGATATAATTTGAGCATTTCTTATAGGATCATCATTAAGACTTAAGAACTCATCTATTTGTCTATTCAGCATCACTACAAGACAGTACATCTTCATGAATCTGCAGAGATCTGCTTCAAAGGGGTGTGCTATTGCTTAGTGATTGTTACATATGTTTAAATAATAATAATAGGAAAAGCATATTAATAGCAGGAATCTTTCCTAAAATAAGTTTCTCACAGCCTTGCTGGATGAGGGCTCACTTGTAGGAGAATATATAATATTCCAAGGCAAGCATTTCAGGATGATTACTTGCTAATTATTAGCTTGTCCCATTATGGCTCCTGACAAGCCAGACTGGCCCCAAGTGTTTTAAGACCTTCTTGCTTCTACCTCCTGACTTCCTGCATTAAAGACATCTTTTGCCATACCAATATTATATTATAGTTAAGCCCTGTGTTTGCATGTTGGATAAGGGATTTACCCTTATTCTCCATTAAAAGTTAAACCTCTCCATTAAAAGTTGAAAAGTTCTATCACTTTTACCATACTCTGTTCTTGCATACTCTCTGATTCTTCTCATGACTTCCATGTTTAGGGTTCTCAGGAAGCAATCTTTAGCACAGATCTACCTAGTACTTCCTTGCCCTTTCATCTCTTGAATCATAAGAACTGGCAAGGAAGCCCTCTACCTTATCTTATCCTATGCCCTTTTTCCATTGTAATAATTCATCTATTTAGATGACCTCCTTTTAGATAATAATCTTGGCCTCAAATGAATTTCTTTCTTCACATAGAATTTTTCAGGCAGTTTCTACAGCACCTTTTAGATATACTTTCCCATTATGTATTATATTCAGAAACTTTAAATTTTCCTCTAAACCTTCTACTGTTCTAAGTATATCTACATAATAGTAAAGTGGATATCACTCAATAATAATAGAAAGAAATGTGTCACTTCATACCACACAGAAAAAGACTACCACCCAGGAACTACCACCTCCCGATAGTCTACCCAATAACTCAGCCTTAGTTGCATTTTACTACATATATGAATGGTCATGCAATTGCTGAAATCTTAAGAAGAAAAATAACAAACACCACATGGAAGAAGGTCTATTAGGATTTCTCTTATAGATATTCCATTCTTAGATGGCTCAGCCTCAGATGTATGTCTCAGCATCCATTACATAGGCCAATTAATAGGTTTAGATAAATACTATATGAGATAAATAAGAATAAATAAATATTATACAAGATTAATCACTCTAATGCCTTGTAGGAAGCCACTATTAGATAGATTAAAAGCAGGATTTCTGTGGGTCTCTGCATCAGTTTCCAACATTTGTTGTGTGAAGCCTCTGTCATAACAGTTATTTTAGGCTCATGTCTGCAAATATAGCTGAATATCATTAATTAGTAGCAGAGGTGTGCTTCCTCTCATGGCATGGGTCTCCAGCTGGAACAGTATCGGTTGGCCCTTCCCTCATTCTGCTTCATCATTTACCACTGCACATCTTATAGGCAGAACAAATTGTGGATCTAAGGTTTTGTGGTTGAGTTGGTGTCCTAATCCCTCTTTTGGACAATTTGCATAGTTATAGGCAATTACATGGTAATAGGCTCCATACCTCACATTGCTAGGAGTCTTAGCTAGGGTTACCCTCATAGATTCCTAGAGTTTTCATTGCCCTAGTTTTGTAACTCATCCCAGCAATTCCTCTAAGCTGTGTCTGACTACATGAGTGGTTTTGGATACCCTTTCCTCACCTGGGATGGCTCTAGCTTTAATAGAAGATGTTTCTAGACTTACTGCAACTTGACATGCCAAGGCTGGTTGATATCTGTGGGAGACCTGCCCATTTCTGAGAAAAAGAGGAAAAGGATGAAGGGGAAGAATGATAAGAAAGAGGGTCTAGGATGAGAGGAGTGAGGGAAAGTTGCCATGAGAATGTAAAGTAAATAAATAACTTTATGAATCAAAAATTTGGAGCAAAAAAGTGATTTTGTCTCATGTTCTGTATGTACAATTAATCTGCATATATATTAAATATATGATATTACATATATATATAACATATATGTATAATGTACGTATGTGTGTGTATGTATGTATGTATGTATGTATGTATGTATGTATGTATGTATAACTAATGTTAATACATTACAGGCCACTGTGATACAAAAGGAATGAGTAGTTATTATTGGATGTCAAGTCCCCATTGAGTTCCCTCATTTCTCTATGTCATCTAATGGAAGCCAAGGCAGCTTCTGTTCTAGACAAGACTTCCAAGGCTATTATACTGAAGTCTTGGAAGGCAGAGGTTATTTATCCTTTTGATGCAGACATCGAGTGTTTCTGGTCAAACTTAACACAGATAATGTTGCTGTAGTGCAGAGACTGGGAAAGTCTAGCTGTGGCCTATTTTAAAATGCTTCTATCTCATTATGCCTTGAGATGCTGACTCCACACTGTTACAACTCACATTGTGCTGCTTCAACCTCTCTGAAATGCTACTGTAGGACTTGCAATATGGAAAGAAAACAGAAGGAACCAGGAAGCACAAAAAAATTGCATATTCATTGGTACCTGTGTCAGGTACCAAGAACTCACACTTGTTAGGTTGCCTGTAAAGTAAAACCACTGCTGTGTTGCCCTGTTCCTGGTGAGATATGAACAAATATCTAATCACCTCATACGGGACATGAACAACAGAACAAAGAAAGGATATCAATGGAGCTTGACTTGTGAACCAATGAATTTACAGAGGTTACTTCTAGGTGAGGGGTTAGTTAGAGGAGAAGAAATGACTCAAAGACAGCTGCTTCACCAAAAATACATCCCAACGTGGCAGAAGTCCATGAACCTGGAACAAAGAGGACACACACTGTACAGTCTGCATGCTCTCGAACAGTTTATTGGCTAAAACTTTCAAAAAGGCAGGTGGTTTTAGCCTCTTCTAGGTAGCTTGCTGATCTCTGCTTCTTTCAGAAAGCAGACTTTGTCTTGACTTTTGAGGAGGCTCTGTGTTCAAGCCTCTTCTAGGTATCTCAGCTTTATCTGAGAACATCTAACATAGGTCCTCACTGAGTTCATATGCTTGGAGAGCAGGACCTAGTAAATCTGTCCAGTTTCAGGCACTTTCTGAAGCCTTTGAGTTGTGTAGTTTCTGATGTCCCTGCAGGGTAGAATTTTCAACATTGTTTTAGAACACCCTGTGTCTTAATGAATTTCCTTCCAAGATAGATGGTTTTATTTTTATGGAAACTACTTCACAATTGCTTATCATTCACAATCTTAGCAACTTCTTTTCTGTAGTTTTCTTTTCTACATTACATTAATCTCTTCTTTGGACTATTATGTTGTATTAGTCAGGGTTCTCTAGAGTCACAGAACTCATGGAATGTATCTATATGTTACGGAAATTTATTGTAATGATTTACAGCCTACTGTCCAACTAATACAACAATGGGCAGCTATAAATAGGGAGTCCAAGAATATAGTAGTAGCTCAGTCTCACAGGGCTAATTATTTAAGCTGGTCTTCTATATAAGCAGGAATCCTGAAGAAGCATGTTCCAACAGATGTGCTGACAAGTAAGTGAAAGCATGTAAAGAAGGATGAGTCTTCCTTCTTCCAATGTACTTATAGTTGACAGTGTGACCCAAATTAATGTGTGTGACATCCCACCTGGATTTGGAACTTTCTTCTTTGTTCCAGGCTGGCCTTGAACTCAGAGATCTGCTTGTCTCACTCTTCTGGGATTAAAGGCACTACCTTCCTTGGGCCTATGCTTTTCATGGCCACTATACCTCAAAATTTCCATGTCAAGATCCAGGTCAGAAGCCTGGGTCTTCTAGCCTCAAGATCTGGATCACAGGTGTGCCCTCCATTTCTGGAACATAGTTAATTCCAGAAGTAGTCAAGTTCAGGAATATCTAACTCATTTGTTTCCACCTCTTTTTTTTTTCTGATTTTATACAAATACTACTTTAGTACTTATTTAAAAAATCATTTTCTGATTGTCTTCTCTATCTAAGCTTTCTACAACTGAAGTAAAGTTCTACTATGACTTACTCATATTTCAAATTTTACCTACTATTATTAGATATGTGCTTCATGGCCTGAATGTAAGGTGTTTCACACAACAAAGCCAAGCCCTATAGGGTATTAACTTTTTTGTACAACAAGTGTTCTATTAACTTCTTATCAATGGGTGGTACTGTAAAATACTTTTGTTTAAGCATAGTTAAAGCCATCATAATACTCTTTAGCATAGCCTCTCATTTGTTCATTGTTCCCTCAGGTGGCTGCATCATCATCACAAGGAATAACCCAAATTTGAGAGGTAGGAAGAGATGAAAACAGTGAGTCTGATTGTTGCCACTTCAGAAAAAATGTTCTGCTATATTTCAGTGATTCTTCAAATGTCTTGCCTATACTTTAAGAAAAATACATACAAAAATCAGCTACTCTTACAAAAAATATATCATCTTTTTCAAGACCTACATGTTTCTACCTAGAGAAGATGGGAGCAGTATAGTTTCTGATACTAATTATGGTTTTCCTACAACTTTTAATAACATCAGTCTTTTCTTCTGATGATGATTATTGGTTCAGTCAGTACCCTCTTCTCTTTATGTTAATGGGCAGAAAAAAAATTACAAATGTTTGATGATCCCTCCATGTTTCTCACCAGTTGGAAATGTTGTTGTTTTCTAAAAAGGCATTAGGTGAAAACAAATCTCTGTTGGTAGGGATTTATTTACAGATAGAAAGAAATAGCAAAGTCTTCCTATTTAATGAAAAAAAATCCTATGCCAGCATAGATTAAACATAACCATTGTATTTGGTATACATTGAAAAGTCATTTTCTATCAAAATAAAAAAAATAATTAAAATGGCTTCCCAATTTCACTCAAATACTCCTAAGAAAAAACATAGGGGGGACTTGAGAGATGGTTCAGCAGTAAAGAACACTGGTTTACTCTTCCAAGGGTTATGAGTTCAATTCACAGCAACCACATGCTGGTTTTTAACAATATGTAATAAGGATCTAATATCTTTTTCTGGTGTGTCAATGACAATATAATCATATACATAAAATAAAATCTTAAAAAGCAAGTAAGAAAGAAAGAAAAGCAAAGAAAAAGTATAGGGTATGAATTTCTGAAGAATCTAGAGTTCTTCTTTTTAAATAGGCTGGCTGTGTGTTTGACCACAGGGAAGTAGATTTTAATGAAATGAAATCAGCATATCCTGACATTCTATAAAAGATGCTGATAGGTACTATTGAAAGTGGCTATACAACATTATATGGAAAGGAATCATAGCCTCAGCATACAAACTGACTTCATAGTATCAAACTGACTTCCTCACCATCTGGGATAGAAATCATACTGCATGCCTGTTCCTTTGCCTTCTCATAAGTCTCAAGATGGTGAAAATGTTTTGATATACAAGCTATATGGGATACATACCATACTGAAGAGTCTGAAATGGATGCTGGAGTCTCAATGCTTTCTCTGACCTCACATCATGGTCTGGAATGGGGATGGGGTCCTTGTTCTCTCCCGATGTCACATTATGATCTAGGCTAGAGTCTGGGTGATCTTCTTATATCTTGCCATGATTTAGTATATGGGTGGAGTCTTCGTGCTCTTCTGAGTCTCACATCATGATCCTGCTGGAAGGGTGGAGTCTTGGGGCTCTTGCTAAGATGATGATATAGGATAGAGATAAAGTCTTAGCATGCAGGTTCACCTACCTCATAAAGTTTAATCTTCTAATTCCACTATTGTTGAATACTTTTTTCCCCTTCTATTTCCTATTAATGGATGACTAAATTGGAAAGCTTCATCATACTACCAATAATAATTTTCATTGGTGAAAAAAGATTTCCTTTAAAGTGAATGTTGCATACCTTCATACTTATCAGTTACTTAGTTACTTTGAAGTATAGACATGGAAGAATGGGGGATAAATAACTATTTCTTTCTCTTTAGAAGTTGTAACAATAAAATGAATCCCTAAAAGTTAGCAATGAGTTACTTTGGGTACCATGAAAACATAATATTTATTTTAGCACATATCTGTTTATGTTATTTAGCATAAGTTTTTAGCAGAAATTTAATTTCTTTATTATTTGCTTTAAATTTTTATATTTTTTATACTAACAAAGGATATAAGATCATTATCTGCTGTATAGTTTGCAAAGGGCTTTACTGAGTCTATGTCCTGTCTTTTTATACATATCATACATGACTGACTGCTCATTCTTCCACTAAATTTTCCTCTACTGTTTTGTTTGTTTGTTTGTTTGCTTTTATTTGGTTGTTTTTTTTTTTTCATTGCTGTTATTGTTTGCTTGCTTTTCATTGCTGGGTCTTATTTTTTATGTATGTTTGTTTTACTTTCTGTTTGACTTTATGCTCTTTGCTGGTACATTTTCATATGCTCTCATTCTTCATTGTTCATACATTAAAAAATAACCCTCATAAAATGCAAATTAGTCTTTGAGCATGTAGCTTTGATAACTTCAACCACTAGTTCTAAGTTTCTTAGAGTTTTACAGTTTCGTGCTACATAATTGTCTTTTCTGATTTTCCTTTAGATATTACTTGTTTCTTTATCTCATCTGATTGTATTGGCTTCACAGTATAGTTAGAATGGTAATAGTAGACATCTTTGCTTTTTTTCCTGATTTTTAAAAGGTGTTTATTTTATATTTTCTGCGTGTGTGTGTTTTGCCTGAATATATGTGTGTTTATCATTGTATGCCTGGTGTCTATTAAGATCAAAAGACACAACTGGGAAAAAATGCCATAAACATTTTTGTTATGTTGTTAATATCATTTTTTAACTATGCTTAAAGTTTTGGCATTTGTTTGTAAAAGATATTGACTTGAAATTTATACTGCCTTCTGTATTGGGGGGCAAGGAGATAGTGGCACTAGGCATCAAAATGGTGGTAGCTATCCAAGTAAGAAGTGCTTCTCCTTCCTAACTTTTCTGTAAAGGGTTGTATACAGAGACACAATTTCTTAATTAGACATTTGGGAAAGTTCTCCATTAAACTCATCTGAGCTGCCAACTGCTCCTGTGGTGCTTTTTAAGAGTGGATGATCATTAACAAATTGGTGCTATCCATAATTTTTCTAGCCACTTGAAAGAATTTTGGTAACTGTGTCTTTCAGAAAAGTAGTGTGTCAGGCTTCTTTTTCCCCATCACTGAAGAAAACCCTCTGAAGACTTGTTTTTTTGTTTTGTTTTTGTTTTGTTTTTGTTTTTTGGGGATTGTTTTGTTTTGTTTTATGAAGATAGTACTGTGACTTCTGAGAACAAGAACTATGCAGTTCTTTTCTATACTCTGAGAATCTCTCCTCTAGTCTTGTTGACTAGAGGTGTTGTTCTTTAGTTTCTGCATACATATTTACTGACTGAAATTTAGCTGAAGACTCTGCCTTAGTGAATCAAGACTTCCTGGCTCTGTAGCTAGCTGATCTGTGCTCACTCCATCCTCTCTACCCAGAAATCTCACTCTGCACAGTGAGATTGAGAAATGTAGAACTTACCTTGTTTCTCATCTCTCAAAGTCATTTCTCCTTGAAATTCAAAGACTTGAAATTTTTATCTTTGGCACTTCCATTTTTTTTTTAATTTTTCCACTTGAATTAGTAAATAGGATTCCTTTTGCTTCATTATGGTTAACAGAACATGTTCAAGGCTGAATATATTTAAGATAGAAGGGTTATTTGTATTTTTCAATAGAAAAATACTCTCTCACTTAAGTCATTCTGTATTACTCTGCTCTGCATTGATCAACTTATTTTAGCTCAACTTGGAGATTTGCTACTCATAGTTAGGCCAATAGGTTGTTCTGCGACCTCTTAGAGAAAGAAAGTGGAACAGGTATGGTTCCTCTAGCCTCTATAAAGGCATAAACCCTACTGGCTGTAATGCCTCCTAATCGACCCATCCTATGAAAGTCCCTACTACCTTCTAATAGTGGCCAATATACTTTCAGCATATGGACCTTTGGCAAACAGTTAATAGTCGAACTACAAGAGATACGACCATTAATACATTTATAAATATACTGTTTTCAGTTCTGCACATTTTTTTTTGTTCCCATCCAAGGCATGTTTACAATTAGCAGCAAAATAAATTATTACTAAATTATTCATTGAGTGAAACTTCAGATTTCAATATTCAAACTTGTCTTTCCCCCATTATCTTAGTTATTTATTAAGGATACAATAAAATACATTGACAAAGTAAGTTTAAAGAACGAACTGCTTATTGGGACTCACAGAAAAAAATATGGCAGTAGGCAGGAAATATATTTCAAAGTGAAGGTGAATATATCTATACACAGAGTGCAAAACATGAACAGAAAGTCCTACTAAACTACAAATCCTTAAGGACTGCCTCAAGTGAAGCTCTTTCTCCAGTTAGGCTTCTTCCACATCCTTTCAAAACAGTACTGCCAGCTGTGAACCAAATGTTCAAGCAAACTCACGGTTCACATGTAAATGCAGCATCCTTGCATTTCATAATGATGCCCTGAGACTCTACTGAATTTCCATTTTCAAATCTTGGTGGTTCGTGACTGTGATAAATGAACTGAAACCTTCACAAAAATATGAGACAATGATATGGAATGAAAGAACACCAGGTTTTAAATCTGCGAATCTATTTTTGAAGGGCTCTTCTAAGTCCTAGTAGGCTGAACCAAGTTATTTGTTTAACCTTGTTTCTCAGTTTCTTTTCTATAATCCAGAGAAAATATCCGCCACATTTGTAGCAAAGCACAAATGAATGCACCTGAAGTCATTTGATAACCTCAAAGGCAGAACTGAAGATAGAGCTCAGAGTCGTTGTCTCACAGAGGTGAGTCCCTGGGTTCCATTGTCAGCATTGAGGAAAATGGTACATAAGTTAAAAACAAACAAACAAGCAAACTTTGAAGCCTTTAAAAATGATACTTTGAACTCACAGCTTCAGGAATAAGGTACTATGTGAGTCCAGCACAGGAAAAATGTTCTTTCCCTCCTCAGTTTGCCAACCTGACCTACACTGATAATGTATTGAATTAAAAAAGTGACAGTTTGTTACTGAAATCTGGACTTTCTCACCACAACCCGAGAAACTATCTTTCTTTCATTTTGAAATCTATGATGAATTTAACATTTTAATACTAAAATAGGTATGAAATATTCCAAAATCTTTTTAATGCAAGGAATATGTTGCTATACTATTGCCATGTGTAGCAGCTCCGAATTATAGGATGTTTTCATGGACCAGGCCATGTGCAATGCATGTTATGGACATCATCTCAACAAAGATCATAACCCGAACTCTCATGCTGCAAGCAGAACATGCCACAGTTAGCCAAGCTGTACCACAGTGAGGAGATCAGAGGAGGTAAGTTCTGAAGTCCGGATTCAAATTTAACTTCTCATTTAAGTAATTTCTTATACCTGAACCCTCATATATTTATTTTTATTAAATGGAGCAAGTGTGCTTTTCTGCTTCATAATATTGTTATGAAGGCTTAATTTGCTAATATGCAAAATCATATTCAGTTTCTGGCTGAATGGTAGATTGTGTTTTGTTTTGCTATATTTTGTTCTGTTTTAGCTTCTCCTTCCTTCTGCTAGCAAAAAAGTCCTGTGCAAACTACATAACCGTTCTAGACTTTGACCTACTAAAGTAAAACAGGGATGATGATATCTATTGCCATTCTACTATTGCATTAATCAGACAATATATAAACTGAAAGACATTACAGACATTTTAATTCATATTACCATTTCATTTTCTTTCACCTTCATTTTATTTTCCACTCAAATCTAAGTAATTTACCAGAACATGCTCTGGAAGGAAATTCTGGAATAAATTACAATTCTAGGAAAAGTGTGCATTTTTATCACTAAGCACAGTTATCTCCCTTGGGCTGTTTGTGCTCTACATCAGCAGCTTCCCTGGAGTCATCAGACTTGACAGCATGGTGCTATGTGGATTAGTGTCAGCAATATTTAAGGTGCAGTGGACTGCAAGACACCTGGGGCCCATCTTCTCATCCTCTGACTCACGAGGCAGCATAGAACAGCATTCCCAGATGTTCAGCCATGCAATACCCACCAGGCCTGAAAAGATTACAAAAGGGATCGATATAAGGTCCTTTCTCATGGCAGTTAATAAGGAGCAAGGGAATAGAGAGGCATATCCTGTTGAAATAAGTGAGCATTATGGGAAAACCTGAAATAATTAAACTATTTTTAGCTGAGAGCTTCTAAAGCCTGTGTTCGCCTTTGAAAGGGGTTCTGTCTTTCCTTCCTATGTATTCCTTAGATTTCTTAGGTTTAAAAATATTCAAAGAATCCTGAAATATCATTTCTTTTTGTTTGTTTGTTTGTTTTTAACTTCTTCATTTTTATTGGGTATTATATATACATTTCAGATTTTATCCCCTTACCCCACTTTCCCCCACCACCTAGGAACCTCCTATCCCATCCCTCCTCCCCATGCTTTTATGAGGATGTGCCCCCACCTACTCCTCCACTCTCACCTCTCCACCCTCAAATTCCCCCCCCCCCATTTGGTGTTTGTCCTTCATGGGACCAAGAATCTCCTCTCCCACCTATACCCGACAAGGCCATCTTTCCCTCCATATACAGCTGGAGTCATGGGTCCCTCCCTATGTGCTCCCGGGTGGTTTAGACCCTGGGGAGCTCTGGTTGGTTGGCATTGTTGCTCTCCTCATGGGGTCACAAACCCTTTCTGCTCCTTCAGTCTTCTCTCTAACTTCTCCATTGGGAAACCCTTGATCAGATCAGTGGTTAGCTGTGAGCATCATCCTCTGAATGTGTCAGACTCTGGCACACCTCTAAGGAGACAGCTATATCAGGATCTTGTGAGCATGCACTACCAGCCATCCACATCAGTGTCTAGCTTAGGTGACTGTACATGGGATGGATACCCAGGTGGAATGGTCTCCAGATTGCCCCTCCTTCAGTCTCTGTCCCACATTTTGTTTCCATATTTGCTTTATTGAGTATTTTTGTTACTCCTTCTAAGTAGGACTGAGGCATCACCACTTGGTCTTCTCTCTTCCTGAGCTTCATGTGGTCTGTGAGTTGAGTCTTTGCTATTCCAAGCTTTTGGGCTAACATCCGCTTATCAGTGAGTAAATACCATGTGTGTTCTTTTGTGATTGAGTTACCTCACTGAGGATGACAATTTCTAGTTTCATCCATTTACCTAAGATTTTCTAGAATTCAGTATTTTTAGTAGCTAAGTAATACTCCATTGTGTAAATGTATCACATTTTTTGTATCCATTTCTCTGTTGAAGGACATCTGGGTTCTTTCTGCAAGTATCATTTCTTAAAGATGAGCTTCAAGTATTTATTCAAGTTTATTCCAAAAGGAATATAAACTTCGTATATATACTTAGTCTACACAAAATTTTTAAACTTAGTCAGTGCAAGCCTTAGTATTTAGACATAAGGATACTTGATTTCAAAACAGCACATTTTACTCAAAAACATACTCAATGATACTCTTAGTTTTTGGTTCTCAATGAAGTGCTACAAACAGTTGAGATTTATGCAACAAAGTATTGTGACCATTCAAAGGTGTCCTCTACTTTACATGGCATAGAAATGCCAGAATGATATATACTGCAATTATAAATTGAGTGAGACTCAGTTGGCAATGATTGTAAGAATTTTCAATATACAATAATTTTTAAAGTTCTGGCTGCATACATCATCAATTTGTCATAATATTGCCAGAAGATTAATGCACAGAGTAGCTCTATTTAATTTCTAAACACTTTACCTGTGTAAATTACTTATGTATCTTAACCTTGCCTTAGAGTAAGTGATTCAATGCCATTTACATGTTTCTCAGGTATCCACCCATTATCATTCTTTAAAACCCCAAACACTCCTTCCAAATCCAAATCATAAACATTCATTCAACTATGAAACACACAGACACAGACACAGACACACACACACACACACACACACACACACACACACACACACACACACACACTTTTCTATCTTCTTAGGAATTTTCCTAAAACCTTTATTTTTCTAGATACTAGACATGCTATGGATATGCTGAATTTTCTAGTAAGATGCTGTGAATGAGAATTCTTGGAAAGGAGCTGTAACTGCAATGAAAAATGTAAGCTATGTGTATAAACAGTCACTGGATGATTAGAACTTCAATGATATGGAAAGGATGGAGTGCTGCAGAATGAGAGCCTAATTACAACTTATCTTGAGCTATGTTTAGCCAAAGATGGAGAGTCATTGCTGGCAGACTTCTGAGTTGGACCTGACACTAGTAGATTACAAACCTTGAAATATATAAACTTAAAAAACTCTAGCTGCAGATGGCCTTGACAGACAGCAATGGGAGGGGAGATTCTTGGTCCTGGAGAGGTTTGGTGCCCCAGAGTGGGGGGATGCTGAAGCAGTGGGTGGGAGAGTGTAGGTGGATAGGCAAAACCCTCTCATACAGGCAAAAGAGAGGGTGAAGGAATGTGGGATGGAGGGTGGCGGAGGGGTAACTAAGACATGAGATATCATGGGACGGGGGTTAGTAGAGGGGGTAAGCAGGACTTGGGATATCACTTGATATGTAAACGAATAAAATGCTTAATAATAAAAGAAGAAAAAAAGAAATAAAGAAACTCTAGTTTTCACCAACTAAAGACATGGATACTATCACATAACATTGGAGACCTACAGATGAGCTTTCTCTGCCTGGGTGTAACTTTCTTTTCTAACAAAGTATTTGGAAAGTATCATAATTTATAACTTTGCTCTGTTCTGATGCCATAAACCTTATGAAACTACTTTTGTGTTTGAACATGAAATTTCCAGGTAATCTGAATCTGCGTTTCTTGACCATGGTCATTCATGTCTGACTCCACAATAAGCTATCATCTATTGTCCTCTTTGAGGTAAGAGCTGTGTTGGAAAATTCTAACCTGGACGTTGTGTAATAGCTACCCTACTTCACACCCTTTCCTCCATTAGAGACAGGTTAATATTTTTCTAAACATACTTTATTTAGGTTCTGAATGTTTGAATCTTCTTTCTAGCCCACTGACCAAAGGCAGGGGTAAAGGAAAGTTTATAGAAAATGGGGGTTGTGTACTTGTTTAGAAGTAGTTATTTGGGGTAATTCCACTCTTCATTTTTAGGATATCAGCAGTCTAGTCCTATAGAAAACATCAAACAAGAATGACTATCATAGGCTTGATCCCGAAGAAACAGCAAGATTCTGGTGAATCTGCATAAGTCAGTGGAAGAGGGCAGAATCTGTAGGAATACCATGAGAAGCTCTTTGACGTATTTCTCTCTACAAAGTGAAGATCAGCAAAGAGTTGCACAGCTAGCAAAGATCAGTGAAGCATAGCACTGTTTACCAATGCAAGAGCGAAATTTCACTGTCTGTGGGGTTCTTCTTACACTCTTTCCAAACATCACATGCCCTCTCGAGCATCTGCTCCAGCAAAACATCACAAACCTTCTCACGTGTCTGCCTTAGCAGACACATCCTCTCACAAGACAGCTTACAAAAAAGCAGTTGAGTTTCCACATAAACCAGAAATTTCTACTTCAATTAGGTGTTTGTATTTAATACAATTTTGTGGGTTTCTTCATCTTTCCCTCCTTCTTTCTTTTTTCTTTTTATCCTTTCTTCTTGCTGCTGGTTATATTGGTTTGATTTTTTAACTGCAGTGTATTGTTTCTTAAAGTAAAATGATTGTGGTGTCTACGTACAACTGCCATTTTTAAAAAATGTGATTATCTTTGCAAAGCTGGATTTTTATCTTTCTGGAAGCTGAACAAGGTATTCCCTCCTGCAGTTTTCAGGGTGATCCTTTTTCTCTTGACTGTCTGTGGTAAGTGGCATGCAGTGCTTTTCCCTAGTGAGAAGGAAGTCAATAGGCTGTATTTTACTGTGACAGCTCAGCCATTTGACTTGAGCCTTATTACACTTGATGGTTACCTTCAGGAATGCCATTTTCAATTGTTTATTTTTCAAGTCTCTTGTCAGTTCAAACAACAGAAAAGAAAAGGAGAACTCTGGATACACTAATGTGTATCCAGAACATGGAATGCACTATATTAAATACAGGTTGAACACTATGTATCAGTAATGAAGTACACATATATTTATTGAGTGCCAATTAGGTAAAAAAGCATCGTGCCAAACAGTATAAGCTTTCTTCAAATATGAATATAATGACTATACAATAATAGGACATGCATCAGCATTATGAAATCCATATGAGAGTTCTATGAAGTGCTTTTAGAAGGAGAGAGTAAAAGATACCCTCATTATAGAGCATTGGCAAGGTTTAATGATCATCAGCCTTTTCAGGAAGATAATTCTACTACATTTGTGGAGCACTTGTTGACTTTGTCATCAGGGCTACCCTTAATCTTTTAAATAAAGAGCTGAGTACTAAGTAGTTACTTATGTATTGCTGTGCTAACACATCATGATCAAAAGAATTGTTATAATACAGTGTTTATTAGGGTCTTACAATTTCAAGGATAAGTCCCTGACTATTGTGGCAGGGAGAATGGCAGTAGACCGGCAGGGATAGCACTAGAGAAGTAGCTGAGAGCTCGCATCATGAGACAACAACCATAATACTGAGAGAGCTAATTAGGAATGACATGGGCTTTTAAAACCTCAAATCTTACCAACAGTAAACTATCTCCTTCGGAAAGGCCACACTTTCTAATCCTTCCCAAACAGTTCCATCACCTTTGGACCAGCTATACAGGTGCATATAGAGGCTATTCTCATGTAAACTACCACATTGTATTCCCTGACACCCATCAGCTTATGACCATCATATTTCAAAGTGAATTTAGTCCAGTTTTAGGTGTCCCCATAGTCATTCACAATCAGTTTCAAAGACTCTTCTGAGACTCAAAACAAGCTCTTAATTGTATTTCCCTATAAAGTGTAAGAACAAATTATATACTTCTAACATATAGTGACTGAGAACATGCATTACCATTCCAAAATGAAGGAATTGAGGTATTGAGAAGAAACACGGAACCAAAGCAAAACTGAAAGCTAGCACAGCAAACTCCAAAATCTTGTAGCCCTGCTAATGTAAGCCAAATAAATACTTTCCTCCCACTTGCTGTCTTGGTCATGGATTTGTTACTCCCAGCATAGTAGGGTACTGCTGTAACAGACCTGGCCATATTTAGGGGTATGATTGTGAAGAACTTTGCATCACTGGGCTAGAAAACCATTGAGTGTTGAGACCTCAGTGGAATGTTCCTTAGTGTCTTGAGAGATAAAACTGTTGAGATCAGTGGAGAGGATGGAGACCTGGCCAATGAAGTTTCTGAGAAAATACTGAAAACTCTGTTAGGGCCATATTGTTCTTTATCTTTCTATTTTGAATTGAGATTCTGTAATTCTGGTCAGCAGGAGCTGAAGAGTCAACCATGATTAACAAAAGACCAGCATCAATGAAGTAAAACCTTTACTGGGACAATTAATGCTGGTTATCTAGAGATAAAAAATTAACAGTGACTAAGAAGAGACCAGCATCACTGAGGTAAAGTCTTCTGGAAAGTGTTCCCTGAGAGCATAGAGAAGCTATTTTCCAGAAGCAGCCATGGTTTTCTCTTGTGTTGGCAACAGGGCTTAGTAATATGTATGTATCACCCAGGTCGTACTGATTTTGAAGGCATGAAGGGATCATGAAGGACAGGTGAGGCTTGGCACTGTGAAAGGCCAAGGAAGGCCACTGGTGAAAGTGCAGACTCAGTGGCAGTTGAAGGCCAGGACTGAAGGAGTAATGCAGACAACTTGAGGCTTGGGACCAGGATCCAGGGTCTGGCTTTTGGTGAAAGTACAACCAAGTTGCAGAAAGGAGTGCCATTATTTTTGAAAATGCCAGTATTATAAGATGGCCACAAAGATGAACAAGAGCAGTATAGTAGAGCTAACTGGAGCCTAGGTGATCTTTGTGTGCTGCAAAGAGCAGGTTGGAGAAGTGACTCAGGATCCTTGCAGGAGGCCAGAGGATCATGAGTGAATCCAAGATACTTGGACATTGAGTTATTTATGCTGTTAGAGTTTGGGTTTGCTTGGTTAAGATTGAGATTGTGACCTGGTGCTCCTCTCCTAAAGAAAATATTTAACTTAATTTTGATTTTTAAAAGTGCCTGCAGATGGAAGACTTGGAAATTTAAAAGAGATTTTTATAATTTTAACAGAAGTTGGCTATTTTAAAAGAGACTAAAATTTTAATGTTGGAATTTGTGAAGACTGTGGGACTTTTAAAGTTGTTTATGTTTTTAATGTGAGATTTGGGAGATAAATAAGAAAGAAAGGGTTTGTGGCTAAATAGTGATGTGTTTGTATGTCAAGTTGATAAGGGGTTAGTTGGTAGTGGCTGGTTTTATATGACGCCTTGACACAATTTAGAATTTTCAATTGATGAAACTTGTCCATGAGATCCAACTTTAAGATATTTTCTCATCTAGTGATCAGTGAGGGAGAGCCCAGCCTATTGTGTGTGGTACCCTTTCTGGGGTGGTAGTCCTGGGTTCTGTAAGAAAGCAGTTTGAGCAAACCATGTGAAGCAAGCCAGGAAGGAGCACCCATTCATGGCCTCTGCATCACTCCTGTCCTGTTTGAGTTCCTGTCTTGTCTTACTTCAGTGATGAACACTGGCTGTATGAAAGAGTAAGCCAAATAAATCCTTTGCTTCCTAAGGTGCATTTTTTGTCATGGTGTTCTATTACAGCAATAGAATCCCTGATTAAGACCAATAGCAATCGCTTACATGTGTCAGTTATTCCAACTTTTCTGACTACAACATACATCTTTCTCTTGGGATGGTTCCATTTCCTGAATGCAACGCTCCTTCACAGGTATTCCACTGTTCTATCATCTTCAGCATCTTGGGGTCTCTAACTTAATGCAAGCTTTACTTTTAAAGCTTTATGCAGTGGTCTTTTTGGGACTTCTTGCACTGATACCACAGCCAAATGCCTAGCCACAGCAGCCCTTCATAGTTACAGAAGAAGACTCCATAGTCCCATTACTCCTGTATCATCCATAACTATAAAGCCAGAATCACATGGGTGATATTCCCAAGTTCAGTTGTCAACTTGAAATGACACCTAGCCCCCATCTTAAATTTCATGTGCATAAATTTTCCTTTGCTGCTTTTAAAGAACACACAATTCCTTAGGCCCTTCCTTCCAACTTTTTATCAGTTGGAAACTTGCATGAGTGGGGTCTTTCCCATGTGTAGGGTACCACTGTTTTTATTCCATTTCACATCAATCCTTGCACTATCGCTTTCAGCACAAGTCTTGGTTGCAATATTAAATTTCTTGATGTGCTTTTTCTTTTCAGACTGTACATTTTGTACTTCATTTTGCCCTAGGTGGTAGTTTAATGAGAATGGCCATCATAGGCTCGTATATATGAATGTTTGACACCCATTTGATGTACTGTTTTAGATGGATTAGGATGTGTAAAGGCACATCACTGGGTGTGGGCTTTGAGGATTTAAACTCACATGCCAGGATCAATGTTGCTTTCTCTGAATATGAATCAGGTTATAAAGTTTCAGCTTCATGTAATCTTCCAATGCCATGCCTGCCTGACTTCCACATTTTATGCCATGACAATTATGGTCTACTCTCTAAAACTTTAAGCAACTCAGCAATTACATGGTTTATTTTATAAAAAGCCTTTGTCTTATTTGTGGTTTTACTGCTGTGAACAAACACCATGGCCAAGGTAACTCTTATAAGGTCAACCTTTAATTGGGGCTGACTTACAGGTTCAGAAGTTCAGACCTTTATCATCATGGTGGGAGTATGGCATTGTCCAGGCAGGCAGGGTGCAAGAACAGCAGAGAGTTTTACATCTTTATCTGAACACTGCGAGGAGAAGATTGGCTTCCAGGCAGCTAGGAGGAGTATCTTAAAGCCCATGCCCACAATGACACACTTTCTCCACCAAGGCCACACCTACTCCAACAAGGCTGTACCTCTTAATAATGCTAATCCCTAGGCCAAGCATATTCAAACCACCACACTTGATCATGTTCTCTCTTCACAGAGATAGGACAGTAATCAAGACACCTCACTTGTTTTTTCTAATTTTTCTTATATTTATGATTACTTTTGACAGGTAGAATTTCAGGTAGGAGAAGCTATATGGAATAACAATACATAGGCTTGCATTTCCAAATACAACATAGATTCTTTTGGTTTTCTCTGTATGTCCAGAAGAAGGTTAAAAAGAATTTCTGCTCATCCTAATTGACATAGAATAAGGCCAATGATACCATATTGTAAGAAGTACTTATGAGATCACTATTGTCATGGTGATAACACAGACCTGGATTGGGCAGAGGAAATGTCAGAGGAAGGGTTCTTCTGTCCAACTAATAGTTAAGGAAGTGAAAATTTTGAAGGTGAAGGCACAGTTCAAAATGTAAAACTAGATCACTAAATCCCATTATAAGCAGTGAAAGAAAAAGAAGATATCCAAAAAGAAAACAAAGGAGCCACATACATGGGACGCATAGTATCAAAAGACTGAATTGTGAAGCTTTTTTAAAGGTGACCATGTTACCCACTGATAAGACAAGGAAAGTATATGAATTCATACACCACTCCTTGACTCCTGGAGATACTCCTAGTTGGCTTGGAACTAAGTTGTAACCCAATTCTAATAGCTATATCTACCTAGTTGCTACAGAGAACATCTTTTAAATGATACTTAATTTAAAAGGGAATCAAAAGAAGACAATATAGTAAATGAAAACTGAAATACTTTAAAAATATAAAATAAAAGCTATAAATAAAAATGGAATTTTTAAATATAAAAGTAAATGGTTGACTGAAATGAGTCTTCAGAGAACTACTACCATAAAGCATATAATTTATCACTAAAAACTTTTCTCTTGACTTAAAAAATAAATTAGGACAATCCTGGGTTTTAAGCAAGACTTCAAAACATAAATAAAATAATTTAGAAATTATATAACTAGACAGAAAGAAAATATAAAATAACAGTGGTCAATTTGAATAGAAAGAGTTTGAAAAATACCAAGTTTGGGTTACATTTCTGAGAGGTATTTGTCAACAACGTTGAAAAGATCCCCAAATATTACAAGATATTGTTATGATCTTGGTTATCCTTCATAATGCTATGATGAGGACAGTACATACCTAAGTCATAGAACATGAAAAAAATCAATCTAATACTGGCCATTAATCTTTATTCTTACTGGCAAACTTCCATAATGCTGGAAAAAGTTGTAGATGCTACCACAAGAGAAAAGTAATCATCAGTCTTACTGAGATATGAATAGTGTGAGTTGTAATGTTAACTGGCAAGGCATGCCCACTGGTACAATAGTGACATGGCACAAATGTCAGGGTAGTAACTACCCCACTTTCTAAGTGAATTTAAAGTCTACAAAATCAAACACATGATTATTATAATTAATGGGCCAAAAACATATAGCTAGATAGTTCATAGACCCAAGGGAAAAACCTACTTATGATTCTACTAAATAAGTATAGTATTGAGCCACTTCCCATGATTTATTTTTATTCTCACAGACTAATGCATCTTTAAATCCTCATTAACGAGGTTTTTATTTTTAGTGGACAGTGATGAATATAGACACCCACAACTGACCAAATTGCAGAGAATAAGAAAATACAGAACAGTAAGTCCTAAATAGAATATACATAGCACATTCCTCCTCCAAATTTCTGAGATCTTTGGGGAAGAAGGGTGGAAATAATATAAGAATCAGAGTTGGAGGATGACTAGAAGGTAACATGTCTTCTAGATACAGCAGTGAAGAAGCACGTATAAACACAAAGTGGTTGTGACAGCATTCAAAATATCTGAGCAAGTACAGGCCAGAGTACATCCCAGCATGGAAAGGGGAGTTTGTGTATACAATCCCACTTTCAGCTAAAAAGACACTGGAAATTGTTAGCTACAGGAAGGAGAGAGAGAGCTATCTTTAAAGGGGTAGCTCCTGATAAGTCAACCATGGTCCATTTAAAGATCATACAACTAAAAATATTTGGGCAGTAAAATTAGCCTTGATAAGAAAAAACGGTAGACAAAAAGTTAGATGAGTAGGAATTGAAAGAAATATAGGTGAAACTTAGAAAATTTGAGAGGGAGAGTGAATATTATCAAAACACACTTTACATTTTCAAAAGCTATATATGCATGTACACACATACTCATATATATACATATATATGTACATGTATACATATGTGTATATATGTAAATTATATATGTATATTATTTTATATAATTATAAATATATATATTTTTCAAAAGCAATAGGAGAAAAATGAAGCCATCACAGGTTTGAGGATTATGATGAAAATAAACATATTTATACATTAATTAAGAAATTAAAAAATGAAAAGGAATGGAAGAAAATTGAACAATATATAAACCATTAGATATGTTTAGAGAAAGAAGGAGTTGAAGAGGAGGCTCACTTTGGCAACAGTAGAAGAAGAATCATGACATCCTTGAGGCTATTGTTCTCTTGCACTTATTCCAGGCTCCTATGACACACTAGACAATGTCCACTATGTTAAACTTCTGTGTTATTCCTCTTGCATATTGATGATGTCACAGTCCACCACCTGGGATATTGCTCATACCAATAGGTTAGGAAATAATGAAGACTATCAATAAACATTCTCATTAACAACAAAGAAGAACAAGATATTTGATGCAGGATGAAATGCACATGCTATTTTCTCATAAGAGAATAGAAACATACCTTTCTAGAGCTATGAGTTGTCACAGTCTAGACTTGTCAACTTTTCACTGGAATCACACACAGATCCTCATGTAGAACAGCTTCTGTACTTTATGAAAGAATAAGACAGAGGAAATTGTTTAAAAGGATGAAAGTTCAAGTGAATAGGAAAAAGTTTTTATCTACAGCATCTTCTGAACCTCAACCATGAAAGTCAAAAATCTGTCATCTTGTTTTTCTCTTGTATATGGAGGCTCATCACAAATACAGTTGCAGAAATTTGGGTTTGGGTCTTTTATAAAGACATTTCTTTTCACAGTTTTTTATTGATAAAACATTTTTTTTCTGTTTCCCCAGATCCAATTCCTCAGTTTTATCTCCTGCTCTGTGGCAAAACATCCAAGGCTGTTTTTCCCGCTCAGCTCTTTTCATTTTTTGTGGATCATAGTTCTTCCAATTCTCCCTCCCCAATGAATAAATCTCTTAAAGAAAAACAGGAAAACACAGTGTGAGAAAGTGAATAAATATCTTAAACATACCTAGGAAAACAAATGAACAAACAGAAAAGAAAAGCAAGCAAGCAAACTAACAAACAAAAAAACAGTGCAAGGAAATAAATCAAGCTATTTAAGGCCAAAAGGTGGAATTAGAATAAATAATTAAATTAAGATAATGCTGGATGTAAAAATTTTGAGAATTTAAATAGGAACTACAGAAGCAAGCTTCATTAAGAGAATATAAGAGATAGCAGGAAGAATCTCTGGGCTTGAAGATATGATAGAAAGAAATGAATATGTAAGTCAAAGAAAATGTTAAATTTAAAAATTTCATGACACAAAACATGCAGGAAATCTAGGAGGCTATGAAAGGACCAAACCTAAGAATAATAGTAATAGAGAAAAGAGAAGAATACCAGCTTTAAAGGCCCGGAAAATATTTTCAATAAAACCACAGAAGAAAAGTTTCCTGTCTTAAAGAAGTAGATACATATAAAAGTACGAGATGTATACAGAACACCAAATAGATGTGACCAGAAAAGAAGACCCCTTGCCAAATAATAATCAAAACGGTGTACAGAGCAAAGAAAGAATATTAAGACAAGAAAAAAAAAAGAGCAAATACAATATAAAGGCAGACCTATTAGAATTATACCTGAGTTCTCAATGGAGACTCTAAATCTAAGTCTGAAATAGTCATTGTATGTTTTAGATATTAGCACTCTATCAGATATGAAACATATAAATGTATTTTTGATTCTGTGGGCTGCCAGTTTATTTGGATGATGGTTTCCTATGCCATAAAAAAGCTTTACACCTTCATGAGCAATTTATCAAGTGATGGCCTTAGTGTTTTTGCTAATAGTGTCCTATTCAGAATGGCTTTTTCTGTGCCAATGTATTTAATGCTATTTGACACTTTATCTTCTCTCAGATTCAATGTATCTGCCCTAGGGTTGAGGTTCTTGATCTTTTTGGGTCTGTTGATTATAGCATTGTTATCTTGTATTTTATGACTAATACTCACTTATAAGTACACACCATACATTTCCATTTATGTCTGGTTTACCTCACTCAGGACAATATTTTCTATTTCCATTCATTTGCCTGTGAAATTCATGATGTCCTTGTTTTTAAAGGCTGAGTAGTATTCCACTGTGTAAATGAACCATGTTTTCTTTATCCATCCTTCAGTTGAGGGTCAACTGGATTGTTTCCAGTTTCTGTCTATGAATAAAGCTGCCATGTATATGTCCTTGTGGAATGGGGGAGCAACTTGTAACCAGGAGTGGTATAGCTAGGTCTTGAGGTAGAACTACTCTCAGTCTTCTGAGAAACCGGCAGATTTATCTCCAAAGTGGTTGCCCAAATTTGCACTGCCTCCAGCAGTGGAGGAGTGTTCCCCTTGCACTCCAACCTTTCTAGCATGTACTTCTCTTTGAGATTTAATCTTATTTCTTCTAATGGATGTAAGGTAGAATCTCAGAGTCTTTTTGATTTGCATTTCTCTGATGACTAACTACATTGAACATTTCTTTAGGTACTTCTCATCCATTCTTTGTTGAGAATTCTCTGTTTGGCTGTGTGCCACAATTTTTAATTGTGTTATTTGGATGGTTGTTGTCTAACTTCTTGAGTTCTTTATATATTTTGGATATTAGCCTTTTGTCAAATATAAAGTTAGTGAAGGTCTTTTTCCAATCTGTAGGCTGTTGTTTTGTCCTAAAGACAGTGTTCTTTGATTTACAGAAGGTTTTTAGTTTCATGAGGCATTCTTGACCTGACTGCCTGAGCCATTGGTGTTCTGTTTAGGAAGTTGAATCCTTCACTGATGAGCTCAAAGCTATTACCCAACTTTTGTTTTATTAGATTTAGTGTATCTGGTTTTACTTTAAGTTCTTTGATCCACTTGTACTTGAGTTTTGTGTATAGTGATAAATATGGATTTATTTGCATTCCTCTGCATGCATCCAATTATACAAGTCCTATTTGATAAAGATATGCTTCTTTTTTCATTTTATGGTTTTAGATTCTTTGTCACAAATCAAGTGTACATAAATGTGTAAGTTTATTCTAGGTTTTCAATTATATTCTACTGACCCACTTGTCTGCTTCTATGCCAATACCATGCAGTTTTTATTACTATTGCTCTGTAGCATATCTTCAAGTCAGGAATAGTGATACCTCCGAAGTTCTTTTATTTTTCATGATCATTTTAGCTATCCTGAGTTTTTCATTTTTTCATATAAAGTTGAGAAGTGTTCTTTTAAGATCTATAAAGAATTGTCCTGGAATTTTGATGAGGATTGCATTGAATCTGTAGATTACTTTTAGCAAGATGGCCATTTTTGCAGATGATATAATAGTATACATAAGTGATCCCAAAATTTCTAGCAGAGAATTAATACAGTTGTTAAAAACATTCAGCAAAGTGGCTGCATACAAACTTAACTCAAAGACATCAATAGCCTTCCTCTATACATGCATTAAACAAGCCAAGAAAGAAGTTAGGAACAAAATACTTTTCACAATAGCCACAAATAATATAAAATACTTTGGAGGAAATCTAACTGATCAGATGAAAGACCATATGACAAGAGCTTCAAGTCTCCGAAGAAAGAAATTGAGGAAGATATCAGAAGATGGAAAGGTCTCCCATGTTCATGGATTGGAGGGTACTAATTTTGTGTGTAAATTTTCTAAAGGATCTATTATTTAAAACCCCACCTGTCAGGAGCCATAATGGGACAAGCTAATAATGAGCAGATGATCATCCTGAAATGCTTGCCTCGGATTATTATATAATCTGCGACGAGTGTGCCCCATTAGCAAGGCTGTGGTGGACGTGATTTTAGGAAAGGTTCCTGCTATTATTATGCTTTTCCCATTATTATTATTATTATTATTATTATTATTATTATTATTATTTATGTAATAATCACTAAGCAATAGCACACCCCTTTGTAGCAGATCTCTGCAGATCCACGAAGATGTACTGTCTTGTAATGATACTATATAGACGAATAGATGACTTCTTAAGTCTTAATGATGATCCTATAAGAATTCCTAAAATTATATCAATGATTATTAAGCTCTTTTATATCAGGACTGCTATTAAGTCCCTCAGGCATAGTTGAAACTGCAAAGAGAACTATGCCAGTCTCCCGAGTGTTGAGTGTTATCAGTTAATTGCCCCTAGACCTTCTCCTGCTTAGAGCACATTCCAAGAGGTCATAAAACAATTAGTCTAGGTTACTAGAGGGAATCCACAATTTATTAAAGGTACCAGGACAGAAGAGAAAATATTGCCTGGATTTATTTATACAAAACTTCACTAATTTCTTAAGTTAAAGTTTCAAACTTTCTGTGAACCTGTGGAACTATACAGGTGATGAATGTCTAATTAGATAATTACTCCTAATGGATATTCATGTAAACATTCTGTGTTGTAAACTTCTATTTCAATTTATGATCCAATTTTTGGTGTGAACTTGTGATGAACTTTGTAACATGAGATCATGTGCTCTGAATGGTGTAAAAATACTGAAGACAAAGACAAAGAAGTGAGAGTAGAGTTAGTTAGAATAGAGTTAGTTAGAATAGGTTAGTTAGAATAGAGTTAGTCAGTGAGTTAAAATAGTGAGTGAGTGAGTGAGTGAGTGAGTGAGTGAGTGAGTGAGTAAGTGAGTGAGTGAGTGAGTCAGTCAGTCAGTCAGTCAGTCAGTCAGTCAGTCAGTCAGTTAGGAGCCCATCGTCCTTTCCATTTTCCCCTGCCTAGAATTTTTCTCTCTTAGAATTTTTACTTTGTTAGAATCTTTTCTTCTTCCCCACTCAGGACCTTTCACCTTTCCCCTCAGATAGCTGCATAGGATACCATTTACACTTAAATAAATCTATGGCAACTTTTCTAAGTGTCTTAGTTAGAGCCCAGCAGATCCTGCTGAGATAGAACAAAGGCCACGCTGCCTAATCCTCTGCTGTTAGGATACAGGTGTTAATCACCGGAACCTGCAGTCTCTTACCCTCAGAAGAAGTTTTTAGGATAATACAAAACTATTTACTTAACCCCTTGCTGATCTTAGGGTTGGGATACTAGTGCCAGTCTCAGGCCACAGGATCCCTGACTGCAGATCAGCTATTAGTAGCTTAGGGGCTACCTCGAGAAGAACCAGACAGACGGAGGAGGAGAAGAGAAAAGAAGCTGCATCTCTCCCCCTCTCACCCCAAGCCGGGGCAGGGTGGTGGACCCCGGCACCCACCTAAAGAAAAAAGTATAATAGCTTATATAAAAGAAACATCTCAAAAGTCAATAAAACAGTTACAAAGGACAGACATCAAGACTGCATATACACATGGAATTTTAGGAAACTAAGAGTAAAAGAACAAGGAAAGAAAATAAATAGTTAAAGTCTCAGTAGGCTAATTTTCCCAAAAGCCTGACTATTAAAAAAGTTACAGGTAGATGCTGATTTTGCAGGGAAAAAAAAAAAAAAAAAAAAAAAAAAAAAAAAAAAAAACTTGTCTAACTCAACACCATACTTAGAAATTCCAATATCAACAATTTGGCAAAAGTGTTCAGAAACACAAGCACAACTTTGTTTTCAACTCTAAAGCTTTTAATTTTTATTTTTTTAAGAGAGAAATCCTTTCTTGAGACCACCCTGGAGTGACATTAGGGTAAAATGGAAGTGCATACACCACAAGCCACAAAAGCATAGTATAATATAGCTGATGAACAACACATGGGGAGATGATGACAGAATGAGAAGCTGCCAGAATTTCAGAGAAAAGGTTTTTGACGACTCATGGAATCTAGCATAACTTATTTGTTGGTTCAAGCTAAAAAGCTCAAATTTGGAAGGTATTATCAGCTATCTTGCTACAGAACAAATTGATACTGAAATAGTTATCTATAGATTATTACACTTCTGGAAGAAATTAATATGTAAATTTTATGTAATTTACATTATAAAAATTCAAAACTAAATTATATTATGACACTTTAAGGGTCTTTGTATTCACTTGTTATGCAAATATTATTAATTCTTTTGAGGTCTATATATTACAAACCATTCTAGTTAAAATTATACATATATTCTTTAAACTATTTGAGAGGAATATTTTTTTACCACACGGAAGTTTGTCTATCATGCAAAAAAACAAAAAAAAATATTAGCTTTGATCTGATTTTTATTATTAGCTTACACAACTTATTAAGGTATTTGTAAATTTAGCATTTTTATTTATTTTATATTGCATTACTTACAATACCCAACAAGTTACTTTTTGAACATTACAATTAATGAGTAGAAGGAAAGCATGACCCTTTGCTCATTGAGTTGTAAAGTAATAAAATAGTTATGCTCTCAATGCATATGATTAAAAAAAGCATTTCTGAAATACAATGTATCAACTTATAGAGAAAATATATGGCTTTTTCTTAAGAAAACTAGATAATAACCATTTAAAACAGACATTACAGAACTTCTGTGTATTTATAGAGAACGAGAGTTATTTGAATATTCAATCACAAAGATTTAATCTTTCACATTAGAGAATAAATTAGTCAAACCATTGAATATTCCATAACATCATTTTGTGTAAAATATAAAATCTTTCTATAGAATAATATTTTGTAAAATTAGGTATCCCATCTCAAACACAGGACCATACTCATGCTAGACAAGTGTTCTCCCACTGAGCCTTTACTCTTTAAGATCACAGCCTGTGTTTACAAAGTATAAAGATCAAGTCAAAACTTTCATTAGATATATCCAGTTATTGAAAATGCTTTTTTAAAATGAATTCCCATAGAAATTAGATTTCTAAAATGCAAATGAAGAAAAGTATCAGAGACGTTCCCTGTCAAAATACGATTTTGTGATGATCTCACCAGAAATTTTTATGAAAGCTTTTCAACAGTAGCTCATTATAAAGGTATCTAAAGATTTCTAGGGTCCAGAAAATGAAGAAATGGTATCAATTTATGGTGTGTGGGTGTGCGTGTGCATGTGTGTATGTGTGTGTGTATGTGTGGTAGGAACACTACTGATCTCTCAAATTAACAAAGATATCACAAAAAAAGAAAACTATTTACCATATTTTGGATGCTCAACCAGAATGTACTGATAATTTTATATTAGAACGTAGAGAAGTAGATCCTAATATATTCTCGTACATAAATCACAATCAACTAGAATATAGACTACACTTGGAGACAGAGGCAGGGGTACCTGTGTGAGGCCAGTTTGGTCTGCAAAGACAAAGTGAGTTCTAGGACAGCCAATGCTATTTCACAGAGAAATTTGTCTTGAAAAAACAAAAAGAATATTCAATAGTTAAAAGATGCCTTATTTCCAGGAACATCATAATTTTTTTTAAAGTCTGTAATAATTATCAATAAAAAACTACAAAATGTTATGGAAGTCTATAAAATAAAGTATATTTGATGTCTTTCAGTACTATCACTTTATCACTTTCACAAAGATGTCATTTCTTAACAGATTTAACAATACATTTAATACAAATCCAGTGAAACTACCAGCAAAATTTCATCAGAATTCTCAAAGTGAGTCAAAAGCTCTGTTGGCAAAGTAAGGTAAACATAGCCCAGAAAGTCAGGAGCACATTAGCAAGAAGCCTTCAAGTATCCACACATGACAGGCATCCCGTAACTGAGAGACTGATATGCACACACAAACAAGTAGGCAGACATTGGAACAGAGTGTTGAGTTTCAGGAAGGAATATAAATACATGTGGTATTTTCTTTTATTTTAGAAAAATATTTATTGAATAAACTGCAAAGAGGGTAGCCTACGTGGCAGTAACAGAAGAATAAACATACCAAAAAAACTTGAATAGGCAAGGAAAAACAGGTCATTCCATTATGTTGGAAGAACTAATTCACCTCTGAAGGGAAAAGAAAGTCTGCTTCTATTATAGACACATGATAACAGAGAGAATTCCAAATCTATTAGGGTTTCAAGTGATTTGAAAACAGTCCAATATGAGAAACACCCACACAAATAGAAGGGCCTTTTTAATTCACATAACACCCAAAAGCTAACTTGTGAAAGCCCACGTCTTTAAAAAATAGTTGTTGTATGATTGGGATATAGCTCAGTGGGAGAAGACTTGTTTAGCATGAGTACAGCCCTGTGTTTGATATGTGATACCTATAAATGCCAAAATAAATAAATTCAGTAAAAGTAAGGCAAGGAAAATCAAAAGACAAATATCAAATTGAGAGAAAATTATATGAACTTAATGTCACACAAAAATAGTTCATCCATCTAGTGAGAGGACAGAACAGCTGGAAAAGAAAACAGGCTAAGGATACATAAAATTCACTTAAAAAGGGAATATGAACTACCCCCAAAATACATTAAGTCACTTAACCACAGAAAGAAAGATTAAATCTCAGACATTCTGTGTTTCCTGGACTTGTGCTTAGAATATAAATTGGTTGTGATACAACTTGTATGAAAAACAGTTTGGTAAAGTTTACATGTATATAAATTCTATACCTTAGTGTGCATGTTTGTGATGTGATACACGTAGTAAGTTGTTGAGCACTATACAAAACAGAAAAACCTTAGAAGGATACTAAATAGACATTAGGATCAACCATTTTCGGGTCAGTTTATTGAGGATGACACATCCTCATATTGGAACCGAGAAGACTGATTAAAAAGTGAAGTTTTAATATTGATTAATGTGCAGTGGCTTTGAAAATTACAGGAGTGCCTGTTAGTCTTGACATGAGGTCTAAACTCCATTCCACCTTTACCCTTCAGTCATGTACACAGGTGGTGGGCATGATAAACAGGCCCCCAGGCCCTAGAGAGATTTGCATACTAATAAGGTACCTGAAGGCAAGAGGGTGGAGCTGACTGAGCATTCCTCCCCAGCCCCTCCCCCCTTTTCCCCTCCCTATTTAACTCAAGTCTGCCCTGGGTTTTGTGGGATGTGCATCCAGATCCATCTACCATCCGCCATGCCAGTAAACGGTTTTGGAAACCCAAGGACTTCCTTGTGTGTTGGGGCCCGCACCATGAGGAACCTTGAGGAATGCTGGTGAACAACCAGGCCTAACTTCCAGCTGGAGGAACCCAGGGCTTTCTCAGCCGATTACACACAGCATGGCATGAGAGAGTCTGTGGTTCCCCGGCCATTTTTATTTTTTTTCCTACAAGTGCCTACACGTGTAGATCTGAAACATCATTGAAGAGATAAACAAGACACTGACAACCCTACTTATTGTGGAAAAGAAGAACTGGAGAGCAGGTGCACAAGTATATGAAGGGATCTGCGGATTATGAACTTAATAGGTTTGAATGTTTTACGCATATTAATAGGAAAAGTTGCATGGCCCTGTGGTCCATGCACCAAATGAAACACAATGAACAAGCTTATCAAAAGAAATGAATATGAAAGAAAATTGAGGTACAATTAGCCTTCAATCTCCTTTTCTTCTTTCTCAGTAAACATACTCCTCCTTTAGTGACAGTCTCACATGTGTCTGTCTTTGGAGTTGTCTTCAAACCCTCATGTTTTATTATCTCAAAAGGTATCTCTACCTTTCCAATAATTTCTAATTACAATTATATTGGTCCGTCTCAATTCACCATGTGTTTCTTGCAGTTTTAAGACATTTAAATTTAAGTTCTGTAGAAGCCACTACATTTTAGAACAATATCAGAGAAAAATGTTGCTGACAAAAATTTTTAAAATCATGCTTTTGAGTCAATTATAAGAAGACAGATAGATTATAAAAAGTATCTTAAATAAACAGATTAAAGAATCTTCTCATTTATTGAGTAATTTTAATGTGTGTTAAACTGTATTTTTCATCGGATTAAGGTTTATTTAGTATAATAAAATTTGTCAACATATTATTGAGTCCAATGTCTTCTTTGCTCATTTTTCCATAAAATTAAGTGTATTTCTGAATTTTTCATTCATGAGAGCAGTATTTATATAATTTTCCCCTCCCTCTGCGTTCTCCAACACCTCTCATGCTTGATCTCCCACCTTGATCCCCCCCAAATTAATGTTCTGTCTTTATTGTCACATACATATTCTTATATACACAAGAATACCCCATATATATATATATGAATGAAACCTACTTCATCTGTTTAGTGTTGCTTGTATGTATAGATTCTTAGGATTGACCACTTGCTATTGGAGAAATCAAGTAGGAGGCTCATCCCCAGCAAATATGAATTGTCTTTCTGTCTGAAATCAATAATTATATTTAGAGTAGAGATGAGATTTTTTTCTCCATGCAAGTTGGCCTGTTGATTGGTGTCATTATCCAAGTCTGGTTTGGGCAATACTAATGTTGAAGCTTCCTATTATCTATAGAAAACACAACTTTTCAGCAGACTTTCATTTCTTCTGGCTTTTTCAATCTTTCTGCCCTTTTTCTGTGGTGTTCCTTGAGCCCTAAGTAAAAGGTTGTATTTTAGATATATCATTTCAGGCACAATGGTCACTTGTTCTCTGCATTCTGGCCAGTTGAGTATTTCTGTAGTGTTTTTTCTCTGCTACATAAAAGAAGCCTACTTGACAGTAATATTTTTTTTTAAATTAAAGGTGTGTTCTTCAATGAATGCACTATAAAAGCTAACCTTGAACATAAAATATTAATAAAGTAATTTCAAAGTACACACTATGCAAAGCCCAATGTACTGTAATAAGATACTAAATTTTCTATTTCTATTATTTGCTTATTTTTTTAAGTTAATATTTACATATAACATATAAATAATAATCATGCATAATGAATAGTATGCATATGTTATTTTACACAAGAATGTAAATTTAAACATTTCTTAGCGTCTGCTATATAAAAAGAATAATTAAATGTAGTATGAAAGACAGAGTGAAGAGCAGCAGCACAAATCCTGAATTTACAAATGAAATTCTGTTGAATCTTCTGTTATGTTATGTAGCAGGATGTTAGTTGAAGAAAGATTCTTAATAGTAAAATTTTTCAATCAGGAAAGTTATACCTGATCTCAACATATGAAGAATTCCAAGGACCAGCAAATATAAGAAATAGTCTCTGTTTCATGGTTTGCACATAGATATGTAGCACAAAGGTATAGAATCAAACTTTCTTAACATATGTTTTTCTATAGAGACATTTGAATAAATATATATGTAGATATCTACAGAAAACCTGCATAATTTATCTCTATCCTTTATACACAAACACATACACATAATATATACATAATATATATATTATGTATATATGTATACTATATTATATATAATGTATACTATAATATATATAATGTATATGTATGTGTGTGTGTATATATATATATTCATTCTATCTGTGCATGTACTCACAGAAGCCAGAGGCGTCAGATCCCCTGGAGTTGGAGTGATAGACAGTTTCAAGTAGCCAGAAATGATTGCTGGAAACAGAACCTCCATCCACTGGGAGAATAGCAATTACCACTGAGCCTTCCCTCCAGTTCTATAGCACTATTATTTTAATTATAATTTTAAAAGTGTAAAGGTGCTTCTACTTTTCTCTTGATGAGAACTAAAATCATAAATATGACACAACTAAATATGACATCCTAAATATGACATCCTAAATAAACGAGGAGATAGCGAAAGTATACAGGCAATTCAAACACATTTTATTTTCAATATCTTGAAAATCTCTGTATATTTTTTTCTAAAGTAAGTACAGTGTGAAACCTTTAAGCTTGTACTGATCTAGCTTGTACTAGAAAACTAGTAAGTAGAGAAACGGCATTATACACAGAATTGCAATAGGTAAGCACTTGGATAAGATCGTACAATTACTTGGAATATAATCTTTGTTGCTTAAATTTCATGCCAGGACTTTAGTCTGGAAGCATAGAGATCCATAATTTTTCTCTGAAGAGACTGAAATCTATACTATCAGAATGTAGTTTAAAAACAGTTTCGAAAACACTGAGCTGAGCAACCTTGGTTGAACTTCTGTGTTACACAAGTCTCAGAAAGTAACACAGAAAGCAGCTGCAGCTCCGCCCTGTTCCGCCCGGCTTCTTAGCAGGCCACAACTACATTTCCCAGAAGAGCTGCGGCGTTTACGTCAGCGCGCTGCTTTCCGGCAGGATTTTACAGCATATCAAAGGGAAGACTCGGGACCTGTGCACTCTTCTGACATGGGGTCCTCATTTTCAAATACTACTGAGATTTCCACTCCTTCCTCCACAGTTGCTCCCGCAAACCCACCTGCAAAAGACTCCCGGCCGCCCCCCTCCGCACAGAATCAAGCGTTTAAAAACTGCTGGAGTTGTCGCATGCTGTCTGGCTGTACATTCATAGGGGCGGGCACCTACGTCTACTTGATGGCCAGGAAGCCCATGAAGCTAGGAATCCCACCTGGCCCAGGCACCATAATGCAGATGGTCATCGGCATCAGTGAGCGGGGGTGGGGACGGGGTGGAGGGAGAGGGGTGGGTTGGGGGTGGGTGGTTGGTGGGACAGCGGCTCCTTTCCCCTCACTGTCCTGTAAGATCGAATGATCGATCTTTCTTCACCAATGCGAGGGTTAAATAAAATGCTTTACGGGGAGCACTGGATAAACTAAAATGTAATATACAAAAGGCACCTTTTTTTCTTTTTTTTCAGGTCTTGCCTGTTGGGGTGTCGTTGTTATAGTAGACCCCCAAGGGAAGGCCTACCGAGTTTGAAAATACCGGCAGTCCGTTGTTGTCTCCTATCACTGGCTGCGCGGCAGAATGAACAAGCATTGGGTTGGTGGATATTCTTTGCACGCACGGCCAAGGATGCACTTAACTATAGGACATACCGAGAAGACCGTGAAAATACGAGCTTTCTTTCTTTGGCCATTGATGGTTACGGTTTACCTCCTCTCCGGTTATAAACGGAACAAATAAATCCCTTGGAAGCAAACATGGTTCTCTGTCTTGTCCAGGGAAGTTATGTGTAGTTCAATTTATACGGAAAGATAACGTTTTGAGAACATATTAAAATGGGATAAATGATAGGCCAATAGTGAAATAAACTATTTTTTTAAAAAATAATTAGCAGTTCTTTTAATTTTTCAAATTGTATCAACACGCATTGGCAACCTAACCCTGAATAGATCCATGAAAGTTGTCCATGCTTTCCAAAATATCTTCAAGTCCATCACGAAATGAGTGAAAGCTGCTGATTTGTTATTTCACCTGTAAGCCATGGACCTAGCCATTGGGTTTGCTTTGGTGTCTGATCAGCTCAGTGGTGGAGTGAGTTTTTCACAGCTCTGGGTTAGTATCAAAGAGGCAGGACTTTCTTTATACATTAAATGTCAATACATAGTAAAAGACATAAATGAAAAAATATTTGAGAAAAATTTTAAAAGAAAAATCTGTTTTTGGCTTTTTCAGTAGGTACTGAGGATGGATTCATAAGGGCTTTACAAAATTATAAGAGAAATGTGTGCTTCCTGTCAGTAACTGAGGCTTCTCTGCAAAAGTATCTTTAGGTGCTTCTTCAAAGCATAAAGATACTATTAAATTCAGTACCAATTAATAAGTTTTGAGTCCTATTTTGAGCAAGTAATATTGGTCAGCTAGAACCTCTGTACAAGCTGGGAAACCCTGTCTGCCCTCTTTCCCCCAACCCTGCATGCACTGGGAAAACTGACAAAAGAATGGCACCCAAAGCCCAGTTCTACATGTCTGGCAGCCAGTGCAACCTGCCTTTCTTAGATGGCCAGTCCACTCAAGTGCCTACCAATGTGCCCATCTTCTGACTATACATGGGCACAGCCCCAGCTCTTGCTTGACCCCTGAGATCTATAAAACTTTTCATCCTTATCCCCGACTGGAACTTCCTCAGTCCTGGTCTTTGGGACTACAGAACCAACAGAGGAGGAACGCCAACTCTGTGTTTTTAATCTGGTTTGATCTGACCTATATTTGTATCATTCTATACATGAATGTGAAGTATTTTGATTACCTCCCCTGTTATTGTTCTAACTGCATTACAATCTCTAGACTCCTTCCTTTCAAAAAGTTCCCCTCTTGTCTTTTTTTGTTTGTTTATTTTTTGCTTTTAATGACACTGAATTTAATTAGGATTGCTTGCATAAGTATAGGTGGGAGTCTTAGAGTAATGAAGCAAATTTTATTGGGGGGGGTTGTTTGCTTCTGGGTGCATCTGAAAATTGTTTATAATGACTGTAATGGTGCCATCTATCTGTCTGTCATCTATCTATCTATCTATCTATCTATCTATCTATCTATCTAGTTTTTTCAACCTGACACTAGAGTTTTCTGGGAAGAAGAACCTCAATTTAAAAAAAAAATCCCCTTTTAAATTGCCTATGGGCAAATCTGGGGCATTTTCTTGATTAATGATTATGTGGGAAGGCCCAGCTCACATGTAGATAGAACCACCCCTCACATGTAGTCCTGAACACTACTAAAAAGTAGGCTGAGCAAGCTAAGGGAAACAACCCAGTAAGCAACACTCTCCAAGGTTATGGTTTCAGTTCCTGCTTCCAGGTTCCTGCCCTGAGTTCCTACCTTAGCTTCCCTGATGATGGACTGTAACCTGCAAACCAAATAAACCCTTTTCTCCCCAAGCTGCTTGTGGTCATGATGTTTTATCACAGCAGTAGAAACTGTAATTGAGATAAATAGTATATCTGAAAATAACATATATACTTTAGTCTACAATGTTACTAATAAAAATGGTTATATTTATCTCAACCTTTAACACATCATGTATTTGTGGGTTTTGTTTTTTATTCCTTCTCCTGAGAAGGGTCTTCAGCCCTAATGCTGATTGCTAACTGCCTAGAGTGGTTGTTACTGAAAGCTGGGTGACTATAGCAGTTTTTCAAAATGAAAGTGAAGTTTACCGTACTTGATGGTCCTTTACATCAAATTTTTCTCTGCTCCAGTGCTGTTTGATTCCTTTGTACCCAGAAGAGAACTTCAAGATTGGAAATTATTCTCACCAACCCTACAGCTGTTTCACCAACTACATTTGTAAGAGTCTGAATCACTGACATTTTAACCAAGTTCATATGTCTTTACCAGTACCTTCCTTCTTGAGGAACCGCTCTCTAGTCAGTCTTAGAGACTCTTCATTCATTAAAATATTATCATGACATTAAAGCAATTGAGTCACTTTCACAAGTTCTACTTTGAATATTATTTGCTATTTTTAACATATCTTCATTTACTATTGCTATTGAAATCTTGAAAGTCACTAAGAGATGAACAGTTTATACTCACATTAATGTTAATGTTTTGGCCTACCATAAAACACATAATTCTTAATGGTGTTTAGAAATTGTGAATTGTTTTCAATGTACTTGCTGAGGTCCATCAGAGGAATTCCTGTGACTTCTATAGCTGCATGAAATGCATCTCCTAAATAAGATTTGAAAGTTTTAAAATTATACATTCTTTATCAGAGTTCATGGATTGCCCCATGTGTTGTCACTGAAGGGAATCTGGTTTTGTTTCTGTTTGTGAACTCCTGTCAGTAGACCTCAACAGTGAACTTAAAATATCTAATAAGCTATAATACAAACAGATGTGCTATTTATCCAGGTGTGTTCTGTTTATAGGAGGAGTAGGTGTAGCACCATTCTTAAAGTTCCTACAGTGTTCATAAATAGAGTGTTTGTTACCTTCACTCTAAAGTTGCCAGCTTCATCAACCCCATCAGCCTGTGCTTTCAAGCTTTCATGACTTGAAGGTGGGCATTGTCTCTTCTGCATCCATGAACATTAGATAGCATCATTTTTCAATATAAGCAAATATATTGAATGAAAGCAGGTATTGTCCTCTCTTCGGCTATGAACATAGTAGATAGTATTATTTTTCAATATAAAGATATATATTGAGTGCAGAGTTTAGTGCAGCTCCTGTTATCAGTTACTCTATTTAGATCTAAGAAACCTGCTTTACTTTGCACTTTTATGTTATGGTTGCCTCTGGAATTAAATAATCAAAATGGAAACACATTAACAGCAAATGATTAGTGGATTGGGGAGATACAGAAGTGTACCTATAAGAAAACAACCTTAGTCAGGTGTCTTTCTGCAGGTATTATCCATGTTATTTTTTGTTTTATATTTTGGCAAAAGGCCTCATTGACCTAGAACTAACCAAGTAGACTAGATTGCCTGGATAGTTCATTCTTAGGATCCACTTGACTGCCTGCCACACACTTAGATTACATACTTGAGCCCCTATCCCTGTCTTTTTTTTTAAAGATGGTTTCTGAGGTCCAAACTTGGGTCATTATGCTTTTAAGGCATGATCTGGTCGGATATTGTTTCTTTTAAAATAAAATTTCAAGACTCTTCTTACTGAAATATTTCCACTCTGGGTATAAATTTTGGCATTTTGTGTCAATATTGTCCTTTGTTCCTATTACACTATTACACGATGTGTTAAATTGTTTGAAGTCTTGTGATCAGATGGCAAAGTATATAAGCCTGTTAAAGGAACCAAGTACAGAGAAACCCTCAAGAATCATGGTAATGTAGGGATGCTGAGTTAGAGCTTTACATCTGTTCTCAACCAGTAGCTGAGACAGATGTTGATGGTAGCACTACCCAGGTCATCTGGAGAAACCTCCTTGTAATGATAGTGATTTCTGGTAACCCTGGGTGAGATGCTGAGCATCTCAGCCAAATTTATTATTCACCTGCCCCTCCATTTAGCTTTTGCTCCCTGCTCCTTTTTATTACCTTCTTTTTAGTACCACTTATATCTGAAGTAGGAGCGTCAGGAATACTGCCAGTTGATTTGACAATATAAATATGCTGCTCTTAAATGTATTTTCAGGGCAATGCTCTGCACAAGTATCCCTCAAACTAGGCACTGTTCCAACTGATATTATGATACCACTATAACATCACTTTTGAGAATTGGTACAAGCCACCTCTTCTAAAATCCACGGAAGGAATGGTAAACAATCATGAGTTGAAAAGTTAGTATTTTTTTACAAGTTACAGATAAACCCTTGCCTTGAACTAAGGATTTTATAGATGACCAGGTAACATTGCCAGATATGAGACACATCATTACACATCATTCTGAGTTATCCTGAGCAGCAGGCATAATTATGTCACTATTTTAAAAGACGTGTCTCTTAACCTTATTCGAGAATTCTTTATTCAGATGTAAATAGAGGCTAGAGAAATGACAAAAGTAACAGGAGTTAACTTTAGTAGTTAACTAACACTACTAAAAATGACTTCAGTCCTGTGACAAGATTTGTATTGGCCCTTGATAAACAAGATTTCATAGTCATAGATTCCTGCTCTCTTGGCATACACACCTCACAGTTAATTTTTTTGTACCTATGATAATTAATTATACTAATCATAGGTACTCTAATGAAGGAATTTTTTGAAGTCATAATAAACATGTGATCAGTTAGCCTAAGAACAAAATTGCCCAGAAAAATAAATCATAAATCTCATTACATCCTGGTTTGTGTTAGAGAGAATGGAGTCAGATCTTAGAAGGATGAGTCTTATCTAATGTTCTACAAGGTCTTTTGGTGGCTTTGATGAAAGGAAACATACTCTACAACTTCCTTGGAAGCCCCCCAATTATGGAACTTAAATCAGTCTGAAGTTGTTAAGAATAATCTTTAGCAGACAGCTAGAAGTGAAGCAGTAATTTGAACACTACAATTACAAGAACTCAATTTCTGCCAACAGTCAACTTGGAAGAGGATCTCTTGAGAACCAAGAACCTAGTCTCAGTCTAGTGAGACTCAACAGTCCTCCTGCAAAACTGTCATAATAAATTGTTTTCTAAATGTGTATGGTTATTTTGCTTGCATACACATCTGTGTATCATGTTTGTCTGATGCCTATAGAAGCCAAACAAAGGAGTCAGATCACCAGGGAGTTTCAGATGGTTGTGGACCACGAGGTGGGTGCTATGAATCAAACCTGGGTCTTTCAGAAGAACACCCAGTGCTTTTAATAGATGAGATATCTCCCCAACACCAATAGTTTCAATTTGCTAAGTTTGCAATAGTTTGTTGCACAGCAACAGAAAATGAATATATGGAATCAGAAGTAATTTTTGTATCATAAGTCATAGTGTTACATAGATATCCCTAGTAACAATAAAATCAGAATCCAGCAGTAGATTAAAAAGTCAAGAATATAACTAGAACAAGTACTGAAGCAAGAATACACCCTATAAAAATAAAAATGGACCACATTGAGAAACAAGAAGAGCAATTTTAGAAGGCATGGAGGTTATATTTCTCTCTCCTACTGTGCCTATCCCAGGGTGAACATCCTTCCTTCCTTCCTTCCTTCCTTCCTTCCTTCCTTCCTTCCTTCCTTCCTTCCTTCCTTCCTTCCTTCCTTCCTTCCTTCCTGCTAGCCTGGATTCTCTTCTGCCCTAGGGTGTCCAGGCACAGTTGCACACCAGGCAGGGCTGGAAGGAATGACGCTTATCCAGGCAGGTTGGGTCACAGGTTCACAGGATATTGGCTGGCTTGAGTGCTGGGAATCAAAAACTTCCAGATGATTTTCAGTGAAAAGGGAGTGTGAGAGTTTTCAAGGTGAGTATACATTATTGGCTGGTATTGAGGTGTTGGGAATTCTTCATATGCATGAAGAGGAATTCCAGGTGCTTGCTAGACATTCACTTACAGGAAGAGAGGAAGCTAAATCTGCAATTTGGCCACCAGGCTTCATGACTACTTCAGGGTCACAGAGCTGAAGATGTACAGATGAAATGCCCTGGGTCATACAGACCCAAAGCAAGAAGGGGACAGTCCAAACTCCTGCTGGTCTCAGGACAAGATCTTTGGAGTTTGGCCTAGTCTTGACCTCACACTTGTTCTGGACTGGCTTCCCTAGTCACATGGCTGTTTGGCCCCACTGCTCTCCATATTAACCTTTATATTATGAAGATAAAAAAAATTGAAAATGTCAGAATTCTTTTGTTTTGCAAAGTATTATGCCAATGCTTCCATGAACTGAATCACTTTAGCCTCTTACAGATGAGATCACTGAGTCCTGGAGTATGAAACTCTCTGCCAAGGGACTTCCCAAGTGATACCTCCATGCTGACTTGCCTGAGGTGCTAAGTTATGGTGTTGACATGGTGGGTTTCTTAGCATCTACTAATTTGGATCTCTGATGTGCACTAAAGGTCTGTGTGCTATAGGCCTGGTTACCAATGGGGCCTACAGGTGTCATTGCAGAATGTTTTCTCAAAAGAAATGATAAGATTTTTCTTTTCTATCATGTTGTTTCTTGGCCTTGAGAGAACAGTCCTCCTCAGCAGCTGCACTCTGACATAGTCATACGCTAAACCTCCACTGACTCAGAACAACAGAGCCAATTAGGCCCCTTACTGAGGAACTATTAGCAGTGGATAATTGCTGGAAGTGGGGTAATTGTTCTTTATTGAGGCTGTGACCATTGGTGGAATTCTCATGCTCCAGAGGATGGCACCACACCCATAAACTTACAGGTAATTTTAACTGTAGTGGGTTATCAAAGGGAAATAAAAAACATCTATGAAGTTGAGAAGAGATGTGTTAGAGAGACATGGCAGTTGAAAAGGTAAAATGAGGCATAGATGTTTTATTGTACACATGTATAAAATTATCAAAAAATTAAATAGACCAGCATCTCACAGAAACTGGCAGAGTATTAAATGTCTTTCATTTATGGACCCTGTATCTTTTTATCTTTAGCCGCTCCTGTTTTCTGATTTCGAGTTTAGACATCTTATCTTGGTGCTACTATTTCTTACAAAAAAGAGGAGCCCTCTGAATACTTTTGCATGGCTTATTTTTTTTACAATAGAACTTTGGTCTCTCTTGTCCTTCAACACCTCAGTCAAATATCACCTCTGTCGTGAAGCATTCTCTAAAGAGTCTTCTCTCCTACCTTTATGAATACTCATACCCAACCATTAATTTTATATTGTTTTTTATCATTTCACTGAAACAGTTGCCTGGTAACTATTTGATTATACATCTGCTCCTCCCCATTTATTGTGAAATCCTGAAGAAAAGAATTGACTTAGAGTTATATTCATGCTTGCCATTCTCAACTTCTCAGGAAAGTGGTTTTTGTTCGGTAAATATTTTGAGTTAGTACACAAAGGACTGAAGAGCTGAGTGAGAACAAAGAGAAGTGGCTTGTTTCTTTTGGTAGCATTAGTATATGTCAGTAGTTCTCAAGTGGTAGAACTACCTCAGACAGAACTCATGGGAAATGCAAAGTCTCAGCCTTGCCACATTTAGAACTAAATCAGAAGTCCTGAGTGTGAAGCCCACATATCTGTCGTTCAGTTAGCTTTCACCTGGAGCTGAACCTGACTCAGCATAATAAGTTGAAAGGATGATCTGACTGAAGCCTCAGACCATCCTTCTTCAATACACTCTTGGGAAAGTCAGATACCATTTTAGAGCATACATTTTATTCAATAACAGTTAGGTCAACAGGTGATGCAATTGCTTAGTTTTCTTTTCAACTCTAAGATTCTCTGTCCCTATAATATTTGTTAACAACAACAACAAAGGAGATCTACTCTTTGGTTATGGAGACAAGTGGAGATAGGAGAAAACAAGAGACACAAATCCTCCAATTAGCATTCTTCCGGAATCATTGAAAACTGCAGTGAAAAACACAAGAAACTGTTGACCCATCTCCCACCCCAATCTCCCTGCAGCTACATGCACAAGTGTTTCACTGGAACTCAGTAGTGCACTTGGCCAACCAAATAATTCTTTAAGAGGAGTGGCTTGGTCTTTTGTGACCCTTTTATGATCTGATTAAGGTCTGCCAATCAAGCATGACTGTATGTTCCAGGCTTGCAGATCTACCCAGGCATTCAACAATATGAGAAGATGGAATTAGTGGTGATAATGAGTGTGTCTATATTTACACATCCATACATGCCTGTCTGTAGGGTACCCTTTCTGTTTCCCAAGATTACTTTCTTCAGTTTCGCATTGTATAATAATAGCTTAACTTAGTGATGCAAATTAATTTAAATATTTTATGCTATTCAAGCACTGTCTAGAATAACAGCAAGTGTCAATGAAGAAAATATGCTATCAGTGAGTAGGCACGGCAGACCACAGAAAATGTATATTCTTCTTTGTGCCTAAAGATATGTTATAATATGCCCATAAGTATTTTAGCAACAATGTGTGGTTGTTTGTAAAGCCCAAGAGTGCCATTATCATTACGATGGCCACTACTTACAGGACATTTCCAAAACTTGGGAGAAATCCCAGCATTATTTACTTCAAGGAAACAACCATCTTCAGGTATAAAAATACATTGTATTACCATTTATTTCATTATATATTTATTAACAACTAATAAATTTCAGTGTTAAAATGCTTTATCACAATGCCATTTGGCTGAGACAACTTAAACATCTTTGGCTCACACATAAACTGAAATTTAAATCAGTGCAAATGTTCATATCATAAGAAAGGAAATGTTTCCAATTAGTGCCAACCAGCCTCTGAGGAGGATTTTTTTATGTTAGTCAAGCATTTTGTTTGTCTTGCCTTTGTGAGACACTCATGAAGTCCATCTCTACATCCATACACTCGCACACTTGGGTACTTCAGTGGAGCCCAAGCCATGAGTGGCTTGTTGCCACGTGGCTTGTTCATCGGTTGCTCTCTGGCTAAATAAACTCATTAAAATTTTGCTGTGGCTATAATGTTGCTCTCATTCTCTCTTTGAAGTGAATGGCAATTGATATAGAAATTCTTGACTTGTCAAAATACTGTAAACAGGTAAGCATTGAGTGCTTGGTCTTAAACAATTACCTGTATCACCCACCTCTGCCAAGGCCTACAGCTCATTGGTAATGAGGCAAAAGAAGAAAATATGAGAGCAATGTGATTGGAAAGAAGGGAGTAAAATACTGGTTTAAGGAAAGAATGCCATCATGATATTCATGCACTCACAGAAGCTAAAGGTCCCTCTATAGGGCCTGCACCAGACTGAAGCATAAACGTTCTGTTTAGTCATGGAGGAAGCTAATAGCAGTTGATTGCAATTGGTGAAAAGAAAGTCTTTGAAGTAATGTAGGCACTTGCTCCATTGAATTTCTCCATACTTGTGTTCAAACTATGACCCTGGTTAAACCTTGTGGTCACAGAGATAAAATGAGAGCCATACAAAAAGCATGAAAAATAGGATAACTTGATGGGAGGACTTGGTGTCATAAAAAAGAGGAAGAAAGGAAGGAGCAATGAGTGGTGACGAGAATGTATTAATGCATATGTGAAATTGCCAAAGAATGAGATAATTTATAAAATGTTTTATATGTCTGAATATACTTCTCAACAAAAGGCCCTCTAATGTATTGGAGTATCATTTGGTGGCCCTTCCAACAGGGTAAAAGTTAGAGACAATGACTCTAAAATACAACAGTGTTGTGGAAAAGAAGTTTTTTTTTTCTTTTGTTTTTTGTTTTTTTTTTTAATACACATGATTTGTGGGAACAAAGAAAGGAATAATTTAATCCTCAAATGGGGATAAAAATCTAAGATGAACACTGAATCAACATCAAACTCTAATTACTAGTGGACAAACTTTTGAATTTAACATCCACCCACTGGAAGGGTGAGTAAAGGGCACATGTGTTCAGGGGAATGGCTACCAACACCCTAGGCATGCCATCAAATACAAATCCAGAGATGGCATTCTCAGAGTCTTTGACTTGGATTGCTTTAAGCAGCATACTGTGCAGTCATGCTTAGAAATGTATGACAGAGAACTGCAAAATGCCTGTCAAAACCCTTGACAAGTGAAAGACAGGCAAATTGGGAGGGGGAGGCTCACTCTTCAATTTGCCAGCCTGCAAACACCTGTTACTGAGGGAGCAAGCTGAGACACACTGGCACATGTTGGCAGCACCCGTGGCTTCAGCAGCCCTCATATATTAGTGAAAGTTGGTGCCCTATAGCTTCTCCTCCCAAGTCTATTTCTTCCTTCTTCCCTGGAATGTTTTTAGAAGTGAGAAGGCAGGGTAATGAAAATGTTTACAGAATTTACACCGTTTAGGGCAGCCTTCTTTTTTGGAAGGTAAAATACATACCAACTGTTTTTCTTACTCCTTTGTTTATTTATGTGCTTTACCATATAATACCACATTTAGACATAGTCATCATACAACAGGTGAAGATAGGAGAATAGCTTCAGATGTCTCAGGGACTGTGAAGCTACCATAGCTGCCACAGATGTGATCACATGAACTCAAACATCTGGCATCATGTGGCATGTTCTTTTTTACATTGGATTTCAAAGAAATAAAGAGATGTGTCTGTTCTAAATAGAAATCGGTTTAGGCTTCCTTTTCCTAAACCTGAATAAAACCCATCTCAAACAAACATACAAAATGAATTCTCAGCGGGGAGCACATCATCTGTTTTCAGAAGTTTAGAAGAACTATAGCAACAGAGGCAAAAAGCTGAATGGCTGGAATTGGCCAGGGAGAGCCACCTTTCCCTAAGCAAATTATTTATTTGAGCCTTGGCTTTCTAATTTGTGGTGAAGTATAAAAGCATGAACCCACAAGACTATATTGGAGGAATAATGTATATTTAGTAAATGCGATATAGAAGGCCAATAGTTAAATTGGATACTACCTCTGACCTTGCTGACTGCTTGAAGATTCAGTGTCTGACCACATGAGAAACTGTTGTTCAAATTTCTATGAATTGGAAGCTTTGTATATGCCTGGGCAGCAGAAGTTTGAAATATTTATAACCTGTAAATTGTCCAAGTCATGTTTTGTTAGCGATTTTGTTCATCTCATTCCAATGTTTTACTCAGAAATGCAACTTTAAAATAAACAACAAATGAAAAATTTAAAAAGAAATTAAAACTCTGTCTAGAAAAAAAGTTTTCTTGCGAGGGGGTTCAAGTTGGCACTGTGGAAGTGCCAGCTGCCAGTTTGTTTCATTATTACTTGGTTTAAATATATCTTCAGCTGAGGGGGAGGAGGGCGATTGACAGCAGCTTTGGCTTCCTGTGATGCTTGTGCTTATTTCTCTAAGTTGATTGCAAGACTGACATGCTTTGCCTTAGTATGAGCTCTAAATAAAACTCTGGGTTCAGTGTTGTCACCACCTGACCTCATCTGAGAAGGAAGAATGGCCTTCTCACTCATGTCTCACAGCTTTATATATAGATCAAGCAAGAAAGGAGAGAGTGGGGGTCTGTAAAACTGCATAACACACTCCCAGTATTGCTTTCGTCTCTCATCCAGTTTCACCTTTTCAGAAGCATGCAATATAAGTTTATAAAATACAGCTACCTTCTAGAGGGGCCACCATGTAATCCTGAGCCAATATGTTCTGTGTATTTCTGAGTGACTTTTCTCTGGTGCAAGCAGATTGGTGTCTCAAAAATCACCACTATGAAACTAACCCTCAAATAACCATAGTGAAGGCTTTCCTTCTTTAAACAATCCTTTTAGCTTTGAATGTCTTTGGCTTATCATAAGACATCCATTCTATCTTTCCAGTCCTGCTATTCTGTATACTGTTCTATTGTGACTCTATGTACATGTCCCCTGATCTTTGACTTGAGACACAGCAGCTCATTCTATGCATATTCTACCTAAGACCTTAATGTGCAGTGAAATAGCCACCAGCCCTTTTGTATTAAAATTGAGTCATATGGCATGCCCCATTTGGGGAAGAAGGATATGATGTATTCTAGGTACAATCTGGTGACATTTTATTCACTCTGTAAAGCCATTTTGTGCTCTTGACACCAATTGATCCTGACATCATTTCTTATAGTTCACTCTTTTCTAGGATGTGGAAGATGTAATAAAAAAATATATTGTTTTTTTCTATTGAAGAGTTAGCTAAGACAAAACTTATTTTTAAAAAAAAAAAAAAAAAACATTAATGTTGCTTGGCAGAAATTAAAATTCCTAAAAGGTCAGCATTTCTTGAAACCAAAATATGTGCTCAAGGTAGCATCTTCATCTGAACAGTTACACTTTGCTTGTCAGCTATCCTGTTCTGAATATGCAGCTGAGCTCTAGGGACTTAAAGTGACCCTCCTGTCCTAGGAATCAAAACCCAGTGGCACCCTCAGTGTACTGGCCTGCTTATTTCGATGTGGCTGACCTTCTTATCCTTCTTCAGAAGTAAAATATTTTCTTTGTTGAGATACTTTGAATTATCCTGTAACTTTCTTGGGAGCCTAAACCCATTTTTAATACATAGTCAAGGTCTCCAAGGAAACTCCCACTGATATTCTTTTTCACTATATTTAAACTTTAATAGGAACATCATAGGTGTTTTATGGTTTTTATTCTACAGTTTAAAAATTCTGCTGATTGTCAAGTTGTTGCAAGGTGTCTTTTTTTTTCTTTTTTTATTGGACATTTTATTTACAGTTCACATGTTATCCCCTTACCCCATCTCCCCTGCCCAGGAACCCCCTATCCCATCCCTCCTCCTCCTGCTTCCATGAAGATGTGTCCCCCATCTCCCCACTCCCCACCCTCTAATTCCCTCACACTCAGTGTTCAGCCTTCATGGGACCAAGGATCTTCTCTCCCACCTATGCCTGACAAGGCCATCCTCCCCTACACATATACAGCTGGAGCCATCAGTCCCTACCTATGTGCTCCCAGGCTGATGGTTTAGACCCTGGGAGCAAGATATCTTATGATCACCTAAGAATGATTCCCTTTACTAATGAACCAAAAGAGTAGTGTGGTCCATTTTTAAGCATCCTATTATTTGCCACGTACTCCTCAAACTGAAACATTTCTGTACAATAAGCATCTGGACAGTCTAGAGTTTGGAGTAACATCTCACATCTCTGGGTTGCCTTCACTTCCAGTCTCTGAGTAGGATTCACAGTCTCCTCTATGGTGATACCCAGTTTGACTTCTTTGTCTTTCTTTCCATAGAAATTTCTTAATTTTCTCAAGTTTCTAGCTTAAGTTAAAAGCTATTTATTAAACTGTGTTTGAGAGAGGTCTTCTTAGGGTTGAGCAATTGGAGGATTACTGTGATAATGAAAGACTTTTGTGCTGAGAGAATAATCTCTTTGCCTAATGAGTTTCCATGCTTTTCATCGTTTGTTCTATACTACCAAATTTCCCCTTTCACTATCCTGATTATAGAATGTATTTCATCTTTGGGAAAGAATAAAAATTGAAGAAAGACATAAGTTTACTTAATTACAATTAACACAATACAATGGGAAAAAAAGACATATATGTGTACAGCTTGTGTAATACTTTTCAGAGACTAGTAGGGAGACTGATTAAAACCAAAACCCACTGTTTAGAATCCAGAATTCTCTGTCACTTTCTTAGATCAATAAAACTTCTATAGACTTAAGTTTTATACATTAGCTTAATGTTTCACTAAGGAGTACATATAGCAAATAAAAAGCTTATATTAACCCTTGCCTGGCATCTGCATGACCTAAATTAAAGCTGAGTTTATATCCCACATTCATGAGATAGGTTATTACAAAATGAAAAGAAAAATCCAACAAGGTCAAATTGTGCAAGTCATTGTGCCTGACAAACCTATTATAGTCTCAAATCATATTCCCAGGTGGAATGAAGCCATATGCTCTGAAGTCCTTACATAAAGGCTTATCACTAGCACATAAAGTGCTCCTTGGCATTTATCCAGATAATATGAAGCTATGACATTCACATGTGAGGAATTTTTGTTTATTTCTTTGTTTTATGTTTTAAATGTGAATCTGAGTCTTGTCACGTAACCCAGAATGAAAGGGTAGGAGAAAACCCTAAAAATTTTTAATTGCTTTGACAACTTCATTTAAATCTTAGGAATTATTTTAGATGAATATGGATTCTATATCTGTCTGCAGATTTAAAAAGGTGCTTTTGTCTTTGGTCTTTTTGCTTTTTTGATATTTGTTATTATAAATTTGTAATATAGTTCTCATGCTTTACAAATAAATGTGCACATATACCTTCAGAGTCAATTGAGTTTAAGTAAACAGGAAAGAAAAATTATTTCCTAATACCATTGGGAATTACGATCTTTACAGAAAATAAAAGGAGGATTGCTTTTTATAGCGGAATAATCCAGTGGTCTTTTTTAATTGAGAAGAGTAACATCTAAATATTTATTTGGACTACTTTTGACAACACAGGCTATAAATTCTGCTTAGGGAATGATTACTTGGGTTAATGCCAAGTAACCAGGTCATTCAAATCAATGTTATGTGCTATTGCACACTTAAAGTTATTTACGATGCTCTTATCCTGCTGCAGTCTGTTCTCTTTCACTCATTCAGAGGAGAGCAATTTACTCAGAATACCAAAGCCCTGACTTCACTTCTGCTTTTACATATGCTGCTGTATCTGTAGTTACTCCATATAAAACCATGCAGAGGGGCACAAAGGGGATTTGGGAGAAGTTAGTTTTAGGAAGGAAACCTTAAGGAAACTTTCAAATTTCTGCTGCTTACTCTTTGTTCTAACAGACTCCATCAATTGTAAGGTTTTTTGTTTTGTTTTGTTTTCTTTCTCTTTTCATTTTAAATGTGGCTGTGATATGTAGCTCATGTTACAAGCACTATCAACATCTTGAGTTACTTGTGAATGCTAAGGGAGTCCTCATTATAACATTGAGAATGTGCCCAAACTCTCCAGACTATCAGACATGAAACATTCACTTAAATCTTGGTTATTTTACTTTATATTTTATTTATCTTAACATGTTACCAAAATCCATTGAAAAGCTATTACAAGTTCTGAGTTTATTTAATTACTTATAAAACAAATAAGTAGTAGTTAACAAGTAAGTCAACAAATGGCCATTGTAAATTAAGAATATCTAATACAAAATTAAATAACTTATATTACTGAAAGCCAAATTTGGTGATGAAATTTTTATTTTCAAAATTAAAAAAAAAGGAATTTAGGGATTTTATCCCTAAAGAAGAACTTTGATGATGAAAAACTATTGTAAGAAAAAAATGATCACATTAAGTTTCAATAAGCATTTTTGCAATGTCCTCAATATTATCATGAAGTATATGACCAGTTTCTCTGAATAGGAAGAGTCTAGAAAACAAGAATCCCATCATTTCATTCTGTGACAAGGAAGCAATGGTAAAAAGATGGATCTGCTTAAACCTTCATTCACAGATATAAATGCAGTTCTTGGTAAACCCCATAGGTTGTAACACAGCTGTTATACCAGAACTCAGGAGGTACATCGGGAAGATTAGAAGTGTCCGTTTAAGATATGTGATTATAAATTGTGGTGTGTGTGTGTGTGTGTGTGTGTGTGTGTGTGTGTGTGTGTGTGTG
>JANHMN010000004.1:69470061-69522675 GCA_030674055.1 Rhabdomys pumilio
GTGTGTGTGTGTGTGTGTGTGTGTGTGTGTGTGTGTGTGTGTGTGTGTTTTAGAGGGCAAAGAGGAGGCAGACAAACAGTCAGAGACAGAGATAGAAAGGAAGACAGAGACATTGCTAGAACTTGAAGCATAAGAGTGGACTGTGATAATCCTGCATTTGGGAAAGTGGAACTAGAAATCCACAGTGTAGGAAGCCACGTAACCCGTGACAGCATCTGCTATTGGAACATAACGCTTGCAAAACCGTGCATGTGCAGTGGCAGGGGAACATGGGAATTGAGCAAGCAGTCAATCAGAATTGTCCACCCCAAGGGGTATATAAGGCGGGGCCAGGTTCAACTCTCTCTCTCTCTCTCTCTCCTTCATGCATGGGAAATAAACACGTGTTGCGGAAGAATCCTGTGTGTCCGCGTGAGTTCCTGCTGGCAGGAAGATCGCGAGGATTACACCACAGTGCTCTTTATATCTGTCTTTCTCAGAAATGAGACTACACAAAAGTAAGACAAACAAGTGATGACGTTAAAACCATTGTACCATAAGTCTGAATATGAATGCATACAGGAACATAATCAGAAGCTGCTGAATTCATCTAGAGAAACCAATAGGAGCACTTTCTATCAAGGGAGCACTTACCTTGGTTTTGGTTAGGATAGGATATGGAGAGAAACTTGGTAGTAACTGTCCAGGCCAACTGGACAAACAACTGGGACCCTTAGACCCTGTGGAGAGGACTGATATATACAAGAAAATAAGGAGGTACAGCAAGACAAGAAGTCTGATCAAGCTGGCAAAAATTTTATTGTTCACAGGTTATATACACTGAAAACATGATATGAGGAGGGGTAGTAAAGTAAATAGGGCTTTGCAGGTGGAGGAAGCTAGCTGCAGCTGTGAGGTCTAAGTTATACCTGTTGTTTTCACATAGCCTTGCCATTACCAGGGGTTCTAAAACCATCTATCTAGCAGGATGTTGGTTAAATCTAAAGATCAGGAGGAAGGGTTACAAAGGTGCGTTGCCATGAGGCCTTGTTTGAAGTTCTGAGAATTGACAAGTGAATCATGGAAGGTAAGCAAAAAGAAGAATATTAGATAAAAGATGCAAGGGTGAGTGTTTGCCAAAAGGAAGACCTTGCCATGGATTCCCACAAGCAACTAGCCAATCTACGGATTTAATAGTACAGTGACTTCTTTTCACTTTTCTTTGTTTGCCTGTTTGATTTTTTATTGTTTTTTTGATAAAGACTTTTTTATTTAGTAATAATTTTATTTATTCACGTTTCAAATGTGAACCCTCTCCCCGGTTTCCCCACCCTATGCCTCTCCACTTTGCCTCTACGTGGGTGTTGCCACACCTACTCACATCCTACTAGCATTGCCCTTCTCTGGGGCATCAAGCCTCCACAGGACCAAGCAGCAGATAAAGCAGTCCTCTGCTACATATATAGTGCAAGCCATGAACTGGCCCATGTACACTCTGGTTGATGGTTTAGTCCCTGAGGGTCTGAGGGGTCCTTTTAATTGACAGTGTTGTTCCTCCTATGGGGTTGCAATCCCCTTCAGCTCCTTCAGCCCTTCCTCTAACTCTTCCACTGGGGTCTCTGGACTCAATTCAATGGTTGGCTGTATTTGGATCTGTCTTAGTCAGATGCTGACATAACCTCTCAAAGGACAGACATACTAGGCTCCTCTCTGCAAGCACATCTTGGCATCAGCGGTAGTGTCAGGGTTTGATGTCTGCAGATGGAATGAATCGCACAGTAGGGTGGTCTCTGGATGGCCTTTCCTTTTGTCTCTGCTCCGTTTTGAGATGGGCAAATGGTGCCATCAACTGTAGGTAGTCTCTTCCGGTTCTATCTCCGTGCTGTTGGGCATTTTGGCTAATGTCATCCCCATCAGATCCTGGGAGCCTCTCACATTCCTGACATCTGGGACTTTCTAGTATTTCCCCAAGTTCCCCAACCCCCACTGCTATATATTTCCATTCCTTCTCCTGGCCCTCTGAATTTCTCTCCTGTCTCTTCTCATACCTGGTCCTGCCTTGACCCCCTTTTTTCCCTCACCCACCCCTCTCCTAACCAGGTTCCTCCCTCTGCCTCCCGTGATTATTTTGTTTCCTCTCCTAGGTTTGAGGCTTTCACAATTTGGCCTTCCTTCTTGTTAAACTCTATATGGTCTGTGAGTTTTGAGCCAGAATCATGTGTATTGAAGGCTGATCACTGAACTATAGATGACCTTGAAATTCTGATACTCCTGCTTCTACCTTCCAAGTGTTAGGATTATTGGTGTGTGCCACTGTACCTGATTTACCTGGTGGTGACAATTATAATCAAGGATGCTAGTTCCGGAGTTTAACAGTTAAGCTTTATCCATAGCCATTGTTTCATTTTTTTTTTTTCGTATGGAGTTTATTTTTAATACCTCTTCATAGAAAGTCAGAAATCCATACATGTCAGAATGAGACTGGCTACCCACTCACTACTTTTTGCAACCTAACGTTCTGAAATATTGTGCACCAAAGATTGATCCATAACTCCTGAGTTTACAGATTCACACTCTGTAGTTCTGTAGTGAGATCCAAAATCATGAATTTTAAACAAGTTCTCCATGTGATCTTAATTCAGGAGACATTATGCTGTACCACACACTAGGAAATTTTGCTTTAAATGTTTTATATATATATATATATATATATAATTTCAGCACATATGATGTAGATGAAAACATATACTCTTTTTCTCCAAGAAAGCTTGCTCATGGAACATTGCTTCACTACTGAGAATGAGGATAGTCCTAGTAGTCCTCTTGGGAAAAGCACATAGCCCATGAGCAGTAACTTAGATGCCCACAAGCTGTTGCATGGCTGTCACAGTTTTTCATCAAAGCTCTTAACTTTATAGAAATTGTGTTGTATTTTAGAAAGTATAAGACAATAAGAACTATAGCAGGCAAGTTTCATGTTGTAGTTTCATTCTCACTGCAAACTTTAGAGGAAATCATCAGAAGTTTACTGTCTTTGAAGCTAAGAAACCAAGTAATGATTCATGGTTTTCTGAGATCAGAAGATTCTATACAGTTTTGCATTTGCAATGCCCACTTGTGACATAGTTTTGTTCATTACCTTAAACTTCGTAGGCTCTTTCTAAAATTTTTCAAATGTTAGCAGATTTTAGGCAGTTTATTTTCTGAACTTAGAATACCCCCCCTCCCAAATGTTACAATTACATTCTAGATGCTTAGCTCTGAAAAGATTATATTGTTAAATTCTTTATTTAATCTACAATTTATGTATTAGGCACCAAACAAATGTTTGTCTAATGAATGTATGAATGTACACAAATATACACATACAAAACATACAAATTACAGTAATTTTTTTCTGATTTAGTTTTCTGAAATAGTTTTCTTGTGTGTGTGTGTGTGTGTGTGTGTGTGTGTGTGTGTGTTAACAGAGGTTTGACAGGAATAATGAAGGATCCCTCCAGGTCAGATAGATTAAATCAAAGCTAAAAGATCAGGGTTGAAATATCTCCATTTGCCTTCTGCACCATAGTTCTTGAGCCAATTTCTGTGAGCCTGCTTTAAACTATCGGCTTGAAGAACCTTCTCAGGGTACTGGGAAACTAGTATCTTGGGGTCTTAAGAAAATTAAATTTTTTACTGTCAATATTCTGGTAATAATGAATAATAGAGCTTTTTTGCAAGTGACATCCATTTTATTCTTTTAGTTATAGAATGAACATGTTCTGTAAAATGTCACCGTTAAAATACTGTATACATACAACTAAGAAATAGCGTTATTCTAAACATTAAACAATTCTTTAAAATTTACTTTGCAGATTATTTTTCTATTAAAATCTTCTGGTTACTTTCAGCAAATTGTGGTAACTTTAATGATTCTTCTACCTACATATTTCATTCCAAAATTATTTTGCTTCTAAGTGTGTGCTAGCAGAAATAATACAAGTACATTTCAAACACTATGAAATTTACCACTATTCATCACTATTCACATCAATGGGCTTATCAGTCAGGCTGCTAATTTAAAGTATTTATCATTCTAACAGCCATGGTCTACAGTGATCATATGAGATGGAATTCATAGCTGGGGCTAGAAGAGAAAGTTCTTTATAACTGTGCTATGTAGGTGGAAATTTAAAAATTTTAGTGGCAGTTTTCTTATCCAATAGAGGAAAAAAAACATACATAGAGGTTCAAGTCAGAGAGAAATATTGTGTCATGACATGTGAAAAGAGATAGAGTGGTATAATGGTTTTGGTAGAGGATTCTAATCTATTGCCTCTAGCCCTTTTATACTGCATTAACCAATTCATGTGTGCAGAAAGTCTTTGGGTTTAATCATTTCTCCAAGGATGGTATGTCTTAGTTCAAACTTAATAATAACTATGTTTCAACATGAAATGCTGAAGTGACACATTCACATTGTACTATTTCATTATTTTGATCACACATTGAACAAATAATTTCTGGATTAAGAGTTAGAAGTCTTAGATAACTTAATAGTAGGAGAGAAATGCCCTGACTAGGAGTACAAAAATCATAATTACCAAAAAGTAATATCTGATGATAATACTCAAATACCATTTTATAATTTTGTCCATCACATGAGTTTGATTACTGCATATCAGCCACAGTCTCTTCACTGACCTTAAATCTATGCCTTATGCTGATTCCAGAGGGAGAATTAAAAGATGCACACACACACACACACACACACACACACACACACACACACACCACTTCACCTACTTTATGTACTTTATGATTTAACATAAACACAGTACATAGACACAGAACAAAACAACATTCATATTTATTTTAAGTATGGCTATAAAAGTAAAATAATTACATCAATGTTGTTACAGCTCACTTTTTAGAGGCTTTATATTATAGATTTAATAGGTTATTTTATATAGCTGTCACCATAACCCTTGTAATTTAGGATTATTGTTTAGCACCAGTTTATAGTGGAGGAAGCAACTGCTCAGAAGAGTTAAGTATTGCTTGAGGTAGTAATACTTACTGGCAGTGACAGAATTTGAACTAGGTTATCCAGTTCCAACATCCTCTTGATGACTGTTAAATTTAGTTTCTATTGCTGTAAAAAGACGCCATGATGAAGGCAACTTAAAAAGAAAGCATTTAATTGTGGCGTACTGTTCCAGAGAGTTAGTCCAGGAACATATGGTGAGGAGCAAGGCAGCAAACAGGGACAGTGCTAGAGAAGTAGCTGAGAGCTCAGATCCACTAGCAAGAGGCACAAAGAAAGAAATGCAACCTGGGATGGTGTGGTCGTTGAACTCTCTAAACCCACTCCTACTAACACACACTCATGAAAAAAGGTTTTTGAAATAGCATCTCGTTATGTGGCTCACAATGATCTGGATATCATGATTCTCCTGCCTCAGCCAATTCAATTGTTCACATTACAGGTTGTGCCACTGTTTTTATTGTTGCTAAAACTTTTGTAATACATTATGAAAGGCTGGCTTCAATTATTTGGAAATAAAATCTATAAAATTCTCTATTTCACAGTGTTGCCAGATAAATAAGCTTGCACAAACAAGATAAGATTATAAAGTGATGCAAAAATAAGCACTGATAAAGTGAGAGTTTTCATCACTTCTGTTTATTAGTCATTATGTAAAAAATACACAAAATACAGAAAATACAATACATCTGCAGATATGGATGTAAATTAACTGTTCAGTAGTATATGTAGATGCTGAAAACACTCAGCAATACTTTTATTAAGTTAGAAGAGGAAGTTTGGGATTTCTAAAATTCAGTGTTTTGAGAAGGGAAATAAATATGAAATAAATTAACAGTTATACTGAGTATTAAGGCTTGTTCTTTTGTACTCTAAGTGCTTCAACTCTGAGATGTCATGATTCAAGAAGAATCCTAAGATGAAATGCAATTCTGACAAGTGTGAGGTGTGATCACTGAGATACTTTCTCTGTGCTGCTTCTCTAGTAGCTTAAACAGGGATCCCTTAGTAAATGCTTCAGGAAAAATTGGCTCTCTTGAACAATAAGGATGCCATCTAATATGAATGAAGTCATTTCATTTTAGAAACTCCTGAATTTTCCCCCTGTAATTCTGAAGAGAAAGTAGCACATGAGAAATCAAAGCAGAAAAGTTTAGGGATTAGACATATGAAAGGATCCTACAGCACCATCTTATAGAAATTGCCTGGTAATGTTAAAGAAGGTATGTTGACTTTTTATATTTTTGTAATGTATAGACTGTTTAGCAAATCTCTTTTTTCTACATTTTCTTCTAGACTGGTAGATGTTTCAAATGGAAAGTGTGTGTGTGTGTGTGTGTGTGTGTGTGTGTGTGTGTGTGTGTATTTCATATTTATTTATTTACTTATTTGAGACAGGGTCTCAATGATGATAGGATGACATGAAATACACCATGTAGCCAAGTATGTCATTGAACTTCATATTCCCTTGCCTTTAGCTCCTAAGTCCTGAGCTCACTGGCATGAGTCAGCATGCCCAGTTTATGAAGTGCAGACGTTGAATTTAGGGCTTTTGTGTGCTAGGGAAATACTCTTCCAGTTGAAATACATTGCAAACCCTGTTTTTTTTTTAACATAACATAAATCCTGTTAATGTTTTTATTTTAAATGTTGTTTTTTATTTTATTTTTGAGATTATAGTATAATTAGAACATTTCCCTCTTCCATTGTCTCCCTCCAGACCTTTCCATATACTCCTCACTATTCCTGTTCAAATTAATGGCTTTTTTTCTCATTGTTATTGCATACATCTATGTATATTCACATACATGTATATTCTGAAATATAACCTGTACAGTCGATATAATGTTGCTTGTATGTATGCTTTCACAATGAACAGCAAACCTATGTGTTCTTTGGGGAAGACAATTTCTCCTGCCCTCCTGTTTTAATCAGTTGCTCATAATTCTTTGTGTAGGTTTGAGGCCATGTGGGCTTTCCCCCACCCTCTTTGGCATGCTGATTGGCATCATATTTGTTCTACTAATGTTTAGGAGAGGCATGTTGATAAAACTTTATGGGTGTGGATTCTGACATTACTAGGAATCATCTCAAAGGATACTACTTTATAGAAAACTTCCTGATTTTCTGGCTCTTACATTCTTTCCACACTTTATTCTATATGGTTCCTTAAACACTGGGTGGAGACATGGTTATTAGATGTATCCTTTGGGCCTGGGTTTTACAACCTACGTTTTGATTGGCCATCATTTTTTGTCCTCATGATTGAAAACTAGGAAACTAAGCTGTGTTAGTCAAGTCATGGTTATTGAAGCAGAATCATACAGCACTAATTTACTAAATCACATAATCCTTAAGAACAACCTGCAAATATGTTTCCTTATACTCACAAATAAGCGTAATCTTTACCCTTCATTAATAAAACCTCTATGTGCAGTAGATGGAGACAACTAGACTACCTCAGAACCACTCTGTCATCACTCAGTTGTTTCTAACACCTCTGTGCAGTCTTCCTTATTCTACTCTCTTCTACTCTTTCATCAGTGTTAACATCATCTTTCTGCCTCCCCACCACAATGTTGACTCTGGTTCTGGAATATTAAAAGTTCACTCATTAGCTAAGAATCATATTTTGCTTTTCTTGCACAAACATTTCTTCACCAAGCAGCCACCGTGATCTTTTTAGATTATAGATCTGATTATGCATTTCCCTAAATCAAACCTATAAAAAGATTTGTATTACCCTTATAATTCATGCCACATTAGTACATGGTCATCTAACTTCTGCCTTTTTTTTTTTGATTTCTCACTGGTGCCCTTTTTATATGTTGTGTTTCTTAGCGTCTGGTTGCCATTCTTTGAGTTCCAATGGAATGACAAAGCAGACTCTTATATAGTGTGGGGCTGTAGCTCGCATGTGGGCGTGGATCCTGTTGGGCTGAGTTGTGGGTCCCATGCATCTGACTCCCCAGGCAGCAGGAACCACAGCTCAGGGGACAGATGCATAGGAATTCTACTGAGTTCACTCCACGTAGCTATGGAAAGCCACAGAGCTCCACTCTGGGCATGAGGTGATTCCAATCTGAAGTTCTGCAGGGGCTGAGCTCTTGGGTTGAGACCCCAGGGTAAGAAGTCAGACTGGGATTAGCTGGTCTCAAGCCCTTGGTCTCCTAGAGGTCACTGAAAGGTAAGGGTTGAGACTTGGGGCATACAGGCTGGATTGGCCTGCAGCCAAAAGGGGCATAGGGGGAGAAGATGAGCTCCAATGGCACCATGTGGGGGTGAAATAAGACTCACTTGGCTAGGTCATGGCTGGCTCATCTAGCTCTGTTTGGGTTGGCAGTCTTTCCATGACTGGAATGTAGAGAAGTCCTCAGCAGGAGATTAGACTGTGGCTGGGTATTGAAAACCTAATCCATGGTTCTCCACAGCAGGCCCCAAAGATGAAAGGAAGTCCATGATCTTAAAATGTTTATTATCATGGTGGAAAGTGGATGAAGCTGTACCCCGATTTCTTATGGCAGGTCTGAGGTTAAATACCTTTTGCAAGTAGGAGGAAGGTCTGGGAAGGAATGCTTAATTGGCTACACCCTCTGGCCTTTAGGTATTTCATGAATAAGGAGATCTCTTGAGGCTCTGCGGCCTGTAGTCATGCCCTTTACCTGTGTTAAGTGACTGAAGGTCACAAACCTTTCTTTGGGAGGGACTGTAGCTAACTGCAGCTCCAGGGCCCAGGAGCAAGGCTGAACACCTACCATTCCTTTAGGGTCTCTGGGGTTCGAGGCCTGCACTTGACTAGGTACCCAGCTGCCTCTCACAGCCCACTACCCCACAGTATAGTTTTATTTTTGTTTGTTTTGGTTTTTGTTTTTCTTTGTTTGTTTTGTAGCTAAAGCTCAATGTGAACTCTATTGGGAGACCTTTATTATCACCTCAAAACATACTTCTAATGTTTCCTATTCACATAATTTTTTTACTGAATTGAAGATATATATTTCTTTCTTTAGTGACATGCATATTTGAATCACTGGCTACCAGATACACAAGAACAGGAATATTGTAAATATAGCTGTCTTCCAAACCCTCATTACATAGCTTTATGCTTTCCTCCTCTTCGCCATTCACACCTAATTTTCAGACTAAATAAAAGTTGATTGATTTGTTTTGTAGGGATGGTGGAGACATCTCCAAATACAGTAGTCATTCTTTTTCTTCTATGCCTGTTTGAGTACATACATTATTGTTACTTTCATATTTTTACTAGAAAATTTGTAAGTAACTCATAATGGAATTTCCCAGAATTTTAAAGGCATTGTGCAATAATTATAATGGTCACAAATTTGATTATTTGTATTCTATGTGCATGTCTGCACCAAATGTTTAGGGAACCTTGTAGAATAAATTATGGAAAAATTGTAAGAGCCAGAAAATCAGGAAGTTTCCTATAAGGTTTGCTATAAAGTTTGCTATAAGTTTGCTATCCTTTGAAATGATTCCTAGTAATATCAGAATCCATACCCATAAAGTTTCATCAACATGCCTCCCCAAATAGGAGTAGAACAAGTGTGATACCAATCAGCATCAGCTTTGCATTATGGGTGGTTGCCTTTAATAAAATCAGTTGGGAAAAAGGAGAACAAGTTTCAGCAAGAACTGGAAACATGTTACGTCAATTCAGACACAGCTGTTTTCCCAGCTCTATATCAATGTAATAACTAATCTTCTGGAGAGATTGGAACAGTAGTTGGTATTAAATAAGACAAACAATTTTTTCCCCTAGAAACAAGCAGAGTGTGAGTGTCTAAGTTGAATTTTTCCTTCCCAAGCTGCTTTTTCTTAGACCAGGGGTTAGATGCTAACACTGCTGCCAATACTCTACCACAGTAAATGTCTAGAACTACTGATTGTTTGTTTAACAACATTTGCAGTCTACTTTTACACCTTTTTCCAGAAAAGAGAACAGGTGTTTGTTATTTGTTATTTAAAAGAATATAGCTAACATTTGTGTAGCTGTTGGTGATAATACATTTGTTAAATGTTTTACTAATGTCTTGTCTCATCTCCCAAATAAATTATATCAAGAGAATATTAGAATTGCTCTTTTACTCTCATTCTGTGTTGAAAAAGCAAAGAGCTCTATTGGTTTACCCCAAACCACAAAACTGGTCAAAAATATTCTGCAATTTATAATCTGCTCCTCGCTACAGAAACTTACTATCTCAAAGATCAAAACATAAAATTCTAAATTATTTTTAATTATTAGAAAATTGAGTTCAAACTTAAATGACTAGTCTGAGTTGTATTTCTGGAACATCTCTCAGAAGGAGAAAAACAATCTAGGCTTTTCTGCATTTGATAATATAATGTATATAGAAGCTAGTTTTAAAAAATGACAGACACTTTTTGCCTATCTGTTTGGTACTCCCTTTTCCTGTTTGTTGCACTGGTTTGGATCCAAAGCAGTTTATGTTTGGTTATTGATAGAGAACTAACAGGGTCATAGGTAGAATAAATCAGCACAGGGTAAGAAAGTCATGGGGTTGAGGCATCCTTTTTACAACTGGGACAAGTATTACAAAAAAAAACTCTGTTGCAAATTGTATACTCCTATCCATTCTTAATTTTGTAAAATAGGTTTTTTTTGCATAGCATAAATTCCCATCCCTTGTCTCTCTCTCTAAATCCTCCCCACCTCTTCAGCCAATGACTGAGTAATATTGTATTGTGTAAATACAAACATTTTATTTATCTATTCATTAGCTGTTAGACAACTTTAGCTTTCTTATGATTTCTGGTTATTATACATACAGAAGCTTTGAATGTGGGTGAGCAAGTAACTTTGTAGTCAGTTATGGAATCTTTTGGGTATATTCCATAAAGTGGTATACCAGGATCTCAATTTTTATCTACCTATTTTCAGCTTCCTGAGAAACTGCCACAATAACTTCCATAGTGAATATACAAGTTTGAATTTCCATCATCAGTGCATAAGTGTCCCTTTTACTCCACATGCTTGCCAGCAAGAGTTATCATTTGCTTTATTGATCTTGGCCCTTATGATAACTGTAAGATAAAATCTCAAAGAAGTTTTTATTTGAATTTTTCTGATGGCAAAATATGTTGAATATTTCCTTAAGTGTTTCTTAGCCATTTTGTTTTGTTTTGTGAGAATTATCTATTCACATCACAACTCCATTTTTTTTTTATTTTGGTTATCTATTCTTAGTCTCAAGGATTGTTTCTTTTTTATTTCTTATATTTTAGATATTCTTATATTTTATATATTAGATATTTTCTGTTTCATGAGGCCCCATTCATTAATTTTGGTCTATTGTCTGTGCTATCAGTGCCCTGTTTAGAAAGTCTTTTCTTGTGCCAATGAGTTCAAGACTATTCTCTACATTCGCTTTTATCATATTTAGTGTATGTGGCCTTATGTTGAAATCTTTATTTATTTGGATTTGAATTTTGTGCAGGGTAATAAGTATGGATTTATTTGCATTCATCTATGTGCAGCTGTCTAGTTTGACTAGTTTCATTTGTTGCAGATGGTATCTTTATTTGAATGTGCAATGTTCTTAAAGCTGACTAGTATATTCCAAGTATCTGCTAACCTAAAACACAGGAAGAAGTAACCACCCCATAAGAGAAAATAATGCCAAACACTAACTCCTGTAGACACTTGATATTCAAATCTGAAGATGAATACTTCAGTCAGATATGATTCGGTTCTGGTCTACTTAGTGGGACGTATGATAATTTTAATGTGATTTGTGCACTATGAAAAATCATGATGAAAAGACTTATCCCCATTAAGAGATAATGAAGGGTGAGTTTAGATTGGGCCTAGAAGTAAACAAATCAGAAGTGATTATTATTCTGCTCTTAAAAATAGAGTGATAATTCATTATTAGATTAGTGAAGTATTGGGTTTTCTCATGAGTATATGAACTATAAAACCCAGATTGGCTAGTTGTCTCTTATCTCTTTTCATATAATGCCCTGTTACAATATCCTTAGCTTACTATCTCACTACATTCTTTGTACAATGAATTAATTACTTTTTTCTCAGTCATTTTTTATCACTCATCTAATCTAGTTCAGTGGGGAAACAACATAAGGCCACATAGGACTTTAAAAAAACCAAATATTCTAGTCCATCTTCCAATTTTCTGTTCCTTTCTTGGATTACCTTTGGTAAACCTCCCATATGCCTAGCACCTAACATTTCCTTTAGGGATCCCAGTTCAACTCTTCTTAACTATTGTTTTCATTTTGTCAGGAGCCATGTTGGAGACATGAAAGCCAGCAAGTGACTTTTCTTTTTCTTTTTTCTTTCTTTCTTTTTTTTGAAGGGTAACATAGAATTTATTAAACATGATATTTGACTTCAAAATTATGCAAAAAAGTGAGGTAGACAGTGTATTTAGAAACACATTGCATGTTTCTTTTGGTGATCGTATAACCACCCTTTTATACAGTAAATTAGAATTACAAAAGATGCTTTTGTTCACATATGATTAAGCTAATGACATTTTTTATGTCAAATCATAATTTTTGCTTTTTAACACAGGGGTTATAAATACGAAAATGCAGGATGTGAGGAAGGGGATGACACAGGAGCATAGGTGTTCAGGGGAATACAGATACCTTTTAGAACAGAGTATCAGCTGGGTGAAGGTTCAGGAGTCAGGTCACTATGACTCTGCCTATGATTCACTTGTCTTTATCTAAGTTGGTACTATCCACCAAGGCTGCCTATTTACAAGGTCTGTAACTACTCAGGCTGGTAGATTTCCACAAAAGTTGCCTGTTTACAATAGTTTATAGCCATCTGTTTCAGTGTTCTTCCATAGATACCCAAGACTTTGTTTTAGCAGGCATGTATGTCAGGTCTATTGCTGATTTTAGACCTTCAATGTATAAGCGGGACTGCCCCTGACATCTCCTCCCTTCTCCAAGTATAGAAGGGCTGTGGTGATTCTAATCTTGCCAAAGCTGGGATAGAGGTCTGACCTCCAGTAATTAAAGGGGACCTTGTAATGGCTCTGATCCTCCTGTCGTTGTCCAGTGAGGCATGAGGGCCACACCCATCCCGATGTCTTTTTCCTAGAGAGAGGATACTTTTGACACCAATCCCTATGCAGTCAGGCTTGTCCCTCAGGGAACCCAGAAACATATTTTTAACTTTTATTTATATTCCCTTGCAGTGCTTTGCCTCACAGCCTAAGCAAAAACTCAAATCACCAGACAGAGGGTGTTCTGAGTGGCCCCTCTCTGCTTAGTCTAGGGGCAGAAGCCCCTTCTTTTAGGTTGCATGGAGATGGGACTTGGGAACACCCTGAATGGAGTAACAACCTTATCTAGAGTCTCATGGTCCTCCATACCTAACTTATGATAATGTATCTAATAGATTTTGCTATCAGATTATCTATTTGTTGTTTCACAAAGTTAGTCCGCCTATTTAAGGCCCAGGGACCAAAGGAAATAAGGAAAAATAACCCAATTAATGGTCCCAAGATGGAAGGAAGTAGGGTTAACAATCATGGAGAGGTTGAAGACCAATTCTTCTGCAAGCTATCATTTTTTCTTTTTCTCTCTCTTTGTCTTTTCTCAAGACCTTCTTGGGCCTTTTTCATGCTCACTTTAATCATCCCTGTTTTGTCTATGTAAAAGCAGCATTCTTCTTTAAAGGCTCTACACAGTCTAGAGCTGTACACAGTCTTTTCTATTGTAAAAGAGAAAATCAAGTCCAATAAAGTCCTTTGTAATTTTTGGAGATCACATCAGACAGCGAAACGAGGGATTTCTTCAGATTAGTGATGTCAGTCTATAACTGTTTGATGTCCTTGTCAAAGGCCCATCAGAGGTCTGAGTAATATAAGTCCGGAGGCCAGCATGAGGACTAGAACTCCTAACAGCAGACATCATGGGTGATAAATTTTTACCTGGAAAGGAAAAACGAAGGAAATTCTCAGGGAAATTTCTCTTCCTTGGATGTCAATTGTTATTCATCTTATTTATAATTGGGCCTGGTTTTGTGGGGGTATCTATTTAATTCATTAGTCTTTTTGGCGGCCATTTAGCTGTGCTTTCTGTAGTATCAAACAGGCATAGCAATCCTTGGCCCCATATAGGAACTGGGTCCTGGCCATTCCATTTAAGGGTAAGAGGGTCCTTCCACATAGTTGTGGCATAGTTTTTATTGGTCTCAGAGATGCCAGAGTCAATCAATGGCAGAGCTTTCAGTTTTAGAAAGTTAAGAGTAAACAAGGCCTGCTCCTTCCACCATCAGAGAGTCATGAAGACACTATTTAAAGAAATATAATTCTTTATTGATAATCTCTTTTATCAAAGGACCATTATAAAACAGCCAAAAATTAATCAATCTATATAATATACCAATTAATGAGAGCTACTTCTAATTTTTGTAAAATTACTCCTCTTTTGTCAGTTAATTGTTGAGGGAAATTAGGATTTGCATCTCTCTTGAGGATGTTAAACAGAAACATAAATTCTTTTGTGAAGAGCTTAACATAAGATCTTAACCAATAAGCATCTCTTGGAAACTTTTGAAATTAGTTTGAAATAAGTAAACTATTTTTTTTTTTTTTTTGCAGACCCATTATCTGTTTTTTTTTTTTTTTTTTTTTTTTGGATATTTTACTTATTTACCTTTCACTGTTATCTCCTCTTCCTCTCTTCCTTTTTCCCCCAAAACCCCTTATCCCATACCCCCTCTTCCAATTCTTATGAGTATGTGCTCCCACCATTCTCCCAATCCCACCTCCCTGCTCTAGCATTCCTCAACACTAGGGATCCAAACTTTCGGGGACCATGGTCCTCCACTTCCACTGATGTTAACGAGGCCACCCTCAGTTACCTATACAAGTGGAGCCATGAGTCCCTCCCTTTCTGTTCTCAGGCTGGAGGTTTAGACTCTGGGAGCTCTGGTTGAGTATTTTGCTACTCCTTCTAAAACAAACAAACAAACAAACAAACAAACAAACAAACAAACCAAAACAAAAAACCAAACCAAACCAAAACAAAAAAAACCCAAAAAACCAAAACAACAAAGCACCCACACTTTGATCTTCCTTCCTCCTCTTGAGTTTCATGTGGTCTATGCATTTTGTCTTAGGTATTGTAAGCTTTTGGGCTAATATCCACTTATCAGTGAGTGCATGCCATGTATGTTCTTTTGTGACTGGGTTATCTCACTCAGGATGATATTCTCAAGCTCCATCCATTTGCTTAAGAATTTCATGAACTCATTGTTTTTAATAGCTGAGTAAGTATTGGGTAAGTACAAGACATTTTCTGTATCCATTCCTCTGTTGAAGGACATGTGGTTTTTTTGAGTTTTTTTATATAGTGGATTACATTGATGGACTTCCTTATATTGAACCAACCCTGCATTCCTGGGATAAAGCCTACTTGATCTTGATGGATGATTGTTTTGATGTGTTCTTGGATTCTGTTCACGAGAATTTTATTGAGTATTTTTGCATCGATATTCATTAGGGAGATTGGTCTGAAGTTCTCTTTCTTCATCGGATCTTTGTGTGGTTTAGATATGAGCATGATTGTGGCTTCATAGAATGAACTGGGTAGTGTTCCTTCTGTTTCTATTCTGTGGAATAGTTTGAAAAGAATTGGTATTAGGTCTTCCTTGAAGGTCTGATAAAATTCTGCACTGAAACCATCTGGTCCTGGACTTTTTTTGGTGGGTAGACTTTTAATGACTGCTTCTATTTCTTTAAGGGTTATGGGACTGTTTAGATAGTTTATCTGCTCCTGATTTAACATTGGTAACTGGTATTTGTCTAGAAAATTGTCCATTTCATTCAGATTTTCCAATTTTGTTGAGTATAGGCTTTTGTAGTAGGATCTGATGATTTTTTGATTTCCTCAGTTTCTGTTGTTATGTCCCCCTTTTCAGTTCTGATTTTATTAATTTAAATACTGTCTCTCTGCCCTCTGATTAATCTGGCTAAGGGTTTATCTATATTCTTGATTTTCTCAAAGAACCAACTCTTGGTTTTATTGATTCTTTGTATAGTTCTTTTTGTTTCTATTTGGTTGATTTCAGCCCTTAATTTAATTATTTCCTCCCATCTACTCCTCTTGGATGTATTTGCTTCTTTTTGTTCTAGAGCTTTCAGGTGTGTTGTCAAACTGCTAGTGTTTGCCCTCTTCAGTTTCTTTTTGTAAGCACTTAGAGCTATGAGTTTTCCTCTTAGCACAGCTTTCATTGTGTCCCATAGGTTTTGGGTGCTCTTGTGTTTGGAGCATAGATGTTCAGTATTGAGAGTTCATGTTGGTTGACTTTTCCTTTGACGAGTATGAAATGTCCTTCTTTATCCTTTTAGATAGCTTTAAGTTGAAAGTTGATTTTATTCAATATTAGAATGGCTACTCCAGCTTGTAATGAAAATGATGTGTACTCTTTTTCATTAAATTCTAAAAAGTCTTTAATTTCTTTCCCTATTTCTTCCCTGACCACATTATCATTGAGTAGAGTACTGTTCAACTTCCATGTGAATGTGGGCTTTCCCTTGTCTTTATTGTCATTGAAAACCAGCCTTAGACCATGGTGATCTGATAGGATGATTGTTTTTATTTTTTTGTATCTGTTGCGGCCTGTTTTGTGACCAATTATATGGTCTATTTTGGAGAAGATACGATGAGGTGCTGAGAAAAAGGTATATTCTTTTGTTTTAGGGTTAAATGTTCTATAAATGTCTATTAAGTCCATTTGGTTCACAACTTCTGTTAGTTCCACTGTATCTCTGTTTAGGTTCTGTTTCCTTGATCTGTCCATTGCTGAGAGTGGGGTGTTGAAGTCTCCTACTATTAATGTGTGAGGTGCAATGTGTGCTTTGAGCTTTAGTAAGGTTTCTTTTATGAAATTGGGTGCTCTTGTATTTGGTGCATAGATGTTCAGTATTGAGAGTTCATGTTGGTTGACTTTTCCTTTGACGAGTATGAAATGTCCTTCTTTATCCTTTTTGATAGCTTTAAGTTGGAAGTTGATTTCATTTGATATTAGAATGGCTACTCCATCTTGTTTCTTAGGACAATTTGCTTGAAAAATTGTTTTCCAGCCTTTTACTCTAAGGTAGTGTCTGTCTTTGTTACTGAGGTAGGTTTCCTGTATGCAGCAAAATGCTGGGTCCTGTTTGCATATCCAGCTCGTTAGCCTATGTCTTTTTATTGGGGAATTGAGTCCATTGATGTGAAGAGATATTAAAGAAAGGAGATTGTTGCTTCCTGTTATTTTTGTTAACAGTGGAGGCATTGTTTGTGTGGTTATCTTCTTTTGGGTTTGTTGGAAGAGGCTTACTTTCTTGCTCTTTCTGCGGTATAATTGCCCTCCTTGTATTGGTGCTTTCCTGCTATTATTCTTTGTAGTACTGGGTTTGTGGAAAGATATTGTGTAAATTTGGTTTTGTCATAGAATATTTTGGTTTCTCCATCTATGGTAATTGAGAATTTTGCTGGGTATAGTATCCTGGGCTGGCATTTATGTTCTCTTAGGGTCTGTATGACATCTGTCCAGGATCTTCTAGCTTTTATAGTCTCTCGTGAGAAGTCTGGTGTAATTCTGATAGGTCTGCCTTTATATGTTACTTGGCCTTTTTCCCTTACTGCTTTTAAAATTTTTTCTTTGTTTTGTGCATTTTGTGTTTTGATTATTATGTGACAGGAGGTATTTCTTTTCTGATTTAGTCTATTTGGCATTCTGTAGGCTTCTTGGATGATTATGGGCATCTCATTTTTTATGCTGGTGAAGTTTTCTTCTGTAATTTTGTTGAAGATATTTATTGGCCCTTTAAGATGGAATTCCTTACTTTCTTCTATATCTATTATCCTTAGGTTCGGTCTTCTCATTGTGTCCTGAATTTACTGGATGTTTTGTGTTAAGAACTTTTTGCAATTTGTGTTTTCTTTGACAGTTGTGTTAATATTTTCTATGGTATTTTCTGCACCTGAGATTCTCTTTTCTATCTCTTGTATTTTGTTGGTGATGCTTGCATCTATGACTCCTTATTTCTTTCCTAGGTTTTCTGTATCCCTGGTAGTCTCCTTTTGTGATTTCTTGATTGTCTCTACTTCCATTTTTATGTCCTAGATAGTTTTGTTCAATTCCTTCACATGATTGATTGTGTTCTCTTGTAATTCTTTAAGGGATTTTTGAGTTTCCTCTTTAAGAATTTTCACCTGTTTATCTGTGTTCTCCTCAATTTCTTTGAGGGTGTTATTTATGTCCTTCTTAATGTTCTCTATCATCGTCATTAGAAGTGATTTTAGATCTGACTCTTGCTTTCCTGGTGATATAGATAATTCAGGACTTTCTAATGTGGGAGAACTAGGTTCTGATGAAGCCGAGTACCCTGGATTACTGGTGCTTGTGTTCTTGCGCTTGCCTTTCACCATCTGGATCTCCTTGGTGCTACCTGAGCTGTCTCTGACTGAAGCCTTGTTTTTCCAAGTGATTTTTCTAACAGTAGCATTTATGTAAGCTAGACAACATGTGAGCTCTAAGAGACAAGGGCCCAAGAGATTTCATTTCAGGATTGCTTCTTGTAGCCGATATGCCTTTTCCCATCACTATTGCAAAGTCTAATGATTCCTGAGCATTAGCCTACTTCATTGAGCAGATTTCCTTTATATTGCCATAAAGATGAACTTTCATGCTGTTTAGATGAATTAATGATTTTATAGAATTTCTTTATTTTTAATTTTTTTTAATTGGGTATTATATTTACATTTCAGATTTTATCCCCTTACCCCACTTCCTCTCACCACCCAGAAACCTCCTATCTCTTCCCTCCTCCTCATGCTTCTATGAGGCTGTGCCCTCACCTACTCCCACCCCCACTACCTACTTCCCACCCTCACACTTCCCTGCCCACTCTGTGTTCATTTTTCATGGGACCAAGAATCTACCCTCCCACATATGCCCAACAAGGCCATCCTCCCCTACATATACAGCTGGAGTCATGGGTCCCTCCTTATGTGCTCCCAGGTTGGTGGTTTAGAACCTGGGGAGCTCTGGTTGGTTGGTATTGTTGCTTTCCTCCTGGGGTCACAAACCCGTTCTGCTCCTTCAGTCTTCTCTCTAACTTCTCCATTGGGAAACCCTTGATCATATCAGTGGTTAGCAGTGAGCATCATCCTCTGAATGTGTCAGTCTCTGGCAGACCTCTAAGGAAACAGCTATATCATGTTCTTGTCAGCATGCACTTCCAGCCATCCACATCAGTATCTAGCTTAGGTGACTGTACATCAGATGGATACCCAGGTGGAATGGTCTCCAGATGGCCCCTCCTTCAGTTTCTGTCCCACATTTTGTTTTTATATTTGCTCCCTTGAGTATTTTTGTTGCTCGTTCTAAGTAGAACTGAGGCATTCCCACTTGGTCTTCCTTCTTCATGAGCTTCATGTAGTCTGTGAGTTGAGTCTTCGATATTCCAAGCTTTTGGGCTAACATTCGTTTATCAGTGAGTAAATACCATCTGTGTTCTTTTGTGATTGGGTTAACTCACTCAGGATGATAATTTCTAGTTCTATCCATTTACCTAAAAGTTTCTCGAATTCATTATTTTTAATAGCTGAGTAATATTCTATTGTATAAATGTACCATATTTTTGTATCCATTCCTCTGTTGAGAGACATCTTGGTTCTTTCCAGCTTCTGGCTATTATAAATAAGGCTGCTATGAACATAGTGGAGCATATGTCCTTGTTATATGTTGGGGCATCTTCTGGGTATATGCCCAGGAGTGGTATAGCTGGATCCTCAGGTAATGCTATGTTCAGTGTTCTGAGAACTGCCAGACTGATTTCCAGAGTGTTTGTACCAGCTTAAAATCCTACCAACAATGGAGGAGCGTTCCTCTTTCTCCACATCTTCGCCAGCATCTACTATCACCTGAGTTTTTGATCTTAGCCATTCTGACTGGTGTGAGGTGGTATCTCAGGGTTATTTTGATTTGCATTTCCCTGATGACTAAGTATGTTGAACATTTCTTAAGGTGCTTCTCAGCCATTTGAGTTTCCTCTGTTGAGAATTCTTTGTTTAACCCTGTTCCCCATTTTTAAATAAGGTTATTTGGTTGTCTGGAGTATAATTTCTTGCGTTCTTTGTATATCTTGGATATTAGCCCTCGGATGTAGGATTGGTTAAGATCTATCTTTTCTCAGTGTGTTGGTTACTGTTTTGTCTTAATGACAATATCCTTTGCCTTACAGAAGCTTTTCAATTTTATGAGGTCCCATTTGTCGATTCTTGATCTTAGAGCATAAGCCGTTGGTGTTGTATTGAGGAACTTTTCCCCTGTGCCTAGGTATTTGAGGGTCTTCCCCACCTTCTCTTCTATTAGTTTCAGTGTATCTGGTTTTAAGTGAAGGTCTTTTATCCACTTGGATTTGAGCTTTGTACAAGGAGATAAGAATGGATTCATTTGCATCCTTCCACATGTTGACCTCCAGTTGAACCAGCACCATTTCCTGAAAATGCTGTCCTTTTTCCACTGGATAGTTTTAGCTCCTTTGTCAAAGATCAAATGATCATAGGTGTGTGGGCTCATTTCTAGATCTTCAATTCTATTACATTTATCTACCTGCCTGTCTCTGTACCAATTCCTTGCTGTTTTTATTACTATTGCCCTGTAGTACAGTTTGAGGTCAGGGACGGTGATTCCCACAGAAGTTCTTTTATTGTTGAGAATAGTTCTTGCTATCCTGGGTATTTTGTTATTCCAAATAAATTTGCAAATTGCTCTTTCTATCTCTATGAAGAATGGATTTGGAATTTTGATGGGGATTGCATTGCATCTATAGGTTGCTTTTGGCAAGATGACCATGTTTGCTAAATTAATCCTGCCAATCCAGGAGCATGGGAGATCTTTCCATCTTCTGAGATCTTCTTCTATTTCTTTCTTCAGAGACTTGAAGTTCTTGTCATACAGATCTTTCACTTGCTTGGTTAGATTCACTCCAAGATATTTTATATTGCTTGTGACTATTGTGAAGGATGTCATTTCCCTAATTTATTTCTCAGCCTGTTTATCTTTTGAGTATAGGAAGGCTACTGATTTGTTTGAGTTGGTTTTATATCTAGCCACTTTGCTGAAGTTGTTTATCAGGTTTAGGAGTTCTGTGGTCGAAATTTTAGAGTCACTTAAGTATACTATCATATTGTCTGCAAATAGTGAAATTTTGACCTTACATATTCAACATAGTTCTGGAAGTCTTAGATAGAGTGATTAGACAATAAAAGGAAATCAAAGGGATACAAATAGGAAAGGAAGATTTTTATAGAATTTCTAATTTGATTCAAATAATTTTAGGAAGAAAGTTTTAGGAAATGGTTTCAGTTGTTTCGGCAGAAAGATAAATGTTTGAAGCGAAAACAGAATGTGCCCACTCCTCATAAAATAGTAAGTAAAGGCTACATAATAGGAAGTACAATGAACTTTCACAATTACACTAAAAAGAGAAATATGCTTGAGACAAATTTGTGATCTAGCAAATACAATCTTTCTTGACAAATTTGTGATCTAGCAAATACAATCTTTCTTGACAAAAAAAATAAGAAAACAGTCATAATAGTATAATATACCAAAACAAGATTCTAAACATAGTCTAGCAGAAGCATTCTCTTCCCTTCCCCTGGGGGAAAAAAGAATCAGAGGCTGATGATGGGGAAGCATATTACCTTCCCACAGCCTCATTAGTCTGTTGTCTAATAAGAGTAAAACCAGAGTTTCTTAGTGATTGGTTCTACTCTATTATTTCTGATAAAAGACCTTAATGAAAGAGAGTGATTTGATATAACTGACAAATGAGGCATAGGATTAACAAATTAGATCATCTGAGCATTTAAGAAGGCAATCACTAATAAGTCTTGTTTAAAAAAAGTTACTTGAAATCATTTATAATTACATAAAATTTGGAAACAATATAATTATCCAGTCATGGTAGTATGCCTATATAATTATGATACAACTAAAATATATCTTTTTAAATTATGGTTACTAAAATTTTTACATGGTATAGATGGAGAAAATACTAATAATAAATAGGAAGTCTGTAGTATTGTGTAATATAAATTTACATAATATAAAATATTATGTAAAATATTAGTACAGAAACTGAGGAAGAATACACCTGACTATTCTGTGGATTCTCATTATGTTTTCTGCTAATATATGCATTTTGTTTTTTATAATGAGCCTTTCTTCAGGACATATTGCTTTACTATTTAGAAAAATAATTGCCTTCAATTTTCCACTTTGAAAGGCCTACATGCAAGTTATGATACAGCTTGTACTTCCATTTTGAAATTACATTCTGACTCTTTTACAATGAGGAAAGTATTATAATGTAACTTCAAAATACTATAGACTTATATTCTTTAAAAAAGTAACTACCTACTCTGCATTACAAGCTTTGCATGTATTACTTGCTACAAAAAGTGATGTAATTCTAAAAGCTCATTGGATTGTCTGAACCCCAAGACAATGCCAGAGCAGATTTATATACTAGACATATTCTAGGCCTTTCAAAAATAATTGGCCATACAATCTTATTCTTTACAATATCAAAATAATAATAGCTTGAGAAAATGATTTGTCATTTCTAGAAAGTGTGCAAGTTACATTGCAAAAACTTGTTCTCAATATCTTCAATTTTTTCATAATGTTAAATGTTAAGACTTGAGGACTTATATGTAATCAATTTTGATAAATAGATGTTAGTTGTATTTATTTTAAAAATTAAAATATATACATGTGACTTGATACCTTTTAGGCTTTCTAGTTACTTTAATTACTTTAACAAAAAAAACCAACTAAATATAATTAGTTATTGCCTATATTATTTTCCTATACTTGGTGTTCCATATCAGACTAAGATAGATAATAGAACTGTCTATTACAGTTATTTACTACAGTCAAACATTTGAGATGTTTTGTTGACAATTTAATATTACTGATATTTCCTTATTATCCTCAAGGACAAAAAATTATGAAAGAGAGATTATGAAACTTTAAAATAATATTTTCGTAACTCTCTAAATATGGGAAAAGCAGCTAATAGTGCTTTTTCCCTGGTTTTACAAGTAATTCTAAAAAATTGGCTTTTTTAAACTAGAAAGGGGGAATTATACCCTACAAGGTCACCAAAAGCACATCTTGCTTTTGTCTTATTTGTTTTAAATTTTTTGCAAACTGATGCTAAAGGTCAGTCTGCAGTGGATCACCACTGGCATCCAGCTACTTCCAACTCATTTGCCAGGGCCTTGTGGAGAGACCCCTTAACTAATACTTGGTGTGGTCCTGATCCTGTTCTAATTTGGTATCGTGGGTCAGTCTACATCTTTCAGAAAAAGAGAATGGAGCCTGATGACTGCCTGAAAGACTGGTCATCAAGTGGACACAGGTCTTGAGCCTAATAATTATGATTCTAATGACAAAGATGGCTCAAAATCTTTATCAACCAGATGATTTAACTTGACATATAGTCTCCACTTTTACTGGAGAGTGTTTTTTATCATGACTTAAAGCCACCCACTAAATACCTGGTGGTCAGACTTTGTGTCTAATCCCTGCTAATTAGCAGTTGGATTAGATTCTAAAATACTTCCACTTCCAACCTTATTTTCTACATTGCTTGGATAATCATGTTGCTTTTAACCTTTGAACCTTATATTTTAAGCAGATTGATTGCCCTCACACAGAATCACTCTCAGCAAGCTCAGCTATTCATCTGGCAGTTACACATCGTTGTGAAGAATTGCATCTAGTGCATTCCCAAGGTCCTTTGGTCTGAATGTGGTCTGGGTCCAAAGCGTGTGCCAATGATGGCCGGTTAGTCAATGACGGGTAAGAGTGTTTTGAGCTCCTATAAACCTAAGACAGAGACATACATCATGAAGCTCTGGATGTTTCCCTCAATGACAGGTAATATAGGAGTAATTTTCAGCTCCTATAAACTTAAGACAGAGGCATACATCAATATGCTATGTATGTTTACCTCGATGACGAGTAATATAGGAGTAATATAAATGCCAACCTAAGACAGGCATGCTTGCCCAGCCACTCTAGACCCTAGACGGGATGAAATATTGTTCCCTGTCCAGTTATTGGCACTGCCATCTTAAAAATTTAAGGGAGGAACTGTGCCCTTCCTCCAGGCCTGAGCAGGCCTGCAAGTCATTGACCACAACAAGACCAAACAACAATAGGACCTAGAAGGAGGCATTGCCTTGCCAGTTTTGGTGCCCTGAGGTCTGCTACAGAGCTAAGAAGAATGGACTGCCTGCTGAGCTAGCCTTGACACCTTCTGGACTACTATCTCCTCACCTAGCCCCTGGGCAGTACCGAGAAGAGACTCTGGGTGGTGGGGCTTCCCCTTTATATGTGAAAGCAAATTATTAAACTTCAGGCCTTGATCAAAATACTTTGTCTTGGCCCCACGTTTCTCTCACCCTCCTTCCCATTAATTCCTAGGCTTCGTCTCAGGAGAACCTGGTGATCGTGGCTGCAGGCAGCTACATATAGTTACTAAAATTTTTACATGGTATAGATGGAGATAATACTAATAATAAATATGAAGTTTGTAGCATTGTGTAATATAAATTTACTTAATATAAAATATTATGTAAAATATTAATACAGAAACTGAGGAAGAGTACAGCTGACTATTCTGTGGATTCTCATTATATTTTCTGCTATTGTATGCATTTTGTTTTTTTATAATGAGCTTTTCTTCAGGACATATTGCTTTACTATTTAGAAAAAATAATTGCCTTCAATTTTCCACTTTGAAAGGCCTACATGCAAGTTATGATACAGCTTGCACTTCCATTTTGAAATTACATTCTGGCTCTTTTACAGTGAGGAAAGTATTATAATGTAACTTCAAAATACTATAGACTTATATTCTTTAAAAAAGTTAACTACCTACTCTGCATTACAAGCTTTGCATGTATTACTTGCTACAAAAAGTGATGTAATTCTTATATTATGAACCTATAATATCATATTATAGAAAGATTCAGTTATTTAACTAGCATTTACTAGAACAAACTACACATTGCTATGTGTCATTTATATCTTCAAGAATATCTTTTGCCTCTTGAAGGAAGAATGCAAGTAATGATGAATGCACAAATAAACTTAAAAATCATTGTGAGATATTATGGAAATAAAATAAATCATAGTTTCATAGACTGTATCACACAATATTTACATGCTGTGTGCTCTAATGTGGTGAGGGTGTTCTTTCCTTCAAACTTGTGAGATATTCACAGCAGTGGGCTACAGTTATAACACTCTGGGAACTCTTTTGAGTTCTTCCTTCTATGGTCATCTTTATGTAAAGTTCGATTGATATGTCCAGAGTATAGGCCCTCTTGCTTTAATGTGACAATATTTATGGGCAAAATAATCTATAGAGATGGGCTGAAACTAAGTTGTAGGTTCTGTACAGATCAACTATCTACCTATCCAAGTTTGTTTCCTTTATCCCTTTCATCATTTATATTGGAGGAACATTGCCCAACCAATGTTCTACAAATATTTCACTGTATCAGAATATGCTACCCATTAATAGTACCACAGAACAAGCATTCCTAGAAGAGAAAAGATGATTTGATTTGTTTATTTTTATTAGATATTTTATTTATTTACATTTCAAATGTTATACCCTTTCACAGTTTCCCTTCCACAACCCCCCTATCCAGTCTCCCCTCTCCCTACTCCTGTGAGGGTGTTTCCACATCTACCCACCCACTCTCACCTCACTGCTCTGGCATTTTCCTACACTGCGGGATCGAGCCTTCACAGGATCAAGGGCCTTTCCTCCCATTGATAAGGCCATCTTCTGTTACATATGTGGCTAGAGCCAAGTGTCCCTCCATATGTACTCTTTGGTTGGTGGTTTAGTCCCTGGGAGCTCTGGGGTCCTGGTTGGATGATATTGTTGTTCTTCTTATGGGGCTGCAAACTCCTTCAGCTCCTTCAGTCCTTTCTCTAATTCTGACATTGGGGACCCTATGCTCAGTCCAATGCTTGGCTGTGAGCATCTGCCTCTGTATTTGTCAGGCTCTGGCAGAACCTATCAGGAGATAGCTATATCAGGCTCCTGTTAGCAAGCACTTCTTGGCATCCACAATAGTGTCTAGGTTTGGTGTCTGTATATGGGATAGATCCCCAGGTGGAATAGTCTTTGCATGGTCTTTCCTTCAGTCTCTGCTTCACACTTTGCCCCCATATTTCCTTTAGAGAAAAGCAATTCTGTGTTAAAACATTGGAGGTAAGTGAATGGCCGCATCCCTCAACTGGGAGCCTGGCCTAACCTCTGGATTTTGTCTCTTATTTCAGCTAATGCCCTCTCTGTTGGATCATGGGAGCCTCTTGCTTTCCTGGCATCTGGGACTTTCTAGTGGCTACCCCCAGTTCCCAATTCCCCATTGCTACATACCTCTGTTCAATTTCCTGACCCTCTGTATATCATTCCTGTCTCTTCCCACACCTGATCCTACCACTTTTCCCCTCCCACTCTTCTATTCCTCTCAAGTCCCTCCCACCCACTCTGTCCTGTGAGTATTTTGTTATTCCTTCAAAGAAGGACTGAAGCATCCATACTCTAGTCTTTCTTCTTGTTGTGCTTAATATGGTCTGTGAGTTATATCATACATATTCTGAGCTTTTTGCCTAATACCCACGTATCAGTGAGCACATGCAATGTGTGTACTTTTGTGACAGAGTTACTTCACTCAGGATGATGTTTCTAAGTTCCATCCATTGGCTTGTGAATTTTATGAGGCCATTGTTATTAATAGCTGAGTTAATACTCTAATACACTGCTGTGTAAATGTACCGTATTTTCTGTATCTATTCTTCTGTTGAAGACATCTAGGTTCTTTTCAGCTTCTGGCTGTTATAAATAAAGCTGCTACAAACATAGTGGAGCATGTGTTCTTGTTATATATTGGAGCCTCTTTTGGGTAAAAGCCCAGGAGTGCATAGGTGAGTCCTCAGGTAGTATTATATCCAATTTTCTGAGGAACTGCCAGACTGATTTTCAGAGTGATCGTACCAGCTTTCAATCCCACCAACAACCGAGGAGTATTCCTCTTTCTCAACATCCTCACAATATCTGTGCTCACCTGAGTTTTTTATCTTACCCATTCTGACTGGTGTGAAGTGGAATCTCAGGGTGGTTTTGATTTGTATTTCCCTGATGACTAAAAATGTTGAACATTTTTAGGTACTTCTCAGATATTCAATATTCCTCAGTTGAGAATTCTTTGTTTAGCTCCATATCCCATTTTTAATACGGTTATTTGATTCTCTAAAGTTTAACTTCTTGAGTTCTTTGTATATATTGGATATTAGACCTCTATTGGATGTAGGATTGGTAAATATCTTTTCCCAATTTGTTGATTGCTGTCTTGTCCTACAGACAGTGTCCTTTGCCTTACAGAAACTTTATAATTTTATGAGGTCCCATTTGTTGATTGTTAATCTTAGAGCATAAGCCATTGGTGTTCTGTTCAGGAACTTTTCCCCTATGCAACTATATTCTAGGCTCATCCCCACTTTCTCTTCTATTAGATTCAGTGACTCTGGTTTTATGTTGAGGTCCTTGATCCACTTGTACTTGAGCTTTGTACAAGAAGATAAGAATAGATAAATTTACATTCTTCTACATGCTGACCATCAATTGAAACAACACCATGTGTTGAAAATGCTGTTTTTATTCCATTGGATGGTTTTAGCTTCTTTGTCAAAGATCAAGTGACCATAGCTTTGTGGGTTCATTTCTGGGTCTTCATTTTGTTCCATTGATCTACCTTCCTGTCTCTGTACCAATCATGTAGTTATTGTCACTATTGCTCTGTAGTACAGCTTGAGGTCAGGGATCGTGATTCCCAAAAAAGTTCTTTTATTGTTGAGAATAGTTTTGCTATCCTGGATTTTGGGTTATTCCAAATGAATTTGAAAATTGGTCTTTGTAACTCTATGAAGAATTGAGTAGGAATTTTGTTGGGAATTGCATTGAATCTGTAAAATGCTTTTGGCAAGATGGTCATTTTTAATATATTAATCCTGCCAATCCATGAACATGGAAGAACATTCCATCTTCTGAGATCTTCTTCTATTTCTTTTTTCAGAGACTTGAAGTTCTAATCATACAGATCTTTCACTTGCTTGATTAGAGTTACACTAAGATATTTTATATTATTTGTTACTATTGTGAAGGGTGTCATTTTCTATAGTAAGGAGATGACCTAAAGGAAAATACTATAGCATGAAGGAACTTGTAAATTTAAAAAAAAAAAAAAAAAAAAAAAGGAAACCAATATGGACACCCTGGTCAAATTTGCATAGCCAGAGAGTAATGGAGCGCTGATTGATACATGGCTTTCTCTGATAATTAACCATATGTTTGTTTGCTTTTTTTTCAGAGAAATTATGGGACTTTGTTGTGTGAAAAAGAAATATTGTATTGTAACACTTAACCATGAAACCTTACCTATGGTCATATAAACACTGAGTTAAATGTTCTTTACATTGGTTCATTATGCATATATAATATTGTTCCTAAAGTATTCTAATTTTAAGTTCTTAATGATTTTAATTATGTTCAATTAAATAATTTTTATCTAATTATTAGTGTTTCTTAGGAAGAAACGTTTGGAAGTCATGAAGACACCATTACTATTTGAAGACCAGGTACACTGCCTGGAGACCTTCTCCACCATCACTGTTTCCCCAGACCCAACATCTCCTCTACAGTTGCAACAGACCATCCTCCTTCACCTGTCTCCTTCCAACTTCCAAAAACCAATATTTCTCTTGAATACAACAAAACAGGCAACACACTGAAAATTCAGAGAAAAAAAAACACAAGCAATAAATCACAAACTTAACATAGACCATCCTGAATAATACAAATACTTCTGGTGTATCACCTTCCTGACTTGGGGTGTACTACAGAGCTGTAGTGATAAAAACCACAGATGCATTGATAGATGCAATTGAAATTAAGACCCAGATATAAATCCACACAACTATGAACACCTGATTCTGGCCAAAAAAAATACAACAGAAAAATTAAAGAGTCTTTAACAAATGGTGATTATTAAACTGGATGTCTACATGTGGAATGCAAATAGATTCATAAATATCACCTGTACAACACTAAAGTCCATGTGGATTGAAGATATCAAAATAAAACCAGACACACTAACCCTCACAAAAGAGAAAGTGTGGGAAAGCCTTTAATGCATTGGGACAGAAGACAACTTCTGTCTTAACACTAACACTAACACTAACACATAACACTAACTGAGAAGGAACTAAGATCAATGATTTTAAATGTGACCTCCTGAAGCAGAAAAGGTTCTACAAGACAAATGATACTGTCAACTGGACAAAGAAACAGTCTCCAGATTGGGAAAATTTTTTACCAATTCATCACCTAATAGATGGCTAATATCAAAATTATATAAAGAACCCAAGAAAATAGACATAAAAAAATAATTCATTGAAAAATGTGGTACAGAATGATCAAGGGACTCTTAAAGAAATGTCTAATATCCTTAGCCATCAGAGAAATACAGGTCAAAACTACTTTGTAATTCCATAGTACAACTGTCAGAATGGCTAAGATCAATAAAACAAGTGATAGTTCATGTTGGTAAGGATGTGGAACAAAGGGAACTCTTACATTGCCACTGGGAGTGCAAAATTGTATAGTCACTATGGAAATCAATAAAGAAACTCTTCCAAAATTAGGAATCAATCTACCTCAACAATTAGTTACAACACTCTTGGACATATACCCAAAAGATGCTCCATCCCACCACAAAAACTTTTGCTTAACTATGTTTATTGTGACATCATTTACAATAGCCAGGAAATGGAACCAACCTAGGTGTTCCTTAGCTGAAGAATAGACAAAGAAATTATAGTACATGCTATGAAATATTACTTACCTGTTTTTTTCCCTTCATTTTCTTAATGGCCTCATGAAATTTGAAGGCAAATGGATGCAACTGGAAATAAATCATCCGATATGAGGCAACTCAGACCCTGAAATACAAATGTGGTATGTATTTACTTATAAGTCATATTCTGTTATGTAAATGATAATAAAGCTATAATTTCCAGACCTAGAGAGGTTAGGTAAAGAGAAAGGTTCTAGGAGAAACATATGGACCTCACTGGTAAGGGGAAATAAATAAATTTTGCAGGTGAACTGGGGACAAGTGAGGATTGTAGTAGGAAGAATCAGGTATGGTTGTGAAGGGAAGGTGGAAAAAAGTAAGGGGAGAAACAATGAAATTTGGGAGCACTGGAGGGGTGTAAATAAGAATAATAAATTACGAAGATAGATAAGTTGGACACTAGACGGGTAAAAGTGAGGAGAGGCAAGAGGGAAATGATGTAATTATATTTTAAATAATTTTTTAAACTCCTTTTAGCTTGTTTGTTTGTTTGTTTGTTTGTTTTTGATAAGGTAAAAACCAAAGGAACAAACAAACAAAACCTTCTTGGCACCCACACAAAATATCCAGGGCCAGATGAATTCTACCAGGCCAAAAACAAACAAACAAAAACCCCAAACAAACAAGCAAACAAAGAGACAAAAAAGCAACCTAGAAACAATACTCTTCAAACTATTCCTCAAAATTAAAAAGAAATTTTCCAAATTTCTTTTACTGATATCAAAAACAGACAAAAGTTTAAATCCAAAAGAGTTTATGGGCCTATGTCTCCAATAGACATAAAATGAACATTCACAATAAAGTATTGTAAATAAAAGTCAAAATCATATTTTGAATCATGATTAGCTCGTGCATCATGATTTGTTCAGTTTAATCCCTATGATGCAAAGATGACTTAGTGTACATAAATGCAATTCACTACTAAAGTGGACTAAAGGATAGAAAACATATGATCACCTCATTAGATGTCAAAAGGCCACTGATAAAATTTAATATTCCTTTGTGACAAAAATTCTAGAGAGATTAGGAATAAGTGCAGTAAAGCAATATACAGGAAGCCCACAGCCAATATCATCCTAAAGGAAGAAAATCACAAAGCATTTCCACTAAACTATGGATGAAGACAAAGATGTCTAGTCTCAGCATTTCTGTTAAGTGCAATGCTTGGAGTCTTGACTAGAGCAATAATAAAAGTGACCACGAAGGGACACAAATAAAAAATCAACAAGTGAAATTATCCTTATTTGCAGAAGATGTGATTCTACACCAAAGAGAATTGAAAGTCTCCATTAGAAAATTCCTAAAAAATCAGAATAGTAAGATATAAAATTCACGCATAAAAATCAGTACCCTTCACATGTATAAACAACAAAGACACTGAGAAAATGTTAAGAAAACAATACTGCTTACAATTGCCATAAAAAATTCTAGAATAAATTTAACCAAAGAACAGAAGGATTTTACAGTGAAAACATTAAGCCACTGAAAAAAGAAGTTAAAGGGAAAACATATCAGAAGGTTGAGAGACTTCTCATATTCATAGATTGGCAGAATTACGAGTGTGAAATGCCCTTCTAACCTAATGCAACCTACAAATTTAACATGATCTGCATCAAAATTTTATTTGAATTCTTTACAAAAATTTTAAACACCTCAATTCTATATGGAAATATAAAAGACCCAGAGCAGCTAAAGTCATGCTGAAAATAAATAAACATCAAAGAACAAACAAAAACAAAAACTTGTGATGGTGTCACCAACCTGCATTTCAAAAGATGGTATCTAGCTATACTAACGAATGCAGCAATGGGCTGCTACAAAAATCAGACCCACTGACTGATGGAATACAACTGAGGTTCACAAATAAATGCACTCTCCTACACCAACCTGTGTTTTGGCAAAGAAGACAACGTACAATGTAGAAATGAGAACATCACTCATAATTGGCTCTGGTCAAGTTGAATGCCTTATCTGTCACCCTGTACAAATCTCAGTGAAAAATGAATCAGGAACCTCAGCAGATGACCTGGTATTTTAAGTTTGAGAAAAGAAAATTAAGAAATGTACTTGAACTCTATTTGCACTTAGAGAATTTTCTGAACAGTATTCCAGCAGAAGATATTAACAGCAGCAGTAACTGACAAATGGGGCCACCATGAAACTGAAAATATATTCCATATCAAAGGGTATCATCATTCAAGGAAAGAAGTTTGAGAACGGGAAATACATTTTCACAAACTATACATCTAAAAGAGAATTTATCTTCAATAAATAAAGAGGTCCTCAAAATAAACATGAAGAAAACAATCAATGGATTTTTTTTTAAAGGAATCATACAACCAAACAGGTACCAAAGTTGCAGGAACCTGTGAATTCTCAAAAGCTCCCAGTTCATTTGCCTGTAGTGGTAAAATTCAAAAGAGAGGAAATTAGGACAACTTCTGAATTTGTATTTCATTTTGGGGTCAGGGTCTTATGCCCTGAAAACTAATGCTTTAATTTCCTTTTTCCCTATCTTTATCAATCCAGTTTGATTCAACTCCACTTCTGTCAAAAAATGAGTATGACTTTCCTCAAATAGAACTGCTTTCTACCTCTCCACTTTTTTTTTCTTTGTGTTCACTCTGAGAAACTCTTTTGTTTCCTAAATTTTTATATGTGTGCAACTAACAACTTTATTTGTTAGAACAAAAATTAGAACTAAGACATCATTAAACACAAGTCTGTAAAGGTTCACCTCTGAATATTCTCTCTCTCTCTCTCTCTCTCTCTCTCTCTCTCTCTCTCTCTCTCTTTCTCCATATATATATATATATATATATATATATATATATATATATGTATAAATTTTGTGACAGCCCCTATTCCTATTTTTCCTTATGTTTCAGCAGTCTTGCCTCCTCCTGGTGACACTATAAGTAGACTTATGCCAATTTCTTTTTTAGTGCTGCTTGGCTATTTAGTCATAGCTGAAATCCTAACCTTAACCTTAAAAACATTCTGGCTTTGTCATAATATTGGGAAAAAAAGATAGGCATAATGTTGTGCCAATGATGCAAATTTCAAAGCTTTAAAAATGGAGAAATGGCTCAGCAACCATCTGTAATGGGATCCAATGCCCTCTTCTGGTGTGTCTGAAGATAGCTACAGTGTACTCATATACAATAAATAAATAAATAAATAAATAAATAAATAAATAAATAAATCTTTTAAAATAAAAGCTTTAAAATGATGTAAATTAATTGTTTTTATAACTGTGCCATATAATTTTTAGTTTGATTGGTTGACTGGTTTTGATGATGGGTAAGTGCATAACATATATTTGATACTGCAAGTGCAAGTGTAAAAGTTAATGGGAAACTTCACAGCTTTTATTCTGAATGTATAGAAGTTCATTGATTTTTATAAACACTGGTCAAACTAATTTTGGTGGGTGATTTTTTTTATTTGCAAAGTACTTTTTTAATAATAATATTTTAGCAATAAAAACAAAAATGCATTTTCCTCAAAAGAAAAAAATCATTAAAGATGATTTGAGGCTCAAAACAAAACAAACAAACAAACACCTTCAAAGAGGCTTCGAAGACAGGCGTTCTTTGGGGGCTACAGAGATGGCTCAGGGGTTAAGAACACTGACTACTCCTCCAGTGGTCAGTTTCAATTCCTAAAAACTGCATGATGGCTCACAACCATCTGTTGTAGAATCCTATGCCTTCTTCTGGTGTGTCTGAAGACAGCTATAGTGTAATCATATATACATAAATCTTTTTTAAAAAGATGAAGAACAACAGAAGGAAGACAGCAAGATAGAGAACAATGTACCCAGATCAAGTGTTTTCAAAGGGAAATAATGAAAACAACTGGACTAGAGACCATTCTCATGACATTTTAGCAAAGGACGGGCTGCTTTCTGTTCTTGTTCTAAAAAATTTCCAGAGGATAAATTGAAAACTAATGAACTAATTTCTCTGGGGAAGGAAATTTCAAGAGACACTAATATTGCCATTTTCACATGGTTATTAAAAAAAGCACTGTTATGCAGGTCTACAATGAAAGAGATCAAGTGGGGTAAAAAGCAATGCATAATTTACAGTTTGAGGAGAAAAAGAAAATTTCAAAAGGTAACACTGCAGATAAAGCTTGTGCTGAAAGAGATCAAGAAGTGAAAAATAGGTTGGTCCTCGGGAATAAAACAAGGGGTAGCCTTGGAGGAAGAGTACATCTACTCTCTTATGATTCCAACATGTGAGTGGAAAAGGTTTAAGGCATTTTTTTCCTCATAAACCAACAATAAATGAAAGCCACCACAAATGTTACTCACTGCCACCAGGCTCCATCCTAAGTGGGCAGTCAAGCTTGGCCGGGAGGTTTTAGGTTTAGAGTCATGAAGGATACATGAATGAAAGAGCTGTGGTATCTTACTTTGATGTTAATGAGTAAGGCTGAATATTTAATAAAAGAGACCCAGCATGAAGGTCATTAGATGGCAAAAGACCCAAAAGCTCCTTGCATGATGCTATCATAGTGAAGACTTTATTGTGTTGGAGACTCTAATATGTTGGAAATATCTACTTGTGAGAAAATGTCATAAAATGGTGCATACCAGTCATGAAGCCAGCAAAAGAATGACAAGTATTATGAAGGTAGGAAAGTCAGAAGGGCAGAGCAAGGTTAGCTACCTTTTACCAGACGTAGAACTACAAGATATGGAGTTTGCCCTACTGGCCTTCAGTCTTTCTTTGACTCAGTATTTTCTCACTGTGTCCCCATTCTTCTCTTTTTGAAATGATAATGTATTATTTATGTCCTCTCTGATCTTATATGTTGTATACACACACACACACACATAATACATACATATACATATACATCATATACATATACATATACATATACATATACATATACATATACATCATATACATCATATACATATACATCATATACATATACATATACATATACATATACATATACATATACATATACATATACATATACATATACATATACATATACATATACACATACATATACATATACAACTTTTACAGGGTTACAATTAAGAGATTTCCTTGAGTCTCAGAAGAGGCTTTGAACTTTAAAACAGTGTTGAGAGTAAAAGTCTATGGTAGTTTTTAAAGATAGACTGAAGGTATTTTGCACTAGGATATAGCCATAAGCCTCAGAGTTCTAAAAGCTAAATGTGGTAGTTTGAATGATAATGTCACCCATAGTCTCTCATGTTTAAATACTTGATTTCCAACTAATGTCATTGTTTGGGAAGAATTAGTATGTGTTACCCTGATGGAGAGGATGTGTGGCTATCGATTCACTGCTTACTGCTTACTTGGTGAGCACTCAGCTCTTTCTTCCATCATGCCTTTGCTGGGCAATTGCATAATTTATCTCTCTGAAATTTAAGTCCAACTAAACACTTTCTTTTATAGGTTGCCTTGGTCATGGTATTTTTATCATAACATTAAAAAAGTAACTAAGACACTAACTGGATGAGCATAAAATCTAGTAGATGCTTGAGTAAAAATAAGAAAAGCCAATATACCAATATAACTCAAATTCAGAGAAGTTAACCAAGAAATGACAACAAGCAGTGAGAATAATTGAACTAGAGTTTCGAAAGACTGGAGTTTGTTTTATGGTCAAATGTTACTTCCACATACATCCAGCAAGCCAGTTCTAATAACAATTTTCTTTGGTGTAAAACTAACTTATAAGTCTTGTTAGTAGAGAATAGAGATAGTCATTGTATTGCACTCTGACTTATGTCTGAACAATGGCAAGAACTCAATAAATCATTATTGGTAAAAGAAAACAGTCGTGGGCTTATTGATAGTGAACAAGATTGTCGTGGATTATAGTCAGTATTTTATAATGTGAAGAGACACCATGACTATGGAAACTCACATAAAGAAAACCATTTCATTGTGGCTTTCTTACACTCAGATGTTTAGTTAATTGTCATTATGACAAATAGCATAGTGGCATGCCGAAAGACATGGTTCTCGAAAAGTTGCTGAGAATTCTACATCTGGATCTGCTGGTAGCAAGATGAGAAGAGATACTGGGCCTGGCTTGAGCATCGAAACTCTGAAGGCCATCCCTAGTGAAACACTTTCCAGCAAGGCCACACATTCTTGTCCTTGTCAAGTAGTTCCACTCTTTATTGGCAAAAACTTCAAGTATACAAGCCTTTAGGGTTATTCCTTGCCCCAGCCTGTGGGGATTTGACGAGACCTTAGGGAAGGGGGCAAATGAATGAAAGGACAAGAGACACAAAGAATGAGAGCAAGTCTGAAGTTCTGATCAAGCTCTGAAACTTTAATTTTGGGGGCAGGTTATAAGGACACAGCAAACCGGGAAGTTTGGGCGAGAGTCATTGCTTAGGGCTATCCTACTATGGAATCCTTATTGTCTAAGATCAGTCCACTGTCATATCCTTATTGCCCTAGACCATCCCACTGTCATAACAAACTACAAGGAAATGCCAGACGTTCTTTAAGTTCCTGGGACCTGAGACTTGTGAACGTCCTTTCTTAACCTTGTACTGACTAATCTTTCTAGAACAGCAGGTAATTTCCTGGGCTTGGCTCCTGGCAATTCCTATTGAAGCTAGCATATTCTACTCCTAGGCCCCCATAGGCTTGTAGCCATATCATAATGCAAAAATACATTCAGTCCAACTTCAAAAGTCCCTATACTCTGTTACAGTCTCAACACTGTTAAAAGTCCAAAGTATCATTTGAGACTAATGGCAGTAACTTAACTATAACCCTCTAATGAATCAAAATAATTAGAAAATTAAAACATATAATAAGAAAAATAAAACAGTTCATATACATTCAACATAAAATTGCATAAAATATATATTACCATTTGAATTAGGTTAACTCATGAACAGGGTACCAGAGAAGTTGCTGATAGTTCTACATCTGCATCTACAGATAGCAGGATGAGAAGAGACACTGTACCTGGCTTGAGCCCACAAAAATAAATAGTAAAGAGCAAATGCTTTTCCTTGAGTAGCCCTTATGTGTGTAATATCACACCTGGAAATATATTTGTCTGTTTTTAGAATATCCCTTCCTTTCTTTCACCTATTAGTCATGATCTTATGTTGACATTAATGAAACTACGACATCATCTTAATTAATTAATTAATTAATAGTATCTTAATCAATAATATCAGCAAAAATTATTTATAAATAAGGTTCCATTCATAGGTTCTTCAACTAGGACTTGGTAAGGGGAGTCAGAAAGTGATCTCTTGAATTTCATTACTTATTTTTTTTCTCAAGTGTCTTATGTAGCTCAAACTTTCTTTATGTCTGAGAATAATCTTGAACTTCTTGCTCTCTTGCCTTAATATTCGAAGTGCTGATATTACAGTCATGTTCTACCATACTTAGTTTGATGTTCTTCTGGGATCTAACCCAGGGTTTTAAACATGCTAAGAAATTAACCTATTAGCTGAGCTGTATTCTCAGGTCTCTGTTTTTTTCTAGTCAAAGTAATAAAAAGGAATCAGTTCTCTATGATCTTTAGATTTTTTTCAGCCACAATCATTGATCATGTCAGACATGATCTGATTTCTGTCGTTTCATGGGGTCAGACTGTGATGATTTCTGACATTCATCAGCATTGGTCCCATCTGGATAAAGGAGTTTTTCTTTAGCAGAGGATTGAATTCTAGAGAAAGAGAAGAATCTTGAACCAAACAAAATATCAATCTCTTTCTTTAAATAACATTGCCTTCTTGTCCTTATTTGTAAAGTGAGCATGATGGATTGATAGCATAACATTAAATTTTCTTATTTCAGTATTTAGTTAATACAGAAACACTTGAACAATAGCTAGTATTATAAGAATAGTTACTGTTACTTTGTTTAATAACAGCTAATTCTGATTGCTCATTAGACTCTTTGGTTCTCAGATTTTTATTTTTATCTATTGATATCTCTCTAGGCTAATTTTGAATATTCTTACACCTTGGCCAAAAAAGTGTAAGAGAAAACTTACTTAACTCACTGGTCATTCTATGGCCAACATAGTTTCTCCTATTTCCACTATTTCAGAAATTTTTTTAACAAGTAAAATATCTTTAAACATAGGTATATTTTAAATTTTTGTTGACCAAATATCTTGATGATAAATTCTGGGGGACATCAGAAGCAGAGTTGTGGAGCTGAAGACAAGGGAACGTGGTTAGAAGCTTGAAATGCTCTTCCAGAGTACTTATATTGTATTCCAAATAGCCATACTGGGTAGCTGCCAACTGCCTGTAGCTCTAGCCTCAAAAGATCCAACACCTCTGTCCCATATCTGGAATAATATGCTCATATTGCTACTACTACACACACACACACACACACACACACACACACACAAACACACACATACAAACACACACATATGATTGAAAATATTTAATATGTCATTAAAAACAAATAAACAAACGTGTTTTGTATTCCATATGACTTGAAATCTCAATCATAGCTATAAAACATTTCAGAATAGGTTTTTATATAAGCACTATGTAAAATGGAGTGTTTTAACAGCTTTACTTTGAGCTCTAATTGCTGTTTCTTCCTCTTATCTGAGTAATTTTAGAGTGATTCATAAACAGAAAATTCAGGAGACAGTGTCACTGATACAGAGAAACACATGGTTTTCTTGATAGTCTTTGTTCCTAAAGGACAGAGCAGACATCATTTACCCTTGTTCTTCTAGGTGTCTTTTAGGTACAAAAGAGATAATAAACATATTTGGTAAATGAATGAATAACTAAATGACTAAGTGTTGACTTAATTAGATCAACTTAGAAAAACACACATGAGGCTCTACTGAAATATGTTTATTCATAAATGCTCACCAAAATATTTTATACATTCTTAATATGAAAGTAGAATTAGTGCCTTGCAAGACTATAACACACTCAGTGAATCATTTAGGTGTTTGCAGGCCAATCAAGATAATATTAATTCTAATTGGTATTCCTAAAAGTGGTTAATGTTTTCCCCATGCTTGACTTGTAAGCACTCAGGTGCGAAATTCATTCTTGTCTTTGAGAACATCTTAGTAATTAGTCCCCGTCTGAATCTTGGAACTAGAGTCTCTCACTGATGGGTTAAAATGAGGAGGGAACATTTCAGTACACATCAGCTTGTCACAATGAAGATTTATTAGATCCAGCCAGCCAAGTGATCACTAGAAGCAAATAATCAAAAGAACAAATTTCCAGGGTGGATGCAGCAAGTATTTCTTTTATTCAGAAAGCATACAAAACTCCAGTCTATTACAGAGCAGGGCCCAAGGGACAGAGACAGTGCATTTGCTAGCCCAGACCTTGCTTGAAGATGCTGACCTGGAAAACACTATGACATTGAGGATCAATTTTTGTTTATAAGTGGTTTTAAACTTTGTGGTGCTCAGTTGAGGTCTTTGGGATTTGTTTGGCTGCCAGCTCAAGCTGCTGTTTGAAAAGAGCAGCACCATATGCAGCACATGCATATTCAGTGGTGTAGTTCTTCCTGTGGGAAGGGGAGTGCCAGGGCTCAAGGCTCACAATGTGAATTTGCATCTCACTTTGCATAAATTTGCATGCAGACTTCATAAGCCTCTAATTTCAAGTATGTAAAATGAAACGAATCAATGCAATCTACTGCCTTGTTTTCCAAGGCATTAATCACATGAAATACATCCCAGCTTTCCTTAACCAATTAATTTAATCACATTCAAGGTTAGCAGAGACAGGAAAGTAATGAATAATGGTCGCCAAGTGCCTGGCCTAATGTTGGAACTGCGTATGTGTATAGATAATCTGATATACTTCCTAAGTATGTCTTTCTATCAATCTTTCTACAGTTATAGAAGGTATATTAATATCTTCAAAATACTGTATTTTGTTCCACTGCCTATATCTGAATAATTATACATCTCTACTTTGCATAATTAAAAAGAGGTCATGTGACTTAATGTGACAAATGAAATGTGGGTGGAAGTGGTATAGGTCCTATTGAAATGGAAACTTTAAGAGCTAACACAAGGTTCAGTGCCTAATTTTTTCCCCACAGTATAAGCAACCTTCTTAATTAAGATTTTACCATTGCTTTGGATCCAGGTGAAGACAAAGAAAACTACAGTTATATATATATATCTGCAAGCATTGTGCAGCAGAAGAAATAAACATATAGTCATGTGGCAGATGTTAGATTTTTTTTTTTTACTCCAGCATAGCAAAAGCATGATAAATCATAAGGGATGCATGCTTTGAATTAGTAGAAGAAAATATAATTTGGTTTCAAAAGCTTTATCAGGTTGGCTTACTATGTGGTTGGGGAAACAATGTTTCTGTTCAGGCCAATTATATATCTTCATGAAAAGGACTAATAAGGTCTATATTATATATTCTCTACTTGAAAAGAATATATTATATATTCTATCATTGTCAAGATAGGACAGACTATTTAAGTTCCTTGGTACTAGCAAAACTATAAAACTTTAATTATTGTGACAGAAACAATTTTGTCTTTATGATACTTTGAAGCTCTTCCTATCACACAATGAAATAAAACTCAATTAAGTGCTACTTTTTACATACTGTATCTTAGTACCTTTCAAGTTACTATTATAATAAGGTGAAAGAAATTAAAGTTGTTACCAAACAATGAACAACCAAACAATGAAACCTTAAATCATTAATCTGAAAAATTGAGAGTTTTCTCTATTCCCCATTAAAAATAATGCAGTAATATGCATGACAGAATTTTAGGGTACAATTTTCTTTGATACAATCAATCCCAGTGGTTTTGCTTCTGTCTCACAATGTTGTCCTACAAATTCCAAACATATAATAATTTGTCAATGACCCTAAGAATGTAGAAAGTAAAAAAGAAAAGATAATGCTTTAGTGTGTTTTATTTTCATATTATCCCCAAAAGAGAAAGACCTTCAATTACAGATATGTGGTTTCTTATTCTTTCCCCAAGCACACACAGCTAGCTTATCAGTAATCTTCACATAATTAATAATTTCACAATTGCTTTGAGACTTCCTCAGACCATTACAAAATTATTTTCCTACTTAGAGAAAGCAATAATATAGATATTTTCTACTGTGTGAAATAAACATCAAGAGAAGTTAAACATTCAGTGACAAACCATGAGGAAAACAAACTGGATCAATTGCTTACGAAAAGAGTGGGGACTTAATTTACATCTTCCAGTAGCCCAGAAGCACACTGGCATCTCTGATCATTTTTGAGTATGATCTCTTACAGCAGAGCTCTCACCTTAGACCTGACTTTCTATCTGACTGACTTTAGATATGGAAGCTCTAAGAGTGAGGGTTCATACCAAATTTCATGGTTATGAAAATTATTTGGAAGACTCCTCATTTTAGAAATTTCAGACATAGTGAAAGTGGAAACAGAAATCTTTTAAGTTTTAAAACTGACAGGAGTCCTAATATATTAATATTTAATTTATGAATGGCTGGGAGTACAGCTCTGGAGCATGTTGCTTATTCTTATTTAGCATGAAAATTATTTATTGGATTTGAGGATTTATTTATTGGATTTCAAATTATTTATTGGATTTAAATCACAGAAGGAATGGAGAAATAGAATTGAGTTGTTTGGAATAAATGTTTCTTTAAAAGAACATCTAGGTTCTGTTGTCCAAGAATCAAGTACACTCTGTCTGGGTAGTGCCTGAGGATCTTTCAGGAATTCTGTGGTCCTACAATGTTCCTTCAAGAAAAGGCACACCAGCACATGACCTTGGCCATTCAGTATTCAGATTGTCCACAAGGGAAAAGCTGTATTTGGGGGCCAAGGTTTAATTTGATGAATAAGCAAATACTTTTTTTTTTTCCTTTTGGAGGTTGACAATTTCTAATTTTATTCTCTTACAAGATTTCCTTTTATTGGATATGTTTTGAATTAACACTTTATGGCAAAGAACTTGCAAATAAACAAGATGCATTGATATCATTAGTCTCAAAATTTATCCTGGGCATAGATGTTAGAACAGCCATTTGGAATTTGAGTACTTCACACCAAATTTTACAATTTAACTGTCAACTACATTTATATTTGCTTATCCAACATGCAGTCAATGACAGAGATAAAACTAATAAAAATAGCTTTATAACTAGCTGTATATCATTTTTTAATGGCTCATGTATTCATTATATGTATTTTGTTCTACCTCGGATTTCTTGGTAATGTATATTTTAACTGAGATTTATGCATTCTAACTGATGACATCTCAAAATCATTTCAGTATGTATTTTTCTGATGGCTAGGCCTATTGACTACTTTTAAAAATAGCTTTTAGACATTTATTTCATTCATTCTTTATGGGAATTGTGCATTAAACTCATTAGTACATTTGTTAAATGGCAGATTGTATTTCCTTATAATGTAATTTTTCAAATTACTTATAAATTCTGGATATTAGTCCTTTATTTAAAGCAAGCTGATAATGATTGTCTCCTAGTCTGTGGGATGTCTCTGTGTTCTGATAGTTTCTTCTGCAGAGTACAAACCAAATTTTCTCCTCTAGGGATAATCTTCATCTTCTTCACTAGACATGATCTTAGTGAAGGGGATCCACTTCTTATCTGTGACTTTAGGTCCAGAAATCCTGCAGTCATGGCCACATCCTAACCATGACACTGACCACTAAGACTACTGCAGAATACTCTGAAGAAGCAGGCACAGCCTTGTTGAAGTAATTATTTGTAACAGCTGCTGGTCAAGTCAACTATCTAAACTGGGGCAGCTCTGCCTAGCTCTGCTGCCATGTTCTGTGGCCTGAGGCCATGTGTGTGCCACAGCTAGAAACGGCCAGCCAGAAACACCAGCCCTGCCACTCAGGAGACACCAGCATGGGAGATGTCTCTGCCAATCTTCCATGCTGTCTCTGCAAGGCTGGGCTTTGCCCAGATCATTCTACCAACCATGCAGGCCTGGTAAGAAGTGGAACTCTAATGCTTAAATATTAATCAAAGGCTTTATTTATTTGGTAATGCTCAATAACAATATGCCCATACAATTAGAGGTGTTTCCCAATTAGCTAACCTAAATATAAATTGTTACCCAGGACTGCTATCCATACCTGCATGGCTCTTCATCCTCCTACATCTCTCTCTCTCTCTCCAGCTCCTCCTCTTCCTTCTCTTCCTCCACTTCTTCCTCTCCTTACTTCTCCCACCTTAGTTCCTCCCAACTTGTGGGGAAAATTTCCCACTACACAGCCTCCTAAGCCTACTCTGCCTCATGCCTTCCTTGCCCTCACTCTGTACCTCTAAATCCCTGCACTGATGCACAGGTATCATGTGACATTTTGTGTATTTGGGTGAAGAAGCTTAATTGTTTTTTGTACAAGGTGAAACACATGAATCTAATTTTGTCTTATGCATGTAAAGATTAATATTTGCCAAAACCATTTGTCATATGTATAGGCTTTTCTTATAGGTATCTTTTTGTGTACTTTGTAAAATATCAATTGGGCATAGATTTGTCATCTTTATTTCTGACCTTTTATTCCATTAGATTGGTTCACTTATTTTTATGCTATTCTCAAGCTGTCTTTATTACTATAGATTTCACTTATAACTTGAAGTTGGGCACCACAATACTTCCAGTGTTATTCTTATTCTTCAGAAGTACATTGACTATTCATGATCTTTTGGATTTGCACATAAATACATGAAATTATTTCTAAATCAGTTAAATACAATTGAGTTAAAGTGGAGATTCCCACTTTAGCCCCTGCACCATGCTCTTGCCCTCTCAGAGAAGGGGACAGGCCAAGGAAAGTTTAACTGCACTCACAACATGCTAGTGACCTGGCAGGAATTGGGCCATGGGAAGCCACGGGACCCTGCTCCAGGGGTTTTAAAGAAAGCACAGTCTGAGGTCCCTGGGGACTATTGGAGTTGGCTTGGAAGTCCCCAGGCCTATGACACGGCCAGGGATTGTCTGGTTCTCAGGCTCTTGGGCACCTAGGCACTGCTCAGGGCGAAGAACAAAGTGAGGATCATGGGCTAGATTGGCCCACAGCTGAAGGGGAGAGGGGGATAGAAGTTCAGGGTCTTACCCAAAAAGATGGTCCTTGTCTTGATCTCAGCGGCTCACTTGGCTTGGGTTGGTGGCCACCATGCCTGGGAACAAAGGAAGGTCTTCTTCAGGAGATTAGACAGTGGTGAAGGCATCTCTATTGTTCCCCACAATGGATCCCAATGAAAAGAAACAGTCCATGGTCTTAAGATGTTTATTGTTATGGTGGAAAGTAGTATCCCCCGTTTCTCAGGGCGGGCCTGAGGTTAAATACCTTTTGCAGGGAAGAGGGTCTGGGAAGGAGAAGTTAATTGGCTATGCCATCTGGCCTTTAGGTACCTCACTAATATGAAGATCTGTCTTAAGACTCCATGACATGTAGTCACACCCTCTACCTGTGGAGTAGCTAGTAGGGGCATTGTCCTTCAATTACTGAAAGATACACATCTATGGAGAGATGTGGCCTTACGTCAGGAACCTAGAGTCTGGGGGCTTGAGGAAATGCCTGCTATCCCTTAGGGTCACCTGGGTCCAAATGTTATCCCCTTTCCCCATGCCCTCATCAAGAAACCCCCTATCCCTTCTCCCCCTTACCCTGCTTCTATGAGGGTGTTCCCCCTCCACCCACCCACTACTACCTCCCTTCCCCAACATTCCCCTACACTGGGGCATCAAGCCTTCACAGGACCAAGGCACTCTTCTCCCATTGATGCCCAACAAGCCCATCTGCTGCTACATACGCGGCTAGAGCCATTAGTCCCTCCATGCATACTCCTTGGTTGGTGGTTTAGTCCCTGGGAGCTCTGTGGGGCCTGGTTGGTTGATATTGTTGTTCTTATGGGGTTGCAAACCCCTTCAGCTCCTTCAGTCCTCTTTCTAACTTCTCCATTGGAGAGCCAGTGCTCAGTTCAATGGTTGGCTGTGAGCATCCACCTCTGTATTTGTCAGGCTCTGGCAGAGCCTCTCAGAAGGCAGCTATATTAGGCTCCTGTCAGCAAGCACTTCTTGACATCCACAATAGTATCTGTATTTGGTGACTGTATATGGTATGGATCCCCAGGTGGGGCAGTCTCTGCATAGCCTTTCCTTCAGTCTCTGCTCCACACTTTGTCTCCATAATTGCTCCCATGAGTATTTTGTTCTTTGTTCAAAGAAGGACTGAAGAACCCACAGTTTAGTTTTCCTTCTTCTTGACCTTCATGTAGTCTGTGAATTGTATCTTAGGTATTCTGAGCTTTTGGGTTAATATCCACTTATCAATGAGTACATACCATGTGTGTTCTTTTGTGATTGGGTTACCTCACTCAAGATGATAATTTCTAGTTTCATCCATTTGCCTAAAAATTTCATGAATTTATTGTTTTTAATAGCTGAGTAATAACTCATTGTGTAAATATACCACATTTTCTGTACCATACCTCTGTTGAAGGACATGTGGGTTCTTTCCAGTGTCTGGCTGTTATAAATAAGGCTACTATGAACATAGTAGAGCATGTGTTCTTGTCATATGTTGGAGCATCTTTTAGGTGTATACCGAGTAGTAGTTTAGCTGGGTTCTCAGGTACTTCTATGTCTAATTTTCTCAGGAACCACCAGACTGCTTTCCAGAGTGGCTGTACCAGCTTGCAATCCCATCAACAATGGAGGAGTGTCCTCTTATTCCACATCATTCCTAGCATCTGTTGTCATTTGAGTTTTTGATCTTAGCCGTTCTGACTAGTGTGAGGTGGAATGTTGGGGTTGTTTTGATTTGCATTTCCCTGATGACTAAGAATTTTGAAGATTTCTTTAGGTGTTTCTTGGCCATTCAATATTCCTCAGTTGAAAATTCTTTATTTAGCTCTGTACCCCATCCTTAATAGGGTAATTTGATTCTCTGGAGTCTAATTTCTTGAGTTCTTTGTATATATTGGATACTAGCCCTCTACTGGATGTAGGATTGGTAAAGATCTTTTCTCAATCTGTTAGTTGCCATTTTGTCTATTAATAGTGTCCTTTGCCTTACAAAAGCTTTGAAATTTTCTGACTTCTCATTTGTGAATAGTTAATCTTAGAGTGTGAGCCATTGGTTTTCTGTTCATAAAGTTTTCTCCCATGCTGATATGTTTGAGGCTCTTTCCAAATTTTGTTTCAACATATAACAAGGACACATGCTCCACTATGTTCATAGCAGTCTTATGTATAATAGCCAGAAGCTGGAAACAACCCAGATGTCTCTCAACAGAGAAATGAATGCAGAAAATGTGGTACATTTACACAATGGAGTACTACTCAGCCATTAAAAACATTGAATTCATTAAATTCTTATGCAAATGGATGGAACTAGAAAATATAATCCTGGGTAAGATAACACAGTCACAAAAGTACACACATGGTATATACTCACTGATAAGTGGACATAAGAAAAAAAATCTGGAATACCCATGATACAACTTATTTATAGACCATATGAAGCCAAGAAGAAGGAAGACCAATGTGTGGATGCTTCAGTCCTACTTAGAAGGGGAATAAAATAATCATGGTAGGTATAGGGTGGGAGAAACCTAGGAGGAATAGAGGAGGCAGACAGGAAAATGGGGGGGGGGCAGGATCAGGTATGGGTAGAGATGGGGGAGATGTACAGAGGCTCAGGTATGTGAGCAGAAGTTTGTAGCAATGCAGGATGGAGAGCTGGGAGTAGTCAACAGAAAGTCTCAGACACCAGGAAAGCAAGAGGACTCCAGGACCCAAAGGGGATGACATTAGCTGAAATACCCAACAAATGGAAGAGAGATACTAATTTCCATAGGAGTATTTTTAGGTATAGAAAATATTAATAATGAATCTTGCCCAACTTGAACATTGAATAAATATGATATCACTCATTTTTTAGGTGTTGGGAGTTTTTTCTGTTAATGTCTTTCAAGTTCCTTTTATAGCTTTGTAGTCAATTGGTGATAATTTTTCAATGTTGTCAGTGAAGCTTTGGATATAACCTATAATCTCAATGTCACCATAATTTAGCTACTCTTAATATGCCCATTTCTTGGAACACAAACTTTTATTGCTATAATAATTCTCACATTATTTATAAATAATAGAGTATCATAAATACTAACCTTCATGGCCAGTACAAGATTCTTTTAGCCAGGTATTTTGTTGTTGTTCTGGGTGAGGGAAATTCCAACTCTTTGTAAAATTTTGTTGCTAAACTAAAGCCTTTAAAGATGTCTGGGGAATTTAGAAACATGTGTGCTGCAAAGCCAAAAATATAACAACGTGGTGGCTACAAAAGCATAAGGAAGCCCTATTGTAACCCTCATGTTGTATAGGATGAAAAACCCTTGTCAGATTTTGCCCTGAGGTAAGAGAGCTGAGCTGTAGACATAAAGTTGAGTTCTAGGGAGGCACAAATCTTACCATGAGGCTGAGCAAAACCCTAACATTTTAAAGAGGTAGTACTTTACTTTTATTTCTGTGAAACAAGTGAGGTTATTATTACCACTGACAAAAGAAAAATAAAAGGTATTAAATAAAATAAGCAAACAAAGCCAGCTTTGGTACTAGAACTAAACAAAAATAAATCTGTTATGATTGCTAAAAATCTTTCTCTTCAAAGGTGCTAGGCAATTTTCTGAGAAAGGAAAAAATTCGTTCTATAGTAACAATGTTGGGAAGAAGCATAGCTAGATACAGATGGTTACATTCAAAAGGTTTTGGTGAAGGGGTTATTTGTATTTGGGTGAAAATGTTGAAAAGATTGACGTAAGTTTAGATCCTAGATATCATAAATGAGACGTTCTTCCTCCTTCTATATATCATGGACAGATAAAATGCAGGTAATGAAGCCATGTGAGACAAACCTATGGAGGAGGGAAGAGAAAAATATCCCCAGTACCACAGCATAGAGAAAAGAGGGAGCAAGGAGAAAATTCTCTAACTTCTCTGACATCACATCCTAAAACTCCTGCATTTCTTTTTCTAAATCCAATCAGAAAATGGATGGAGTGGGCTTTAATTTCAGGCAGAGTATAGATCACATGGGGGTGACAGGGCAAGGAGGAAGACCCAGTGTATCAACAACATTCTTTTCCAACATTGTTTCTTTCTTTCTTTCTTTCTTTCTTTCTTTCTTTCTTTCTTTCTTTCTTTCTTTCTCTTTTTATCTTCAAAAGGACTACATTTGGTTTTAGACATCAGTGAAGTATGTATGTGCAGACAAAGTACAATGGAAAATATGACCCTATCTTTGCCAGTAGGACTGCCAGACACACACGTCTTTAGATTTATCTAACTGTCTAAAGTTGTTCAGCTTTTCTTTTGCATGCCAATGTACCACAGATCCCAATTTCTCATTTCATAACTGTTTCTTATAACTTAGTCTTCCTTATCCAAATTTATACTTTACCTCTTTAAATATACCAATCATTAATAACACTATAAATGACCCTCATAAAGCTAAATATATTTTTAATGGGCATCCATTTGAAATCCATATCAAGCGTGGTCCAGGGAAATAAGAAATCTTTGGTAGACAAGGAGAATTTTTCAGTTTGGGGAGTATAACATGGGTATGTATAGGCCAGGTATTTGTAGGCATCAACTCATGGTATTTCTCTAGCAAATGTGACTTTACCAAATGTGGCTTGTCCATGAGGAAAAAGAGTGCAGGTAAAAATTCATATAAATAGACAAGGCACCTTCCACAGCTTACAATGATGACCACACCAAGAATGACCATACCACCTTTATAGAAAGAGAAGAGAGAAAATTTAGAAGTAGAAAGAAGTAACTGAAATCAGACAAACTTTTCAAAATCTAATTGGAAAGACTATGAATAAAAGCAACAGGGTTCAGATATCAGTAAAGATGTAGTATATTGCTAGCCACTAGTGAGAAAAAGATGTTTAACCTTGTATGTAGTGTACCAGTTCTTTGTGAATTTGGTAGTTATGTAGGCTTCTCATAAGAAATGTTTTTACTTTTCTCTTGCTAGGGAACTATATAAATTTTATTTTCACTTTTTTTAAAAATCAATATCTTCATTCAAAAAGCAGAAAAAATAGCCGCCATTTACAGATTGTACAAAGTAGTAAAATACTACGTATAAAATATTAAATATATAACTTATATTCAGGATATAATAACATCAAACTTTAAAATTTCTGACCACAGTTGCTTTCTTTGTTGTTGTTGTTTTATTTCTTTTCTTCTTCTTTGTTTAAATTATTCTTTAAACTTTTTTTTTATAGTCAAGACTTTATCCCTCTCCAGGACTACCCTCTGTTCCACATCACAGACCTCACTCTACCCTGTCTCCAAGAGGATGTTTCCACCCTCAGCCCCACCCCACCAAACCTCCCCACTCTTTGGGGCCTCAAGTCTCTTGAGGGTTAGGTGCATATTCTCTGACAGTACAGACCTAGCAGCCCTTTGTTGTATATGTGTTGGGGGCCTCATATCAGCTGCTGAATGCTGCCTGGTTGGTGGTCCAGTGTGTGAGAGATCTTGGGTTCCAGGTTATTTGAGACTGCTGGTCTTCCTATTGGGTCGCTCTCCTCCTAAGCTTCTTCCAGCTTTCCACTAATTCAACTAGAGGAGTCAGCAGCTTCTGTCCATTGGTTGGATGTAAATATCTGTATCTGACTCTTTCAGCTGCTTGTTTGGCTTTTGGGAGGGCAGTCATGATAGGCCCCTGTTTGTAAGCACATCATAGTAATAATAATGTCAGGCCTTTGGGGCCTCACTTGAGCTGGATTACAATTTGAGCCTGTCGCTGGACTTCATTTTCCTCAGGCTCTTCTCCATTTTTGTCCCTGCAGTTCTATCAGACAGGAAAAATTCTGGGCTAGAGTTTTTGACTGTGGGATGGCCACCCTATCCCTCCACTTAATGCCCTATCTTTCTACTGGAGGTGGACTCTACAAGTTCCTTCTCCCCACTGTAGGGCATTTCATCTAAGGTCCCTCCCTTTGAGTCCTGAGTGTTTCAAACCTCCCAGGTCTGTGTTACATTCTAGAGGGTTCTTCAACCTCCTACCTCCTGAGGTTGCCTGTCTCCATTTTTTCTGCTGGCTCTTGGGACTCCTGTCCTATTTTCCCACTGAATACCTGATCATGTTTCCCTCTTTCCCTCCCTGGCCATTTTCCACCCAGGTCCCTCCCTCCCTCCATCCCTCTTCGTGTTGTGATTGCTTTCTACTCCCTCCCAAGTGGGATTCAGACATTCTCACTTAGGCCCTTCAGTTTGTTAACCTTTGTGAATTCTGTGGATTTTATTCTGGGTGTTGTGAACTTTTTTGGCTAATATCCATTTATTAGTGAGTACATACCATGTATGTCCTTTTGGCTCTGAGTTACCTAACTCAGAATGATATTTTCTAATTCAATCCATTTGACTGCAAAGTCATGATATCCTAGTTCTTAATAGCTGAGTAGTATTCAATTGTGTAAATGAACCACATTTTCTGTATCCATTCTTCTGTCGTGAGACATCTGGATTGTTTCCAGCTTCTGGCTACCACAAATAAGGCTGCTGTGAATATAGTGGAACATGTGCCTTTGTGGCATGGCGGGACATCCTTTGGGTATATGTCCAAGAATTGTATATTTGGGTCTTCAGGTAGATCTATTTCCAGTTTTCTGAGGAACCTCCAGATTGATTTCCAGAGTGATTGTACCAGTTAGCAAACCCACCCACAGTAGAGAAGTGTTCCTCTTTCTCCACATCCTTGCCAACATGTGTTGTCACCTGAGGTTTTGATCTTAGCAATTCTGATTGGTGTAAGGTGGAAAAAATCTCAGGGTCATTTTGATTTGCATATTCCTGATCACCAAGGACTTTGGACATTTCTTTAAGTGATTCTCAGCCATTCGAGATTCCTCTGTTGTGAATTCTCTTTTTAGTTCTGTACTATATTTTTTGATTGGGTTGTTTGGGTTCTTGGTGTTTAACTTCTTGAGTTCTTAATATATTTTAGGTATTAGCCCTCTATCAGATGTGGGGTTAGTGAAGATTTTTTCACAATCTGTAGGTTGCCAATTTGTCTTATTAATTATGTCCTTTGCTATATAGAAACTTTCCAGTTTCATGAGGTCCTATTTATTAAATCTTGATCTTAGAGCAAGAGCCATTAGAGTTCTGTTTAGGAAATTTCCCCCTGTGCCAATGAGTTCAAGGCTCTTTCTCACTTTCTCTTCTATTAGATTTTGTATCACTTGTTATGTTGAATTCCTGGATCCACTTATACTTGGGCTTTGTGCAAGGTGATAAATATGGATTTATTTTCATTTTTCTACCTACAGACTTCCAGCACCATTTATTAAAGATGCTTTCTTTTTTTCATTTTATATTTTTGGTTTCTTTGTCAAAGATCAAGTGTCCATAAGTGTGTGGTTGGGATACAAATTGGCAAAGAATTAAAAATATCACTATTTGTAGATGATATGATAGTATACATAAATGACCCCAAAAATTCTATCACAGAACTTCTACAGCTGTTAAAGAACTTCAGCAAAGTGGCTGGATATAGAATCAACTCAAATAAATCAGTAGCCTTCCTTTATACAAATGATAAATGACCTGAGAAGGAAATTAGGGAAACAATACCCTTCACAATAGTCACAAATAATATAAAGTAACTTGAGGTAACTCTAATCAAACTAGTGAAAGATCTGTATGACAATAACTTCAAGTTTCTCAAGAGAAATATCAAAGAAGACCTGGAAAAATAGAAAGATCTCTCATGCTCATGGACTGGCAGAATTAACATAGTAAAAATGGCCATCCTAACAAAAGCAATCTACAAATTCAGTGCAATACCCATCAAAATCCCAACACAATTCTTTGAAGACATGAAAAGAGCAATTCTCAAATTCATCTGGAAAATCAAAAAACCCAAAATAATAAAAAACAATAGCTAACAATAAAAGAATGATTGGGGGAATCAACACCCTTGATCTCAAGCTGTACTATAGAATAACAGTGATAAAAAGTGCATGTGATTGGTAGAGATACAGACAGGTTGATAAATAAAATAGAATTAAAGACCCAGAAATAAAACCATAAAATTGCTTTCTTAAGTGATATATATATATATATATATATATATATATATATATAGAGAGAGAGAGAGAGAGAGACTTAAAGAGTACCCAACTAATCTCCCACAGACACAGAAGAAATTATAATTATAATCTCTCTTCCTATATTTACCATTTCAAAGTTATGCTTAATTTTATCAAATATATACATTAAAAATAAAAAAATTATGCTCACACTGCATGTCAGTGAAAGAGAAATCCAATAAAAAGATTTCAACTCTTAATGTAAATGAAAAAGAAATCTAGAAAGAAATAAGGGAAAAGGTACAGCATATATACATATATACATATATATATATATATATACATATATATATATATATATACCCATGTACATGTGTATACACATGTACACACACATACACACAGAGACATATATATATACATATACATATATATATATATATATATAT
>JANHMN010000004.1:69543553-69557799 GCA_030674055.1 Rhabdomys pumilio
GGGGGAGAGGGAGAGGGAAGAGGGAGAGGGAGAGGAAGAGGGAGAACAAGGAAAGGCAGTGCCTATGGTGGTTTCAAAGTGTGTTATTGAGAGACAAATACCATTTTTTTTTTTTTGTGAAGTGCAACTTTCTCTAGAGCAGAAGACTATTTTTTCACTATTGAGGAAGTAGCAATCAGATATATTTACTAACAATTTTCTGCCATATACTCTACAAAGATGCATCAAAAATTCTCTGTCTTACACACACACACACACACACACACACACACACACACATACACACACACACACACACACACACACACACACACACACAAATACACCATACTGCTAGCTATTTTTATATTGTAAGGTTTTGTCAGGGGCCTAAAATCATTTTAGGACCTTTTGACATAACAAAATCTTTCTTTTTTAAAATTTATAATTAATTTATTTATTTACACCCCCAAAGGCTACCCCCTCCCAGATTTCTTCCCCCATCTCCTCTTTTCTTTTATCTCTGAGAGTCTGTTCCCTCAAGGTGTCATCTAAACCTTCAAGTCTCTTCAGGACTAGGCACATCCTATCCCACTGAGGACATTCAAGGCAGCCCTTTGTTACATGTGCCAAGGTCTTCTGACTAGCCCGTGTATGATCTTCCATTGATGACTCATTCTTTGGGAGCTTCCTGGGATCCAGGTTAGTTGACACTGTTGGTCTTCCAATGGGGTTGTCATACGGACTTTCAATCTTTCACTTGCCTCTTTCACAGAGGAGTTCCTAATCTCTGTCCAATGTTTGGCTATGGGTATCTGCATTTTGGTCAGCTGCTGGGTAGAGCCTCTCAGAGAACACTTATGCTGTGCTTCTGTCTGCAAGCTTAATAGAGTATCATTAGTAGTGTCAGGGCACTTGACCATGAGGTGGTCTCAAATTAAGCAGGTTATTGATTGACCATTCCTTCAGGCTCTGCTCCAAATTTTTCCCTGCATTTTATTTTTTAAGACAGGAACAGTTTTGAGTCAAAGGTTTTGTGGGTGGATGGAGTCCTATCCCTACAATGTGGGTCCTCTCTGGCTACTGGAGATGGTCTCTTTAGGTTCCATATCTCCAGTTTGTATTTCTACTAAGGTCACACACATTGAGTCCTGGGTGTTTCCCCCACAACAGTTTTCTAAGACTTCATAGTGATTATCGCCATGTTCCACCCCTGGCAGCATCAAATTTTCATTCTTTCTACTGGCCCTCTGGGACTCTCTCTTGTTTCTTCCAATACTTGATCCTCCCTCCCCATTCCATTCCCCTTTCCCACCCAGATCCCTCCCTCCTTCTGTCTCCCATGAATATTTTGTTCCCTGTTCTAAGAGGGATTCAAGCATACTTACTTAGGCCTTCCTTCTTGATAAACTTCTTTGGGTCTGTTGGGTGTATAAAGTGTATTTTGTTCTTTTTGAGTAGATATAAATTTATATTCTTTTGCATCTGGGTTACCTCATTCAGGGTGATATTTTCTATTTCCATCCATTTGCCTAAAACATTCATGATGTCTTTGTCTTTAGTAGTTGCACAGTGCTCCGTTGTGTGATTGAAGCACATTTTCTGTATCCATACTTCAGTAGTGGGACATCTGGGTAGCTTCTAGTTTCTATTATAAATAAAGCTGCTATGAATGCAGTGGAGCAAGTGTCCTTGTCATGTGCTGAAACATCTTCTGAGTATATATCCAGAAACACTACAGCTGGGTCTTCAGGTAGAACTATGTCCAATTTTCTGAGAAACTGCTAGATTGATTTCCAGAGTGGTTGTACAAGTTGGTAATTTCACCATTAATGATAGAGTGTTTTCTTTTCTCCAGATTCTCCCCAGCATTTGTAGATCGTAGCCATTATGATAGGTATAAGGTGTTATTTTTGGATTGCTGTGAATTGCATTTTCTTGATGGCTAAGGATATTGAACATTTCTCTCTCTCTCTCTCTCTCTCTCTCTCTCTCTCTCTCTCTCTCTCTCTCTCTTTCTTTCTCTTTTTTTTCTATTAATCATTTTATTTGTTTATATTTCAAATGATATCCCCATTCCTAGTTATCCCTCCCCTCATACTCTCTCTCCCACTTCCCCTGTGCCTCTATGAGAAAGCTCCTCCACCAACTCACCCATTCCAGCCTCTCCACTCTAACATCCCACTATGCTTGGATATGAAGCCTCCACAGAACCAAGGACCTCCCCTCCTATCAATGTCAGATAAGGCCATTCTCTGCTACATATGAAACTGGAACAATGGATCCTCTATATACTCTTTGGTTGGGGGATTAGTCTCTGGGAGCTCTGGGTGGTCCACTTAGTTTATACTATTGTTCTTCCTATGAGGTTGCAATCCCCTTCAGCTGCTTTCCTCGAGCTTTTCCACTGGGGTCTGTGGGCTTAGTACAGTGGTTGGCTGTGAGTATCTGCATCTGTATTGGTCAGATGCTGATACAACCTCTCAGGGAATATCCATACCAGGCTCCTGTCAGCAAGTGCTTCTTGGCATCAACAGTAGTGTAGAGATTTGGTGTGTGCAGATGGGATGGATCTGTAGGTGATACAGTCTCTGGATGGCCTTTCCTTTAGTCACTGCTTCATTTTTTATTTCTGTCTTCCTTTGGACAGGAACATTTCTGGGTTAACAATTTTGAGATGAGTGGGTGGACCCATCCCTCTACTGGCGCCATACCTATCTACTGGAATTAGTCTCTACAGTTTCTCTTTCCTCTATTGAAAGTATTTCGACTACAGTCATCCTCATTGGGTCCTAGAAGCCTCTTGGTTCCCTGGTGTCTGGGACTTTCAAGTGTCTACCCCTAGTTCTCATCCCCTACTGCTACATATTTCTATTCGATTTCCTGACCTTCTGTACTTCTCTCCTGTCCCTTACAATACCTGACCCTGCCGCTCCTGTCTATTTCCCCCCTCCCCTCTTCCTCCCAGGTCCCTCCATCCCTCTACCTTCTGTGATTATTTTGTTCTCCTTCTATGTAAGATTGACGTATCCATACTTTGGTCTTTTTTTATCTTAAGACCCATGTGGTTTGTGGGTTGTATCCTGGGTATTCTGAGCTTTTGGACTAATATGCACTTGTCAGTGAGTGCATACCATGTGTGTTCTTTTGTGTCTGGGTTACCTCACTCAGGATTTTTTCTAGTTCCATCCATTTGGCTGTGAATTTCATGAAGTCATTGTTTTTAGTAGCTGAGTAGTACTCTGTTCAACATTCTTAGTCATCAGGGAAATGCAAATTAAAACTATGCTGAGATTCCACCTAATGCCAATCAGAATGGCTAAGATAAAAAATGCAAGTGACAGCAGATACTGCCAAGAATGTGGAGAAAAAGGAAAAATCCTCCATTGCTGGTGGGATTGCAAACTGGTACAACCATTCTGGAAATCAGTGTTGTAGTTCCTCAGAAAATTGGACATAGTACTACCTGAGGACTGAGCTACACCAATCCTGAACCCCAAAAATTGCTCCAACATATAACAAGGACACATGATCCACTGTACTTAAAGCAACCTTAGTAATAATAGCCAGAAACTGGAAGCAACACACATGTGCCTCAACAGAAGAATAGATACAGAAAACATGGTACATTTATTATTATTATTATTATTATTATTATTATTATTATTATTATTATTTCATCTTTTTTTTCAGTCCAGTATTTATCCTCCTGGTCCACCGTCAGACAGTTTCTCATCCCATTCCTCCACCCCCAAGTCTCCAAGAGCATGTCCCCAATCCTCCACCCCACCAGTCCTCCCCACTTCCTGGTGCCTGAAGTCTCGATTAGGTTCTTTCTCTGAGGCCAGACCAAGTAGTCTTCTGCTGTATATGTGTCAGAGGCTTCATAAGCCTGGTTGGTAGCTCTGTGTCTGAGAGATCATTTCATTAAGTGCTTCTCAGCCATTCAAGATTCCTCTGTTGAGAATTCTAATTCTCCTTTTAGCTCTGTACACCATTTTTAAACTTTTTATTGGATATTTTATTTATTTACATTTCAATTGATATCCCCTTTCCTGGTTTCCCCTCCACATACTCCCTACACTATCACTCCTCCATCTGCTTCTAAGAGTGTGCTTCCCCAGGCACACACTCCCACCTCACCACCCTAGCATTCTCTGACACAGGGACCATAGAGCCTTCATGGGACCAAGGGCCTCCCCTCCCACTGATGGCAGATAAAGCCATTCTCTGCTACATATGCAGCTGAAGCCTTGGGTCCTCTTTTGTTGGTGGTTTAGTCCCTGGGAATTCAGGTGGGTCTGGTTTGTTGATGTTGTTGTTCTTCCTATGGGTTACAAACCTTTTCAGCTCCTTCAGTCCTTGCCCGAACTTCTTTATTGAGGTCCCTGTGCTCAGTCTGATAGTTGGCTGCAAGCATTTTCATCTGTATTGGTCAGGCTCTGGCACAGCATCTCAGGGGATACCTATATCAGGCTCCTGTCAGCAAATACTTCTTGGTATCAGCAATAGTGTCTGGATTTTGTCACCAAATACTCTTTGTCACTGTATTTCTTTTGGACAGGAGCAACTCTGGGTTAAAATTTTTTGAGATGAGTGGGTAGCCCTGTCCCTCAACCGGAGACCTTGCCTAACTTCTGGATATCGTTTCTACAGGTTCTCCCTCCCCTTTGTTAGCTACTTCAGCTAATGTCATCCCTGTTGAGTCCTGTGAACCTCTTCCTTTCCTGGCATCTGGGACTTTCTAGTAGTTACCCCCAGTTCCCTATCTGCTATTACTATACACCTCTGTTCAATATCATTTCTATCTCCTCCCTTACCTGATCCTTCCCCCTTTCCCCTCCCCATACTTTCTTCCTCCCAAATTCCTCCTACCGTCTACCTCCCATGATTATTTTGTTTGCCCTTCTAAGAAGGACTGAAGTATCCAGACTTTTGTCTTCTTTCTTCTTGAGCTTCATGTGGCCTGTAAGTTGTATTGTGTGTATTTCGAGCTTTTTGCTTAATATCCACTTATCAGTAAGTACATACCTCAAGGGAATGTTTTCTGAAACAAAATTTCCTTAACTTATAAACTCTTTAAAACGAACCTTGCCATGATGGCCAACTATTCTTTTGACTCCTTACCATGACTGTATCTGGCATGATACAGTTGCATCAGCCTCTGCAGGAGCACCATGGTACCTCTGATATTACCTGTCAGGAACTCATTGAGATCCTGAAAATCTAAGTTAAAATTTTTCCATGGTGTTTTCAACCCCTCTAATTCATATAATCCATGAGAATACAGCCCACAGAATCAACTAAACAGAGGCACACAGAGACCGACCAGATAAACAGACCCTCTGTGGGTCTAAGCTAGGTTCTCTATTTATACATTATGTTTTGTATTTTTGTGGAACTCCAAACAGTGGGGGTGGAGTCTTTTGTTTGCACTTTAGATTCTTTTCTTTATACTGGGCTGCCTCATCCAGCCTTGATATGATGGTTTGTGCTTAATCTTATTGTAACTTGTTATGCTTTACAAGACCTGTGGAACTGCAACCGATGAAGCCATTAATCAACTATTTTCTTTTTTAAATTTCTTATAGCAAGAAGAAAAATGACTAATACACCAGATAAAAATTTCTCCAAATGTTCAAGCCTGCCACTTGTATCTGGCTTGGGAAATATATGCCCGCACTACCAAGAACAGAAAAGTAGAATGCTGTTTGTCACAAGTGTTCATGCAATCTTTTAATAAATTTCACTTTCAGGCTTACATCTAATACCAAACTTGGTTTCTGAAACTTTATTGAGAGCATTCCCATAGCTCTGGGTCTCTCCTCTTTACTCTCCACTCTGAGCTTCTAGTGGCTATGTTGTCTTCTAAGAATGGACATACTTGTTTCTCATCACAAAATCTTATGGACATATTTTTGTGCAATTATTTCCACTGCCCTGCTGTCTTTTCAGCTTCGGTTTCATGTTTGTTATAGTTACTCACAAAGATTTTCAGAAGAAAACAATGACAAATACCTGTGCTCATTCAGCCTAGCTGGAACAATGAAACAACTGTCTTCTATTTCCAGAAATTCTCTTGGTAAGGACATGTTCAACATTATTGGCAATAAAACAAAGCATTTACATTTTAAATATCATAACCCTTGTCAACTTTACTTTTTGCTCATTTTATTAAATGGATATTAAAGATCTGGGCATACCTATCTATCATTCATTTTCTAATATTTTTGTCTTTTTCTTCAGAGGATTAAAATTTTCACTGTAGAAATTCTTAATATTCTTGATTAGATTTATTCTGAGGCATCTTATTTTCCTTGAAATGTTTGTCAATGTGTGTCCATTATTTTTTTCTCTATCTATTTGCTGTTAGTATATAGAACACCTATTTATTTGTGCAAGTTGATTCTGCATTCTGCTACATTGTTGAATTTGTTTGCAATTTTTACAATTTTGGAGCATCTCTAAATATACTTGACATCTGCAAATAGAGATAGTTTGATTTCTTCTTTCCCTGTTAGTATTTCTTTAATTTCCTGCTCCTGCTTTATGTCTCCAGCTTGTACTTACAGGTCAATATCAAATAGTAGTGTAACTACTATACATCCCTGTCTTCATCTTGAATGAAGTAGGATTGCTTCAAGCCTTTATTTATTTAAGATGATATTGGCTATGAGTTTTCATATATATTTAATGGTGTTGAGGTGTTTTTCCTTTACTCATATTTCCTAGGACTTTTATTGTAAAGGCATGTTGGATTTTGTACAAGGATTTTGCTATATCTATTGATATGATCATGTTATTTATGTCTTTAGGGCAATTTGTGTGGTTTATTACATTTATTGACTTGTGTATATTGAATTATGCCTGCATTTCATGGATAAATCCAACTTGGTCATGGGGTATAATCTGTTTGATGTATGTCTTTTTATGAATATTAAGTAACATTGAGTTTCTGTGTCTTGGCTCAAGGACAACTTTATAACTGATGCTGAATATGCTATATTACTGACTTTTCAATCAAACCTTTTTTTATTAGTGGGAAGTTAGGATAAGCTTGCAAAGATGGCTAAAGTAGAAGTTGCCCCTGACTGAGTAGATGAAATTCATCAGATAAAAATAAAGCAACTTCCACAAAGCAATTTTGCATCAGAGATCATTGTATTAAGAGCATTGATAAGAAAAATGAGTGAATTAATGCTAGTTTTCAGTTTAAAATTTGTGCAAGGAAGAGATGAGAAGCAAGCAAGAAACAAACTGAGTTATGAGGCTCTTTAATCTGTGTTGCATTCCCTTTACTCTGCAGCAAGGACTGGGCTAAGTAAAGTCCTACATCACTGGTTGGTGTCTTGTCCGAGTCAGTAAGTATGTTCAATGGATAAAGGATGAGATTATTTCCCTCAATTCTATTATTAGAAATTGAAATTCCAAAATAATAGAAGCAAATTTGAACTGCAGTTTGCTGTATTGAGAACAATAAAGGTTAGGGAAAATGTGAATCCTCAGTTTGACAATTGCAAAGTTTAAAATTTCAAAGGTCAAAGTGCATTCATATCATTTTTATTATTGTTGTTTTGTAATTATTGTTTTGCTTAAGGAAATATGGCTATATGGACTTTACTATAGGCATATGGGTGTGTGCATGTGTGTGTCTGTGATGAATTTGAAGAAATTAGGGATATGATGAAATTAGGAGAATATATTTGCTATTTTTAAAAATTTTATCTAGTGTGAAAAGTACATGTTTATAGATACTTGGATACTTGCATGTATGTGTACACACACAAACACAGAGAGAGAAAGAGAGAGAGAGAGAGAGAGAGAGAGAGAGAGAGAGAGAGAGAGAGAAAGAGAGAGAGAGAGAAAGAGAGAACACCTTTTTCTATCTCAGGAAAAAGAGTCTGGCTTGTTTCAATTCACAGAAATGCAAGAACACATCTATTAGACCACTGTTTGAATTAGGAAGCTAAAGTATTATGAAGTACAAATAACAATGAAAAGACTGTGGTCTACTTTAGAAAAGCTCCTATGTGCTACTGAGTAAAGTGTATATTCTTTGTATAGAATATTCAGTGAATATCTATTAAGTCTTTTTGATGCATGATGCCATTTAATTTTGATCTTTCTTTGTTTCTTACCCAGATATTATCAATGGATTGTTGTAAATCTATAACTTTAACTCCAGTGCTAAATTGGATTTTTAAATTTTTTTATTAATTTGTTTTACAAATTCTTGAGTACCTAAGAGTTTGGTACATATAAGTTTAGGACAGTAATGTCTTTTTATCAAGATGTACCCTTTATTAGAATAAAGTATCTCTCTTTATCTCTTCTGATTATTTTTACTATGTAGTCTTTTTTTCTGATATGAAGATAAGGATGCCTCTTTGTGTTCTGGTCCCATTCAATTAGAATACATTTGCTCATTGGTTCCTATCTTTAAATTAAGATATTTTTTTTCCTTGTAGTCAGCAGATATGTGTACTTTGTTTCTTGATCCACTCAGTCAGTCTCTGTCTTTAATTAGAGAATTGAGGACATTGAAATTTACAATTATTATTGAAATGTATGTGTTAGTTGTCATTGTGTTTTGATTTTCAGTGATGTTTTTGTTTGGACTAGTAATTTGTATTCAGTAACTGGGGTTTTGTATTTCCACATTCTCTCTTGCATGCTCACTTTTCTTGTCAGCTAAAACTACAGCTGTCTGTATTTCTTTAGGTTAGGTTTGTTGAATATACAACTTTAAAAACCCTTTTTATGTTATAGAAAAATCATTTCCTTCAATCGTGGCAGATATGTTTGTGGGTATATAATTTTAGGTTGGCTGTTTTGGTATTTTATGACTTGGAATGCACTGCTTCAGGCTTATCTGGCTTTCAAAGTTTCCATTGAGATATCAGTTGTTATTCTGAAGGGTTTTCTTTTAGATATGGTTTGCATTTTTTTCTCTTGAAGCTTTTACTATACTTTTTTGTTGTTGTTGTTATATATACTTAGTGTTTAAACAGTGACATGATGTTGGGAGTTTTTTTCCCAGTCTTGTCTGTGTAGTTTTCTCTGTGCTTTTAGTATCTGTATGGGTTGTATCTTCTTAATTTTGCAGTTTGTTCAATGATATTGTTAACAATCTGGTCTATGCCATTGACTTGTGATATTTCTCCCTTATTTCTGGCCAAAATCTGATGGTTTTGTTTTGGTTGCTTTGTTTTTGTTTTCATAGTGTCCCTCAGTTTTCACATGTTCATTTCCTATGTTTTTGTTTGGTTTGTTGTAAGGTTTTTAATATTCCTTGATTATTTTGTCTATGTTCTTTATCTTACCTTTGATACCTAATGTTCCTTTTTCTGCTTGATTCCTTCTATGTGGAAGGTTTCCTTCGTGTATTCTAGTTGGGCTTTGTTTGTCTATTTTCATTCTATCTTCATTTCAGCTTGAGGTCTCTTCAATGTTTCTATCAGCTTATGATTTCCATTTTCGCATCCTAGATTGTCTTTGACATTTTTATCATCCTATGTTTGTGTTCTTTCGGATATCATTCGCTCAGTTAGTCTCCTTTAGCTCTACTCCTTGATTTCATTGAGCTGTTTCTTTGTGTCTTCTTTAAACTTCTTGGATTCTTTGACCACGTTTATGATTGTTCAATTTATCTCCTGGAGTTTATCTAGGTAATTAATGTTGACAAGTATTTCTACAGACTGGTAGGTTTGGTGGAGAAGGTATTTGCTTTATCTTTCACATTGCTGGTATTCTTGAAATGCAATCTGTCTGGACAGGTGGACTTTGTTATTTTTAAGTTTTTATGGATAGAGCATGAAGTATGAGAAGGGAGTATATGTGGGGTAGGTTGAGTCTAAAGGTTGAAACTTGTTTGAATGAAAGCAGACATATGGGCATTGGCAAGTGTGATGATTTACAGGATATTCTTGTTCCAAGTTGGGAGTGTGAAGTTAGATAAGTATGACAATAATGTTTGCATACTAAATAGGTGAACCCTGTGTTATGGGCAATGGGTAGAGAGGATATTGCCCCAAGATTAGAGCTCGGCTTCATTGAAACTAGGGAGTAACAGACTATTCTTGTGCACTAGTGATGGATGCTAAGCTCAATCTTGTGGATTATGAACAGGTATGGAGGAAGAGTTTTGGGGGACTCATCAAAATTGACCATGAAGGAGAAAATGGTAAGTCTGGGTAAGGATTAGAGTAGTAAAGGTTGCACTAAGGGTCTCATGATTTTGTAGGGATAATGCAGGTCTTAGTAGGAACCTAGATGTTGGGTACAGCACAGAAAGATACAGTGGAAGTAAGACAGAGTATGACATTTGGGACTGCAAGGAAGACTATAGGCCACGATAGCAAGGTACTGGTGGCCAAACTAGGCCAAGACACTGACTTTGGGGCCTTGACTATATTCATAGTAATGTAGAAAACAAATATCATTTTGGGTCAAGGTTTATAAATTAGGCTATACCCTGGAGGAGACAGAAGAAGTCTGGGAATAGATTTGGGTGGTCAAAATTTCACTTTCTTTAAAATAGTCTAAGTTTCTTTCAGAGATCAAAGCCTCTCAAAAATATTGAAGGACTGTCTAAAGATATTCAAAATCTTTCTAAAATATCAAAAGCTTCTGTAAAATATCTAAAGCATCTATAAAATTCAAAAGTCTCTTTTTAATGGCTCAAATTCTCCCAACTATGGAATCCTTTAAAGTGAAAAACAAGTTCCACACTTTTTTATTCCAATAGGGAAAAATCAGTGCATAGATATAGTCAAATGAGAGAAAATAGTTAATTCCTACAATATAAACATTTGGTACTTGATGTCTAGGAGCCTCCCATGATCCTCTCATCTCCATACAGCTTTTCTGCAGGTGGATTAGATGATCATCAGAAGACTCTCTTAGACCTTTTCAGGGATTGTGCCCCTGACACATAGTGCCAGGCCTCAACTTCTTTCCATGAGCCCTTCAGTCTTTCTAATGAAACTGAAGTTGTTTTTCAATAAAACAGTTAATCAGATACCATAGATTTTTAATTCAAAATATTGAGTGTTCTTAACAGAGACTTTAAGATGGTTGCAAATTATTCCACCTGAAACTTCATAAGTCAGGATTCTATCATCCGTACTTTCTCAGCTTCATTTCTTAGTTCCCACAACAAATTACTAATCTGTGAATACTCAATGGCTTTTCCATGCAAAACTTCAAATGCCACAGAAATACTTCCAAGAACACAAGGTCAGGTCTGTCACAGCAATACTTCACAATGTAGTATGAATTTGAGTCTTAGTTAGAGTATCTACTGCTGTGATAAAACACCATGACCACAATCAACTTGTAGAGACAAAGGTATATTTAATTTTGCAGCTTACAATTCAACTTCTAAGAAATTCAAAGCAGAAAACTAAAGGTTAGACTGATGCAGAAGCCATAGGTGGTTGCTGTTTATTGGCTTGTTTTGTTACCCCCATGGCTTACTCAGGTTGTTTTTTTTTTTTAGAACCCAGAACCACCAGGCTTAATATTGCTCATAGTTAGCTGAGCCTTCCCACATCAAATGTCAGTGTAGAAAATGTACCACAGGCTTGTCCACAGGTAAAGTTTGTGGAGGTATTTTCTCAGTTTTTATCAAATGACTCTAACTTGTGTTGAGTTCAAAATAAATCAATCAGGACACTTACTATTCTTGATTCTTCTGCAGCTAAGAGAGTGTGATCCATTCAAGTCATGGACAATAACCTACAAGGCTTTTAGAAGTGATATCCTGGGGGTTATTTATTTTCATCCAGAGGCCATATTGGCATTTGGCTTAAGCTGTCACCTGATGGCTCTTGATTTATGGTCTCAGTCTGGAGAGCTTTACTCTTACCACAAAACATGTTTCTCTGAGTTAAAATAATAAGACACATATATAATATATATTAGAGGTAACCTAGGCTACTTGATTAAAATAGAATATAATTGAAAGTTCAAAATTAGACTTACATTATTATATTATAGTACATTATATTTATTATATTATATTAACTTAGCAGTCACATTAAGCATTTTTCATTTAAAGTATACTCATGGAAAATGCTACCAAATCAGACTCAGTATAAAGTTCTGAAAATTAGTGAACCAGAAGTCATTTGTTATGACATTTTTTTTTATAAACTTGGAACACACTGTCTTGTCTGTTTTCTAAAGTATTTGTAAGGACTGAATAAGATCATGATGAGAAGGTGTTTCTAGTCTATGAAGAGATACCTGTTTTTCCTGTTATTGAAGTTATTGTTATGACTGTCCCTAGAGGATGTCAGGCACATTTTGAGAGACAGATCTTATTAGCTATTGTTTGCTTATTGATCACTGAGTTCTAAGTAGCACATATAAAAATATTTACAGATTACAGAATATTGGGCATAAAAAAATACCAGTATATTCTTTTAGGCTTCAAGAACCAATAAAAATTAGAGTCTCTGATGATGTATATCCTCGGAAAGTCATACATATTACAGCACTCATGTTTTATCCCAGATAAAAGAAACACATTTGTTAGTCAGCTAGTTAAAATGCACACTAATAAAGGAAGTTTCAACAATAGTAGCCTGTATATGTGGACAACGCTTCTTTCAGAAGATTTTGGTTATCTAACAAAAATCTCTGAGCCATATATTGTATGTGTCCTGTGTGCTATTAGTTAGGAAGCCTCAGAGCCCCTACAAAAGGCACCAGCTATCATCATTGCTTTGAATTTCTTGCCCCCAAACCACATGATAATGTTGTATTGGTGTTATATTTGTTTGTTTTTGTGTCAGTGTCATATTGTAATGTTTTATTTGAGGTGGGTTTTTTTTTCTATGAACAATAAAATGGGAATTTTGAGAATGGACTACCTTCTTGTCAAAACACAATGCTCTGTCTTTTATTTGATAAATAACTGAAAAATCTATTGGTAAAGATATTCTATCAGTTTTTTGTTTGAATTCCTGAATTTCTCAGGTCAATATTTATTTATTTTAGACTTTCCTTCAGAGATTGCTTTTTATTGAATTTTATTTTTTTATCTTGGATTATTTTTAATATTTAATTCAACTGTTTATGACTTGAAGTCTTTATTCTACACTTCCATTTGGGTTACATGATCATGTTTATTCATGATATTTTGAACTTACTGTCTTGTGTATCATTAGCAACTAAGATAATGTTCTCTGGAGACATGTTTATGGCACTACTAAGTTTTGGGGGAGAGGCACTGTTTTGACTATTCATATTTGTTGGTTTACAGTAGGTAATAGACATTTGGAGTTGGGTCATTGGTAGTATTTTGATATTTTAATCTTGTTTCTACATTGTTGCGAAAATGTTTAAACTTCTCTCTTTTTTACTCCACACGTCAGCTATTTGGATGCTGGGGTTCCATGTCTGAAATACAGTTTCAGAGTTAGAATAGGGTATCAGATGTAGTCTTGAGTCAATTTGACTTAGGTTTCTCTGCTGGAAGTACATTTTCTATAAAAAATTCTCATAGCCATTCATCAGGACTCTTGGAGAGGTAATGAGGAGCTTTCCTTAGACAATAAATATTTGTGGAATTGCTCATGTGAGTCTTGGCCTCCTATGAGAAGAGGAGCAATAAAGAGTGGTGAAGCGGGGCAGTGGTGGTGCACACCATTAATACTAGCACTTAGGAGGCAGAGGCAGGAGGATTTCTGAGTTAGAGGCCAACCTGGCCTACAGAGTGATTTCCAGGGCAGCCAGGGCTACACAAAGAAACCCTGTCTCTAAAAACAAAACAAAACAAAACAAAACAAAACAAAACAAAACAAAACAAAACAAAACAAAACAAAACAAAACAGAGAGTGGTGAAGGCATGAGACTTGTGTTTTTTAGGCAGGCTACATGGGTGGGTAGAGCTAGAATTGTCAGTCTAATGCCACTTCTTGGAAAGGAGCAGTCTCCTTGTGTCCTTGGGATGGTTGAGTTGGTGACTTGAGTCTTGTGTTTATGTCTAAAAGAAAGGGCCAGATAAAAGTGGCTGGGATTGGTTGAGCTAGGGTGGTGTGAGGAGGTAGATGGAGTTGGTGATGGAAGTTTAGGCTTCCTGGGTAGAGATTAGGGTGTGGACAATGGCATTCAACTCCAATAGATGGAGTTATCAGTGATACTTTGGGACTCTAACTGAAGGGGGTATCCCAAAGTGCGGCAGGAATATAGGCATGAGACAAATAGTCTTTCGTGTGTGTGTGTGTGTGTGTGTGTGTGTGTGTGTGTGTGTGTGTGTG